>QJSC01001150.1:24887-45022 GCA_003697955.1 Calidris pygmaea | reverse complement strand
GACCATTTCTATTTAACGTCTTTATTGACGATCTTGATAAGGACATAGGGTGTATCATCAGCAAGTTTGCAGATGATACCAAGTTAAGCAGGAGTGTTGATTCCCAGGAGGATAGGGAAGCCCTACAGAGGGACCTAGATAGATTGGATCACTGGGCCAATATCAATGGCATGAGTTTCAACAAGGGCAAGTGCCAGGTTCTGCACTTGGGCCACAACAACCCCATGCAGCGCTACAGGCTTGGGGAAGTGTGGCTGGAAAGCTGCCTGGAGGAAAGACACCCGGGGGTTCTAATTGACAAGCGGCTGAATATGAGCCGGCAGTGTGCCCAGGTGGCCAAGAAAGCCAACGGCATTCTGGCTTGTATTAGAAATAGTGTGACCAGCAGAAGTAGGGAGGTGATTGTGCCCCTGTACTCGGCACTGGTGAGGCCACACCTCGAGTATTGTGTCCAGTTCTGGGCACCTCAATCCAAGAGAGATCTGGAGGTGCTGGAGCGAGTGCAGAGGAGGGCAATGAAACTAGTGAAGGGCCTGGAAGACAAATCATATGAAGAGCGGCTGAAGGAGCTGGGACTGTTTAGTATGAGGAAGAGGAGGCTGAGGGGAGACCTCATCACTCTCTACAACTACTTGAAAGGACACTGTAGAGAGGTTGGGGCTGGTCTCTTCTCACGGGTAATTAACGATAGAACGAGACGGAACGGTTTCAAGCTCCAACAGGGTAGGTTTAGATTGAACGTTAGGAAGGAATTTTTCACTGAAAGAGTGGTCGGGCATTGGAATAGGCTGCCCAGGGAGGTGGTTGAGTCACCGTCCCTGGATGTGTTTAAGGGACGTTTAGATGTGGTACTGAGGGATATGGTGTAGGGGAGGACTTTGTAGAGTAGGGTAGATGGTTGGACTCGATGATCCCAAGGGTCTCTTCCAACCTCAATGATTCTATGATTCTATGATTCTATGATCCATCTGTTCTACCACATCTGACTACCTCAATTTCAGTTCATTAAAGTGGGATTCCAAAGACAGGAAATAGAACTCGATTGAGAGCAGACCTGAGGAGAAGGACTTGGGGGTGTTGCTGGGTGAGAAGCTCAACATGGGTTGGAAATGTGCACTGGCAGCCCAGAAACTCCTTGCTCTCAGGGCTGCATCCCCAGGCCAGTAGGGCAAGGGGGGATTCTGCCCCTCTGCTCCACTCTGGGGAGACACACCCCCCCCCCCTCCCAGTGCTACCTCCAGCTCTGGGGCCACCAACAGCAGGACATGGAGATGTTGGAGCGGGACCAGAGGAGGCCATGGAGATGCTGTGAGGGCTGTAGCCCCCCTGCTGTGAGGACAGGCTGAGTAGGGGGAGTTCAGCCAGGAGAAAGGAAGGCTCTGGGGACTCCTTATAGCTCCTTCCAGTCCCTAAAGGGGCTCCAGGAAAGCTGGGGAGGGACTCTTGATCAGGGAGGGGAGCCCTAGGACAAGGGGGAAGGGTTTGACACTGAAAGTGGGGAGATTGAGATGAGATCTCAGGAAGAAATTCTTTGCTGTGAGGGTGGTGAGACCCTGGCCCAGGTTGCCCAGAGAAGCTGTGGCTGCCCCATCCCTGGAGGGGTTCAAGGCCAGGTTGGAGGGGCCTTGGAGCAACCTGGTCTGGTGGGAGGGCAAGGGGTTGGAACTAGATGGTCTTCAAGGTCCCTTCCAACCCAAACCATTCTGTGATTCTGTGCTTGTATAACTGAGGACACTTTTGGATAACCAATTGCCTGAAACAGACAAAAGAAGTATCAGAGGTTGGGCACTTGCATTATCTTCTGCCTTATTGACCAACACTGAGAGTTTGAAATAACAGGCACATTATCCTGCATCTAAGCAGGTTTTGTAGGTGGCTTCATGGTGACCAATGGGTCATTGTTCTAGGAGGACAAGTAGAGCAAGTCCCCAAAAGCATGTCAGCTTTTGGCTGTGGCTTATTCTGAGCTGGTCAATCCAACTGTTGCCATGGATCTTCCTAGAGGGGATATCATTCTTACACCAGAATGGATTTTTCACTCAGAAATTCAGAAGCCTCTTCTCCCTTCCATGTCTGGCTGCCTATACCTTCCCAGCTCCCAGAGGGTGGGTGCCATCCTTGGTGACCAACCTGTGTCCCAGCCCACCAGCACGTGCTCATGGATGAGCTCACCTCCATTTTGCAGTAACAGCATGAAGTGTGGCTTGAAGAAGAAGTCCTATCTCTAGGTGGACTTTCTACTCAGAAAGTTGATTTTTCTCCTTTTCAGCATGTATTTTTTGCCCTGTGCTCCATCAAGTATCACAATGGCCAGCAACAATCACCTAAATATATGCGGGAGAGCTGCCAAGACATTACTTTGGAAAAAATGCACAGATTATGGGGAGAGCCTGTTTACAAAGGCCTGTAGTGACAGGACGAGGGGCAATGGCTTTAAGCTGGAGGGGAGCAGATTTAGGTTGGAGATTAGGAGAAAGTTCTTTACTGTGAGGGTGGTGGAGCACTGGAACAGGTTGCCCAGGGAGGTGGTTGAGGCCCCATCCCTGGAGATATTCAAGGTGAGGCTCGATGAGGCCCTGGACAACCTGGTCTAGCTGGGGGTGTCCCTGCTGACTGCGGGGAGGTCGGACTAGATGACCTTTGGAGGTCCCTTCCTGCCTGGGCGATTGTATGATTCTATGATTATAGTGGTTCACAAGTGGAACAGAGGTTTGCAATGTTGTGCTACTGGTGCTGCAAAAAAGGAACCGAGATGCAAAGATCCCACTGGGATGTATGACCAAGAGGGCAGTTTGCAAAGCACCTTGGCAGAAAAGCGTCCCTCAAAAGAACTTTACTGAAGAGCAACCTGAAGACAGAGCCTCAGTCCACGTGCTCTCAGAACAGAAGCTCCAGTTGGGGCACTGCTAGTTTTTCTGGCAGTGGTGTTGGGAGACATCAAGTGAAGAGTGGCTGTAGTTTCAGCAGGTCTTGTGCCACATTCTGAGCTTGCTTCATTGTTCGTTCTTGAAATGCACTTCTTCCTTCTGCTGGTTCCTGTGGATCCCGAACTCTCACCATTTTCATTATCCTGGTTGCCCTTCCCTTTTGATTCTCAACCTCTTCTTCACCCCAGGGATCTTCAGCAGCTGCAAATCTGTCAATATTGGGTACCTCAGATGAAGCGCTTGAATCCTTCATCTTTCCTTCTCTCTCCCCGTCCTTCTGAAGAGGTGAGGCGGGATGTTGATCTGCTGGAGGGCAGGAAGGCTCTAAGAAGGGCTCTGGACAGGATGGACCCATGGGCCCAGGACAATGGTGGGAGGTGCAACAAGGCCAAGGGCCGGGTCCTGCCCTTGGGTCACACCAACCCTAGGGACGCCACAGGCCAGGCTGGAAAAGGAGCTGGGGGTGTTGGTTGGCAGCGGCTGAACATGAGCCAGCAGAGCGTCCCGGTGGCCACAGAGGCCGGAGTGCCCTGGCCTGTGTCAGGAGCAGTGTGGCCAGCAGGAGCGGGTCAGTGACTGTCCCCCTGGACTGGGCACTGGGGAGGCCCCACCCGGAGGGCTGTCCCTGGTTCTGGGCCCCTCAGGACAGGAGGGAGGTTGAGGGGCTGGAGCCTGTCCAGAGAAGGGACGGGGCGCTGGGGAGGGCTCTGGGGCACCAGTCCTGTGAGGAGTGGCTGGGGGAGCTGGGGGTGCTCAACCTGGAGAGAATGGGCCGAGAGGAGACCCCATTGCTCTATCCAGCTCCCTGGAAGGAGGCTGGGGCTCAGGGCACCATTAATTCCCTTTAACAGTGGGGTCCGGGTACCGTAATGCTCCTAAGAGCTGCTACAGTAAGTAGCAGTACAGTAAGTACAGTAAGCTGCTATCCAAGTACTGGGGTGCAGGTACCACAGCACCCCGAAGAGCTGCTCCAGTGTCAGTAGTGGGGTTCAAGCTACAGTAGTAGTGGGGTTCTGCTCCCGTAATATTCCTAATAGTGGGGTCCGGTTACTGTAATGCTCCTAATAATGGGGAGCACCCCACAAACCTTCTTGCAAGGCCTTGTGTGAATTCTCGTGTGAGTCCTCATGCACAAACCCTCATGTAGCAGGCCCCATCCCCCTCTGAGCTTCTCCAGCCCCCCTTGTACCCCTGGAGCATCCCTTGTACCGCTCCCCAAAACAACCCCCACCAGGAATCTGTGTGAGAATCCTTGTGGAAATCCTAGTGTGAATGGTCATTCGAGACCCTGCGCAAAACCTCCTACTATTCTCCCCACCTCCAAAATCGCCTCTCAACCCCCTTCCCGATCCCCCCCAGCTCCCCAGCCCCCTACCACAGGCCCTCATGGAAATCCTTGTTCAAACCTTCGTGCAGAACCATCTAATAGGACACTCATTCCCTGGCCCTCAAATCCCCCCTCAAACCGCTCCCCAACCCCCCCAATAATCCCCACAAACCCTCGTGTGAATCCTTGTGCAAGCCCCCATGTGCCACCCCCCAAATCCCCCCTCAAGCCCTGCCCCACACCCCTATGAACCCTCGTGCAAATGCTCCTGCAAGACCTGGTGTGAATTCCTGAACTCTCCTTGCACTCCACCATCCACCCCCCTTCTCTGAGCCCCCAAATCAACCCTGACCCTCTCCCCTTCCCTCCCCCCCCTGCAAAATCCCTCATGGGAGGCCTGATGAGAATGTGAACCCTTGTGCGAGAACCCTTCGGGCACTACCACCCCCCCTCACACTGCAAATCCCCCCTCCCCCAACCTCCAGCCCCCACTGAACCCTGATGTTAATCCTCCCGTGAGTCTCTTCATGCACCAATCCCCATCCCCAGCCACCCTCCCCCACTCCCCATATCATTCCTCGACCCCTGCCCCACCCTCCCAAAGTCCCCTGTGAACCCTCCTGTTAAGCCCTGTGCAAGGCCTCATGCGAATCCTTCCACAAAATCCCCTCATGTTCCACNCCACCCTGGAACCCCTCTTAACCCCTCCACCACCCCTATGAACAAATGCTCCTGCAAGACCTGGTGTGAATTTCTGCCCTAAGCCTTGTGCAAACCCCCTCGTGGGCCATCACCCACCCCTGAACATCCTCCCCTCCAAACCACCCTCCAACCTTTTCCCCACCCCCCAAAAACCCCTAATTCCCCAATGAACCCTCCTTTGAGGCCTCCTGTGGATCCTTGTGCAAAATCCCCTCAGGTGCCACCATCCCCCCTCCCCCACCCTCTCACCCCATGAACCCTCATGTGACCCTCGTGCAAACACTCTCATCCCATCATCCACCCTCTCCCCACCCTCCAGATCCCCTGTCAACACCCTCCCCTGTCCCCCCCAGCTCCCCAGCCCCCTACCAAAAGCCCTCCTGGTAATCCTCATTCAAACCCTCCTGCAAAACCACCTAGTAGGACACCCATCCCCCGGCCCTCAAATCCCCCTTCAAACCCACCCCAAGTCCCCCATATTCCCCACAAACCCTCGTGTGAATTCTTGTGGAAGCCCCCTCGTGTGCCATCCCCCTAAATCCCTCCTCAAACCCCTTCCCCACAACTGTAACCCCCAGCCGTGGATGCACCCTCAGGTGAGCTTTTGCATCAAACGGCACAATAGTTTTGGCAGAAAATAAAGCCCCTTGCGTTCTAATACTCCTCACCGAGGTGGGAGGCTAGGTGTGGCTAGGTTTAAATTCTGAGTGATGCCCAATTCACCACTATCAGCCCAGTCACGTTTAATGTATTAAACTATCCCCATTCCAGATACACTAGCAGTGGGCTGCACCTTCAGTCTCATCGTGCTCATGAACTAGCATGGCTGCACTCTAATGTTTGGTCACGTTCAATGAGAAACTGAACGGCTAGCTACTTAAGCAGTGCAGTTTATTTAAGCAACAGATATAAAGGTTCTTACGGTTTGCTGGTGATAGAAACACTGTCTGCAAGGCAGGTGCGAGTAAAAATATGGTTAATGCACGACAAAAGTTACAAACACCACAGCCTGGCTATAAATGTAACAGGTAACCCTCTAGAGAGATTTCTAAGTTTCCCAAGGAAGCACTCGGTAGAGTCTAAGTCTTATCCAAAGCGTCCCTATGGGCGGGCGGGAAGAGAGGCTCAGCCCCTCGACAGGAGTCAGAGGCAGTCCTTGATGGGATCCTCCCTGACTTGTTCACGATGGTATCTTCCCTAGTATCCCCCCTTTCTTGGGATATTTTTAGACTATTTTTTACCTTCAAGGTGGAGTTGGAGCGACTCTAGTTCATGAATACCTCTATTATGCTTGGTGTAAAATTCTTTCGCCTCGCATTTAAAGGTAGAGTTTACGAAAAATTCAGGGTGCAGACTCAAGAGGAGCGGTCACACCTTGGAGGCGGGTAGCCTCTAGGCTGGAGGTGTGTTTTGGTATTAGAATGACATTAGAATGAGCAAAGTTTGCACAAAGGACAGCGTTTCATCCAAGTCTGACAGACTGTTGGCTCAGGGTAGCAAATATGCAGCTTTTCAGTTCTATTGGATAACCTTTTCCCATATCTGCTGAATAATCACAGGCCATGGAATCTTCACTCCACTCTATGCTTTTGCAAGCCATATTGTTCAGGGAGTCAGTGATGTAGCGGATTCCTCGCATACCAGCTGCCGCTGTGTTCTACTCTGGAAACCTTTCGATTTTATACCTTTCCTTAATGTGTGAACAGTGCTATATTTTTAATAGAATTTTTATTTTAGGAATTATTTCACACATATTCCCGGTGCCATTCTCTCTCCTTCGCTTCCAGCTCCTCCTGAGCCCTCATCCAATCCACCCTCAGTTTTCCAACATCTCCTCTAAGGGCTGAATTCACCTCACTTGCTTTCTCGAGGTGCTCCCGCAGGAGAGCGTTCCCTTTGGCCAGATCCTCACACCTTGGGAAGGGAGGAACAGCCAAGAGGTCACTGAACAACCCCCATCCACCAGCAACAGCCCTGGGATATAGCAGGAGGACAATTGGGATCAAAAGATACTCTATAGTATGAAATACCATAGGATAATGAACATGGGAAGGCCCATTCGCTAACAGGACTTGGGCTTTGAAGGGCCATTATTGGATTTGTGGTCAACACGCCTATCGAAGGTTACCTCCAAAGTGCTCAGGGATATGTAATATAGGATAGATTAGACCATTATTTTTCTTGTTACCCCAAGTTCAAGGAAACGAGTTAGGGGTTAATGTATATGAGGATTTGATAAGAGAACGATGATCAATTGATAAATCCCTAACTAAAGGGCGTTAACAATCATGGGGAAAAGATGAATTATACATCAGATGAACCTGAACAAATTATATGCGTTAGCGTAGATGCACTTGAGCTGGGCTCCTGATTTCACCCTCATCCTTGGCCCTTTACCCCCAGGCTCATTACCAGTGGGCCTGGTTTTATCCCCTTCACTTCTAGTTTAAAGCTCTGTCCATGAGCTTTGTTAACTCCTGGCCTAGTACCCTCTTCCCCTTCTAGGACAGGGTTTTTCCATTGTCCGCAAGCAGAAATTTCTAAGCTTCTATCCCTTTTCACAAATGAAATGATAGAGCGGTTTTTAGAGTCCTCACTAATCCAGCATCCTTCAAGCCCTGGCACGCTACCCTTGGGTTTAATCCTGACAGGCCCAGTTAGCTCCCCTTCCCCCCTCATATCTAGTTTAAAGCCCTGTCAATGAGTCCTGCTAATTCCTGCCCCAAAATTCTCTTCCCCCTCTGAGACAGGTGCATCCTACCTGCCACCAGCAGGCCAGGTGTCTCGTATGGCTGCCTATGCTCAAAAAACCCAAAGCCCTGCCGATAACACCGGTCCTGGAGCCAAGAGTTGACCTGTTGCCTCTTCATATTATTTTCCTTATTCATGGTTGTCACTGAAGGGATAAAGGAAAACACAACATGCGTTCCTGACCCCTTAAGCAATTCTACAACATTATGGGCCAGCAGCACGGAATCCCCACGAGGTGATTTCTGGAGCAAGAGACCCCATTTATAACTTAAATAGGATAGTTCGATTACAAGCCATTTTTTGAAATTTTACCGAACCAGACTGCTGCGGCTCTTGACTTTCTTGCCTCATCTGCTCAGATGAGGAATGCAATTTTCCAACACGCAATGGTCCTGGATTATTTGCTAGCAGAAGAAGGGGGAGTTGGTAGAAAATTAATGAACCCAACTGTTGTTTACAAATTGATGATCATGGGAAGGTAGTAAAACAGGTAACAAAAGGAATGAGAAAGCTAGCTCATGTGCCGGTTCAAACCTGGAAAGCCTGGGAATTAGACACGTTCTCGTGGTTGCCTGGTGGACCATGGATTAAAGGCATGGTGTTTTTCTCTTTACCTTGTTTTATGCAGTTCATTCAGCATGGAGTCAGAAGGATGCAAGTTGTAGCTGTGCCCAGTGACCCAGAATTAGCTACAAGGGGACCAAAGATGATGTCTCTGCAAATAGTTCCAAAACCAAAAGCAAGTCAAGAAGAAAAGATCCAATTAATGGTGACTAAACTGTGTAAAGACAAATATTGAAATAAAATGAGGAGGAACTCATAAGATAGAGATAAGAATGTCTTCACAAACAGGTGATAAAAGAGGGATGAGAGTGTCTCCACAAACAGGGAAGTTAATGGAAATTGCAGGAGTGAGACAACCAAAAGAACAGGAGAGTTAATTGAAGCTGCAGGAGTGAGATAAGAGGAAAATAGGGGAAATATGTGAAACTGCAAGTTAGACAATAGAAAAACTGCAAAATTTAAACTTTGATGTAATAGGCGGATCAAGAACTCTGTACCTTCCAAGTACCTTAGCCGATGGGGAAAGGAAGAAGGTTCTGTGTGGCCAGGGAATTAGGATAAAATGGAGGCTGCGTCCTCCGGCAAATGGAGAGGCCCCACAGGGATATGCCCCAGTGGATCCTCCCTTTATTCGAATAAAGCCTTTGCAGGACCCCTCTGTCTCCTTTGTGAACATCGACCTCTGGCAAGGGGATCTTCTGCACATTTTCTTGTTCCCTTTGCTGTTCTGTTAAACTGCCTTTGTCCCAACCCACCAGTTTCCTTTTTTTCCTTCCAATTCTCCCCTCACGGCCGTGGCGGGGCCAAGAGAGTGGCTGCCACGTGGTTCTTTGTTGCCGTCTGAGGCCAAACCACAACAGTCCTTTCTGGCGCCCAATGTGGGGCACTTAGAGGGTTGAGATAACCCTCAGATCTTACCACAGCAGGGACGTGGGAGAATATGGGCAGGTATCTAGAGAGCTTTTCACCTCCAATGGCTTGGGACTTCACCCCCGAACAATTACAGAACCCATTTGTATTTCTGGAGTGACAGGGGGATCCCAGGGGAAAGGCCTCAGTAGAGGTATCTACATGAACCACTAAGTACCTTAATTCTTCTCACTCAGGTAATTCAGTGAAATCCATTTGCCAATATTCCCCTGCTGCTCGCCCATCTGTTATTTTTCCAAATTGAATCCTGTTCTGTGATTTTGGACAACACATTTCACACCTTTCTCTCACTGACCTTACTACTTCAGTCATACTCCAACTAATTATTAATTTTTGAAGATGCTTCAACAGATTCTCTGTTCCCCAATGCACAGCTTCATGCTCCCTTTTCACAAGGCTACTCATGAGTGAATATGGGACTACCACCAGCCCCAAAGGAGTGACAGCCCATCCATCACCCCATTTTCTGCCTCTAAAACTGCTATTAAATTTAGATCATGTTTGTCATAGATAGGCTTTTCTGGTAATACCAGTCTCTTCTTTTCTGGCACCATGGCTAATGCTTCTATTTCCGTGCCTTTTTCTGCAGCTTTTTTGCAGCCAAATTGGCCAACTTATTCCCCTGTTCCTGTGCAGTTTGTCCTGAATGATGTGCTCTACAATGCATTACAGCTACTGCAGCAGGAGCTTTGATGCTTTCTAAAAGTTTTACAATCTCCTCTTGATGGTTGATCTCGGTCCCTTGCGCCCTCAGGAGTCCTCTTTCTTTCCATATCGCCCCATGGGCATGTACTACTCCAAAAGCATATTTTGAATCACTCCAGCTATTGCCACACTTTCCTTCGCTTAATGGCAAGGCTCGGGTTACAGATATCAATTCAGCCTTCTGGGCAGATGGATTTGATGGTAACACCTCTGCCTCCACAGTGGATTTCACAGGAGGAATAGCACAGCCTGACATTTGTTTTCCTCCCTCAACAGAACTGCTCCCATCGGTACACAGTTCCAAATCCGGATTAGACAAGGGAGACTCTTTTAAATCCGGTCTGCTTGAATAAACCTCTTCAATGGTTTGCAAACAGTTGTGGTTGGGGCTACTCTCAGTCCGTTGTGTCACAAGGAACACTGCAGGCTTAACAATCGATGGGGTCTTCAGAGTCACATCATCTTGCTCCAAAAGCAACGCTTGGTACTTTAACATCCTGCTGGCTGATGTTTGCAACCTATGAAACTCTTCATACCCAGTATCATAGGCTGCGCTAGGGGTTAAATATTCTGTTTTCTACTCAAAGAGATAGAAGGATAACTACTGAAAACAAAACAGGACATGCAATTTCATGATGGCCCTCACTCTGCATTCATAATAGCACTTTGGTGACATCAAACACTCCTCAAGTTTCCAGAGAAAACCTGTCACATACAACATTAAACATTAATTACATTGAATTGGGCAAAATCAAATCCTGCAAGTTAGTTCATGAGATTTCTCAAAGCCAGTTGTTTATGTAAGCACTGAATCATTAACATATTAAGATGCAGCTACTTCTCTCATTAGAAGGCTGTCAGACAAGAAACCTGCTGCTTCAGACAGATAAAGAAACTTGGAGATAGTCACAGATAGAAACTTTGATTCAGACAGACTGTGTTTGGATAAACCCAGCCTGAAAATGCAGAACCACTTGTAGATGCAAACCAGCAGCAGAGAAATTAAACAATGAATCCCACATGAAAGAAACTTGGACAAAAAAGCAGAAGATAAAATAATGATTGCAAATTCTTATTGCCTCTTTGGAAAGAAGAAAAAGTCTAAGAAGGAGACCTATAGTGTTATGTATACTTCTAAACTTAAAAAGGCAGTGAAACCATATCTTCTGCTTTGCCGTGCAAGAATTTCCTTTTCTGTTGGATCTTTATTTCAGCAGCAGCATCTCTGAACAATGTGGTGAAATTCAAGACAGGGACAGTATTTTCCTGCAGAGGGCAACCCAGCATACTTGCAAAGTGACGGAAGAGGAGAAAGATAGATCTAAAGAGACACACATTTTTCCCAGGTCTTGTGTCCTACCTGCCAGTTTAACGCACATCCTTGTTACATGAGGCTTGAAGACAGCGCTAGCTCAGTATGTTGAAGGCCTGAATTGCTTCTCAGTGTTTAGATATTCCATTTGTGTCAGAAATAGTGTGGCCAGCAAGATAGGGAAGTGGCCATCCCTTTGTACCAGGCACCGGGGAGATCCCACCTCAAGGGCTGTATCCAGTTGTGGACTCCTCACGACAGGAAAGACATTGAGGGGCTGGAGCATGTCCAGAGAAGGGCAACGGAGCTGATGAGGGGTCTAGAGCACAAGTCTTGTGAGAAGCAGCTGAGGGAGCTGGGGGTGTTCAGCCTGGAGAAAAGGAGGCTGAGGGGAGACCTTCTCGCTCTCTCCAACTCCCTGAAAGGAGGGTGTAGCCAGGGCCTCGGTCCTTCTCCCAAGGAAAAGACAACGGGACAAGAGGGAACGGCCCCGATGGACTAGGGAAGATTTAGGATGGATATTAGGAACTATTTCTTCACACAAATGGTTATTAAGCATTGGATTAGGCTGCTCAGGGAAGTGGTGGAGTCATCATCCCTGGTGTATTTAAAAGACGGGTGGACGTGGTGCTGAGGGACATAAGCTAGTGGTGGAGCTGGCAGTTTTAGGTCTCTGGTTGGACATGATGATCTTAAGGGCTTTTTACAACCTAAATGATTCTATGATGCTGTGACTTCTGTGACTGCGCCCTCATGCTGAGCTCCACCTGGCTTTGACCTGGCCCTGGAAGCCAGGATGAGGTGCAGGGGACAGGCGAGAGGCAAAAAGGTGAGGGGCCATGAGAAGACAAAACTCCTGGGTCAAGAGGGTGTCCCCACACACACAGGAATGAGCCTGAGCTCTCAACAACAGTTGTCCCATTGGACTCAGTTACAGCCTTTGTCCATCCCACTGTCTTTAGGAAGGCTGCAGCGTGGCAGCCATTTTCCACAGGAATGCAAGGCCTGGGCCTTCCATAACCCCTGGACACGCTGTGGCCCTACCACAGCAGTAGAATGCTGCAGGTGGTGATGTCACAAAGGGTTGCTGGGGAGGAACGGGCGCTGATCTAACACAGCCTGGAGCCAAGAAGACCAGTGAGCAGCCAGACCGCCAGATATACTGTACGTTTAAAAGTAAACGGACACTAAGATAAGGATTGAAGAGGGCGGCAGAGAACTAGGCAGGGAGCATCCATGGTGACTGAAGGTTTCTGCTGCCTTTCTTCACTGATGTTATCCTACTTGACCTGGACACAGGGCAAAGCACAGAAAGACAAGACCACGAGGGACCCTCATCTTCAAGCAAACAGCCAGAGATTCTCTTCTCTTCTCTGCCTCCTTCTACAAGGACACAGAGAAAAGTTAAGGTTTCAGGAGTCTGGCACAGACCTGGGTACAGGGTTTTCCTTGGTGAGGGAGGATGGCTGACCTCTTCTTTGTTGTCCTGTCTCCTACAAGAGCAGGCCCAGAAAGGGACAGGACCAGACCCTGAGCAACTCCCATCCTCTACCACCCACAGATGCTCTACCTCCGACAAGGGCTCGGACACAAAGATAAGGATTCAAGACCGGGGCAGACACCTGGACAGGGCTGGTCCGGGCTGAGTCAGGGTGGATGCCCCATTGTTTTTATCCTCTCGCCTATAGACAAAGGCCCCGACAAGGAGGGCAGCAGACGATGGCACCTTCCCATCCACAGCCAGACAGCCAGAGATTCTCTACCTTCTACAAAGAAACAGACACAAAGTTAACGATTCCAGAGTGTGGAAGAGTCCTGGGCAGGGGTGTCCATCGGGAGTGATGGCCTCTAATGCCTTTTTGTGTTGACAATTCCTGCCATTTAGAGCTGCGGGGAGAGATGGGAAGCAAAGCATAGCATGGTGCACTCCCAGCCTACACCACCCAGAGATTCTCCACCTTCTACAAGGACAAAAGCTAAGGATTCTGCAGTCACGCATAGGCCTGAGCAGCAAGGTCCATTCTGGTCTCTCCAGCCTTTTTTTCTTGACATTTTCCTGCCTTTCAAAGCTGCAGGGACAGACAAGGGAAGGAAAGGACCATGGCGCAATCACATCCTAAGCCACAGTACCACAGGTTCTTTACCTTCTACAAGGACACAGAGAAAAGTTAACGTTTCAGGAGTCTGGCACAGACCCGGGTACAGGGTTTTCCTTGGTGAGGGAGGATGGCTGACCTCTTCTTTGTTGTCCTGTCTCCTACAAGAGCAGGCCCAGAAAGGGACAGGACCAGACCCTGAGCAACCCCCATCCTCTACCACCCACAGATGCTCTACCTCCGACAAGGGCTCGGACACAAAGATAAGGATTCAAGACCGGGGCAGACACCTGGACAGGGCTGGTCCGGGCTGAGTCAGGGTGGATGCCCCATTGTTTTTATCCTCTCGCCTATAGACAAAGGCCCCGACAAGGAGGGCAGCAGACGATGGCACCTTCCCATCCACAGCCAGACAGCCAGAGATTCTCTACCTTCTACAAAGAAACAGACACAAAGTTAACGATTCCAAAGTGTGGAAGAGTCCTGGGCAGGGGTGTCCATCGGGAGTGATGGCCTCTAATGCCTTTTTGTGTTGACAATTTCCTGCCATTTAGAGCTGCAGGGAGAGATGGGAAGCAGAGAAGATCATTGTTCACTACCATTGTCAACCAACCAGTGTTTCTCTACCTTCTACAAGGACACAGAGAAAAGTTAAGGTTTCAGGAGTCTGGAACAGACCTGGGCAGGGGCTGTCAGAGGTGAGGGAGGATGGCTGACCTCACGATTGTTCTCAATTTTTATCCTGTCTCCTACAAGAGCAGGCCCAGAAAGGGACAGGACCAGACCCTGAGCAACTCCCATCCTCTACCACCCACAGATGCTCTACCTCCGACAAGGGCTCGGACACAAAGATAAGGATTCAAGACCGGGGCAGACACCTGGACAGGGCTGGTCCGGGCTGAGTCAGGGTGGATGCCCCATTGTTTTTATCCTCTCGCCTATAGACAAAGGCCCCGACAAGGAGGGCAGCAGACGATGGCACCTTCCCATCCACAGCCAGACAGCCAGAGATTCTCTACCTTCTACAAAGAAACAGACACAAAGTTAACGATTCCAGAGTGTGGAAGAGTCCTGGGCAGGGGTGTCCATCGGGAGTGATGGCCTCTAATGCCTTTCTGTGTTGACAATTTCCTGCCATTTAGAGCTGCGGGGAGAGATGGGAAGCAAAGCATAGCATGGTGCACTCCCAGCCTCAACCACCCAGAGATTCCCTAGCTTCTACAATGACACGGGCACAAAGTTAAGGATTCAAGACTGTGACAGAGACCTGGGCAGCGGGGTCCATCTTCATCGATGGCCTCTAAAGCCTTACTTTTCTTTACACTTTCCTGCCATTTCCAGCTGCAGGGAGAGATGGGAACCAGAGCAGAGCATGGTGCACTCCCATTGTCAACCACCCAGAGATTCTCCACCTTCTACAAGGACAAAAGCTAAGGATTCTGCAGTCAGGCAAAGGCCTGGGCAGCAATGTCCATATTGATTACGGCTGTCTCCTGCCTTTTTTTGTTGTCATTTTTCTGCCCTTCAAAGATGCAGGGACAGACAAGGGAAAGACAAGACCATGGTGCAATCTCATCCTGAGCAACAGCAGCACAGATTCTTTTCCTTCTACAAGCACAGAGATAGAAGTTAAGGATTTAGAAGTCTGTCAGAAACGTGGCCAGGGGTTTTCCTGGTGAGGGAGGATGTTTTTGTTGCTAACCACATGGTGCTGCACGGGAGGGGTCTGTAGGGTGCATACGTAGAGTCTGGGTTTGTCCTGGGGACGAGCCGAGGAAAACTGCTGACTTCATCCACAGACCACCAGGTGGGAGTCAAGAAGATTCCAGGTGAGGGGTGCATGCGCCAAAGAAGACTTGCCCATCTCTGAAAATCATTAGCAAAGGCCTACCTTTTCTATGAATATGTATTAGCAGAAGAAATATAAACTGAAAATGGGACCTGCACGTGGTTCATCCTGGTTGAGCAGAGACTCCCGGCACACTCAGCGCTGTTTGCTTGTCTTTACTCGTTTAATAAATTAGAAATTTTAATTGGAATTCTGTTTGAGGCTAAATAATTTATCACAGTATCATCAGCAAACTTGATGAGGATACACTCTGTCCCCTCGTCCAGGAACAGGGAACGGGCCGGAGAGACTGAAAAACAGAGAGGAATGCCAATCCCAACACAGAGACTGAGAAGAAAACAACAGCGATGGGCTGCGGGGCAGAGAGATGGGAAGAAAGTAAGAGGGAGAGGGAGCAGGAGAGAGGGACCGCAGGAAAAAGACAGGGATGGGTAGAGTGAGAGAGGAAAAGGGACCTGGAGAGGAGAGGGACGGGAGCAGAATACAGTAATAGACAGGAGAGGTGCAGGGAAGCGAAAAACATGGCCCAGAGGGACAGGGGAGAGTCAGGGAAGGAAAGGGAGGCAGAAGAGGGCTGACAGGAGCCCAATGGCCCAGGACTCACCGCAGCTCCCGTGCTCTGCACTGCCAGGAAATGTCACAGCTCAGGCACTTCTGACACTGTCCATCTGTCCTTTGCCCAATTCCTCTCCCAGAGTTCCAGCCCCGGCCTGTCCTCGCCTCACGGGCAGCCCCGGCCTCCCCTCAGCCGGGCTGTAGCGGCAGCAGAGACAGCAGCTCCTGACACAACATGGCCACCGGGAGCCCCGTGCCGGGACTACAGCTCCCAGCGTGCCCCGGGGTGCTCCTGTTCCCATCGTGCCCCGGGGCACACCCCCGCCCTCTGACCCCACAGGAGCCATGGCCGCCTCCTCGGTGCTACCCCGGCCCAGGGCCAGGCCCCGGAGCCCCGGTGGGGCCGGGAGGAAGAGGGGAGAGAGGGAGAGAGCGGCAGGGAGGAGCGGGACAGGGCGGAGGGGCGGATGGAGAGGGGCGGGAGAGGGACAGAGGGACGGGGAGAGCACAGAATCACAGAGTATTCATGGTTGGAAGGGACCTTTGAGATCATCGAGTCCCACCACACAAAAAAGAAAACAACCAGACCACACCCACCCACAGACAGGCACAACCCTACAATCTCGGGTACTAGAGCATGTCCTGAAGTGCCATGTCTACATGTTTCTTAAATACCTCCAGGGATGGCGACTCCACCACCTCCCTGGGCAGGTTGTTCCAGTGATTCTTCCCAGTATCTAATCTAAACCTCCCCTGCCTCAATTTCAGACCATGTCTTCTGGTTCTGTCATTATTCCCTTGGGAGAAGAGGCCAACACCCACTCTCTACAACCTCCTTTCAGGGAGTTGTAGAGGGCAATGAGGTCTCCCCTCAGCCTCCTCCAAACTAAACATGCCCAGTTCTCTCAGCCTCTCCTCATAGGACCTGTTCTCTAGACCCCTCACCAGCCTGGTGGCTCTCCTCTGGACACGCTCCAGCACTTCAGTGTCCTTCCTGTAGTGAGGGGCCCAGAACTGAACACAGTACTCAAGGTGAGGCCTCACCAGTGCCGAGTACAGAGGCACGATCCCTTCCCTACTCCTGCTGACCACACTATTCCTGATACAAGCTGAGGGAAATGAGCTAAGTTTTGCTTCAGCTAATTGATATATTCTTGTTAGTGTATCTGTGCTAACAAAGAAGCCGTAGTAGTAGTAGTAGAGTCTAATAAATTGTATCCAATTAATCCCCAGAAATGTCCTTGGTCTGTCAAGGGATCCTTGTTGGCAGAGCGTTCTCTAGGTGAAGAGAAACAGACTGGAACATGGCCTTCAACACAGGAACCCAGAGCGTAGGGGAGTATCAATAAGGCCAAAGAAACCAGTCTTGGACAGTAAATCTACCGAGTAGATGGTAGCAAAGACTGTGAAATAACGTGTAGCGTAATCAACTAATCGAAGGTGTGTTTAGGATAATGATTTTGTAGAGCAGGCGTGTGTGTGCCTTATATGGGAAAAAGTGCAAACTAAACCTGTAATAGGCCGGGCAGTCGGGAAGAATGTGAACTCCAACTTCTCAGCCAATGAGAAGGGAGACAGAAACTCAGGTGGCCGTGATAAGGGTATAAAATACCTGAAAGCTGAAAGATCAGCATGCATCTATTTTTGGTGCACCCGATTCAGCGCTGTTTCATACTAATAAATTTTTACCCTTTGCTTCAGTGACTTTGTCCTTTTTAAATTCTACAATGTGAGCTGGTATTTCTCACAAAGCTAGGATGCCATTGGCCACCTGGGCACACTGCTGGCTCATGTTAAGCCGGCTGCCCAGCAGCACACCCAGGTCCTTTTCTGCTGGGCAGCTCTCCAGCCACTCTTCCCCAAACCTGTAGCGTTCCCTGGGGTTGTTGTGACCAAAATGGAGGACCTGGTATTTGGCCTTATTGAGCCTCATCCCATTGGCCTTGGCCCATCGATCCAACCTTTCCAGGTCCCTCTGTAGAGCCTTCTGACCCTCAAGCAGATCAACACTCCCACCTAGCTTGGTGTCATCTGCAAACTTACTGAGGCTGCACTCAATCCCCTTATCTAGATCATCAATAAAAATATTAAACAAGACTGGCCCCAAAACTGAGCCCTGAGGGACACAACTGGTGACCGGTCACCAACCGGATTTCATCCCATTAATCACAACTCTCTGGGCACGGCCATCCAGCCAGATTTTTATCCAGTGAAGGGTACACTTGTCTATGCCATGATTCGCCAGCTTCTCCAGGAGAACGCCGTGGGGGACGGTGTCAAAGGCCTTATCAAAGTCCAGGTAGACAACGTCCACAGCCTTCCCCACATCTAGAAGGCAGGTCACATGGTCATAGAAAGAGATCAAGTTGGTTAAGCAGGACCTCCCTTTCATAAACCCATGCTGGGTGGCCCTCATCCCTTGGCTGTCCTCCACTTGCTGTGAGAGCTCACTCAAGATGATCTTCTCCATGGTCTTTCCCGGTACCGAGGTCAGGCTGACAGGCCTATAGTTTCCCGGATCCTTGTTCTGGCCCTTCTTGTGGATGGGCGTTATATTGGCCACCCTCCAGTCGTCTGGTACTTCTCCTGTTGACCAGGATTGTTGATAGATAATGGAGGGAGGCTTGGTGAGATCTCCCGTCAGGTCCCTGAGTACCCTTGGATGAATCCCATCCGGCCCCATAGACTTATGCGTGTCCAGGTGCATAAGCAAATCATTAACTACTTCCTCCTGGATTATGGGGGGCTTGTTCTGCTCTCCATCCTTATCTTCCAGCCAAGGAGGCTGAATACCCTGAGGGTAGCTGGCCTTCCTGGACTCCTTTGCCCTTCAGGGCTGCCTCCCAAGGGACTCTGTCAAGCAGGCTCTTGAAGAGACCAAAGTCTGCCCTGCAGAAGACCATGATGGCAGTCCTGCTGGCTCCCCTGTGAATTGAGAACTCTATTAATTCATGGTCACTGTGCCTAAGACGGCCTCCAGCTGTCATATCCCACACAAGTCCTCCTCTATTTACTAACAGAAGGTCCAGCAGTGCTCCCTCCCTATTTGGTTCCTTCACGGTGATGGTTTGTTGTGGTTTTTTGTTTTGTTTTCTTTTGTTTTTCTCAGAGTTAAGTTGATGGTTGGACTAGATGATCTTAAAAGTCCCTTCCAACCTAGACAATTCTATGCTTCTATGATTCTATGAAAGGATGTTATAGCGAGGTTGGTGTGAGTCTCCTCTCCCAAGTAAGGAGTGATAGGACAAGAGGCAATGGCTGCAAGGTGCACCAGGAGATGTCGATTGGATATTAGGAAAAATTTCCTCACTGAAAGGTTTGCCAAGCACTGAAATAGGCTGCCCAGGGAATCACAGAATCACAGAATCTTAGTGGTTGGAAGGGACCTCTGAGACCATCGAGTCCAACCACATTAAAAAAAAAACCAAAAAAAAAACCCCAAAAAAGCCCAAAACAAACACCACCAAAAACACCACCCACCAACTAAACCCCACACTCACGACCCCACCCACAACACCCCACCACAAACCAATAATCTTGGGCACTAGAGCATGCCCTGAAGAGCCATGTCTACACGTTTCTTAAATACCTCCAGGGATGGTGACTCCACCACCTCCCTGGGCAGGCTGTTCCAGTGCCTGACCACTCTTTCAGTAAAGTAATTCTTCCTAATATCTAATCTAAATCTCCCTTGCCGCAGCTTCAGACCATTTCCCCTGGTCCTGTCGTTCTTCCTTTGGGAGAAGAGGCCAACCCCCACCTCTCTACAGTCTCCTTTCAGGGAGTTGTAGAGGGCAATGAGGTCCCCCCTCAGCCTCCTCTTCTCCAAACTAAACATGCCCAGTTCCCTCAGCCTCTCCTCATAGGACCTGTTCTCCAGACCCCTCACCAGCCTGGTGGCTCTCCTCTGGACACACTCCAGCCCTTCAATGTCTTTCCTGTGGTGAGGGGCCCAAAACTGAACACAGTACTTGAGGTGAGGCCTCACCAGTGCCGAGTACAGAGGCACGATGACTTCCCTACTCCTGCTGGCCACGCTATTCTTGATACAAGCCAGGATGCCATTGGCCCTCTTGGCCACCTGGGCACACTGCTGGCTCGTGTTAAGCCAGCTGTCCACCAACACCCCCAGGTCCTTTTCTGCCGGGCAGCTTTCCAGCCACTCCTCCCCAAGCCTGTAGCGTTGCCCGGGGTTGTTGTGACTAAAATGCAGGACCTGGCACTTGGCCTTATTGAACCTCATCCCATTGGCCTTGGCCCATTGATCCAGTCTGTCCAGATCTCTCTGTAGAGCCTTCCGACCCTCAAGCAGATCAACACTCCCACCTAGTTTGGTGTCATCTGCAAACTTACTGAGGGTGCATTCAATCCCCTTGTCCAGATCATCAATAAAGATATTGAACAAGACTGGCCCCAG
>QJSC01001150.1:0-24368 GCA_003697955.1 Calidris pygmaea | reverse complement strand
ACCTGGCTGCTCGCAGCCACAGGGGGATTCTGCCTTTTTCTAAGAAAAGAAAAGTAACGCGTAATCAGTTTTTACAAAGAATAAACACACTCTGTCATCAGATGCTCAGTAAAAGCCACCACTAATGAGGTTGCCTTTCTACAAGGGATAATCTTAGGAGAAATATGTTAGGTAGGTAGATAGAAAAAGATAAATTTAAACATAATTAAACAGCTGGCTAAGGAGACAATTAGAGTACTGAAAGATAGGCATGTTTTACTCTTTGAAGGTGAAAGCAGCAGCACAAGTGAGAGGTATCTGAATGAACAAAGAGTAAAGGGAGAAGAAAACTGGAGAATAATGGAAAGGGCCTTTGACTTGATAGCATCTGCAAAGACAACTTTGCAAATGGTCATTGTATCAGGACAAGTATAATTACATGAAAGAGTAATAAACTAAATGCACCATATAACGGAGGAAATAGTTGTAGTGAAGTTTCAAGGGAAGACATCGATTTATTTGGAATATCACCTTTGAACGGTCACAGGATTGGCAGAGCTCTCTTGTGAGTGAGGACAAGCCAAAGTTGCACCATCGTTGAAAGAGGCCCAGCCCCGGGACCCACAGGCTGTACAAGCTCCCTGGGGTGATTAGTGTGCCATCAATTACAGTCCTCTTGGGTGACATTTCTGGACACCTAAAAGAGAAGAATGTTTTTAAAAGCAGCCAGCACGGACTTGCCAAGGGACTGCCTCAGTAAGGAAGTGGTGGCAGTAGGGAAAGCTCTCACATTTCTGGTGTGAAAGGAAGTCAGTCAGATGTTAGTAGAGTCAGACCAGCTGCAGCTTTCTTGTCCTGCTCCAGGCAGGGTTGCTCAGGTGCAGGGCTACGGGACAGGTATCCCCAAACAGCCCTAATCATTTCTTTTGCTGAACCTTTCACTCCCATTTCACTATTTTCCCACTTCTCACGGCCTACTCTTTAACCAACTTTATCTTCTCCCTCACAAATAGTCAACCCCTTTTCACCATTTCCCCACTGGCGCTGCATTTCCATACTTTGTACCCACCTTTGGTGTTTCTGAGATGGAATCCCAGTGCTTTCTACCTTGATGAGCAACTCCATTACACTAGTACCTTTTTGTTACCTGTGGGGTCCTGCAACTACTTCAGTGATGCTCTTGCTAGAGGCACCATGACTCAGGATGAACATCAGCACATGTACTTTCAATGCTTGACTGCTGGATCTTATGTCCAGAGGGACCTTGACACACCTGGGGATTTGGCCAACAGGAAGCTGAAGGTTTAGAAGGAATGGGTGCACAATAACTCCATGCAGCAGCGTGGGCAGTGACCGCACCAGCTGAGGAGTGCCCTGAGGAGACAGGCTTTTGAGTCATGACAACTGCTGTATGAACCAGTGGGATTTGCATTTCTAAAGAAAACTGGAGAGACTGGAGAGGGTTCGGGGGAGGCATGAAAAGATGGTGAGGACCCTAAAGCCTGAGCTGTGAGGGAACTGGGCCTCTCTAGCCTGCAGAAGTGGTGGCCTGGGGTGACCTATAGAAGAGCCGACACCTACCTGGAGAGGTGACAGAGCCAAGCTCTCTTCTTCAGTGGTGAATGATATGAGAGAGGCAACAGCCACAACCGGCCTCTTTGGAGCTTTAGATGGAGCATTAGGAGAACCAAAGTGGACTGGGAGGAGCATTGCTGTGATATCCCCCTGTCCTGGTTAGGCGGGATAGGGTTAATTCTCCCCAGGCTCTGGCAGGGACACAGGTATTCCATCCCACATCAGCCATGGCCAGTCTAGAGCTGGAGCTGGCCGGGGGAGGGGGCAGGACGTCCCTGCTTGGGAGCAGGCTGGGGTGTCCGGGTCCAGTGGGTGAGCATGGTACTGTAATTGTGTTTGTACATCCCTCTGTCAGCGTTATTGCTGTTGTTTTCCTGTTCCCTTTGCTGTTCTGTCAAACTGCCTTTGTCTCAACCCGCGAGTTTTGCCTTTTTCTTCCCATTCTCTCCACGGTGGTGCGGGGGCGAGAGAGCGGCTAAACCACCACAGTCCTTTTTGGCACCCAACGTGGGCTTCGAAGGGTTGATATAACGACAAATCCAACCAGAGCTTCTTAAAACAAATTTGTCGTGTGCATTTATTGTATGAGTTAAATATCCTCCAGTCACCGTGTTGGTTGGTTGGTTGTTCTTGTGGCTCTGCTGTGTAAATTCTTATATGCTCTGTGTCCTCCCCGCAATGATGTTTATCATCTCTGGAAGAGGGATCAGGATTGTCGTTTTGCTGTCCTGTCTGATAGCAACTGATGATATGATACCGTCAGTGTTCAGATGGTTATGGGGAGGTTGTTGTCTTTCCCATACCTTGGACGCCGTCTCTCGGAATTGATTAATAATTATACACAATCTATGGGGGAATCAAGGGGGGATACTTTCCCCAGCTCTTTCACCTCCCTTTTCTCCTTTGGGCCAGGTATCACAGCTTGTGAGAATTTTGAATATCCTTGGGATGTTCAAACCAGCCCAGTCTATCGTTACGTCTCCTGAATGTGCTCTACGTCTTGTTTAGTGTTTATTTAAGACTGTCACCCAGAGGTCCATTCTGAAGGTGGACAGTCACAGGTTCCATGGCATGTGGGAGAATATGGGCAGGTATCTAGAGAGCTTCTCACCTCCAATGGTCTGGGACTTCTGCCCCAACAACCACAGGGCCCTGAAAAAGTGATAGAATAGTTGAAAGGGAAATGCTGTGTCTGTTCCAGAGAGGCAAAACTCACCCCGCTGTGCTGGGCCCTGGCCAGTATCCAGCAGACACTGCTCAATATTGTGCAGCATCCTCAGGGGAAAGAGAGGGGAACCAGATGGACAGACACTGCGGCTCCTGCAGCCCCTGTGACAGACACTGCAGCTACTCCAACCTCAGTGAAAGTCAATGTGGCTCCTCCAATCCTGGTGGTGGGCACTGAAGCTGAACCAGAAACCCAGCCCGTGCCCAGAGCAGTTGGCCCTTTTACAGAAGACAAAATACACCAAGAAATCAGTCGACTCAGTGAGGGATGACGATGAACCAGGCCCATCATCAGAGCAGTTCTGCCCATAGAAGAGGCAGAACCAGAGATAATCACCCCATTCCTCTCCCTGAGTGAGCTGTGGGGGATGCGAAAAGAATTCAGCTGACTTCTGGGTGAGCACATTGTCACCCAGGGTCTCCGCTACTGGGGATTGGACCTAGAATTAGAGGGTAGGGAAGCCAGGAGCTGGGATCCCTGTCTCGGAGAGGGGGCACTGACAAGGCAATTGGGAAAAAGACACCACCCTCAGCCTCTGGAGGTGATTCCTGTCAGGTGTGAGGGAAAGGTTCCCCTTCAGCGAAGATGATCTATGTCATCCAAGCAAGTGGACCACCATGGAGAGAGGTATCCACTACCTGAGAGAATTAGCCCTGTGGGAGATGGTTTATTATGACCTGGACAATGCACAGTTACCCACAGATCCCAATAAGGTCCAATGCCCAAGCCCAATGTGGCAGAAGTGTGTACAGAGCGCACCATCGTCATAAGCCAACTCACTGGCAGTGCTGGAATGGAAAGGCGAAGAGGCACCAACAGTGGAGGAGGTGGCTGCCAACTCCAGCGATATGAAGAAAGTCTCACTTCCCCCCTCATCGCGCCTGTGGACAATTGCTAATGTGTTCTTCTCAGGCCCTTTGGGGGCAGAGTGCAGGCCACAGTTTGCTTTCACTTGGAGGGGTGACCAGTGCACCTGGAATCAGCTTTCCCAGGGCTGGAAACAGCCCTACCGTTTGCCATGATTAAGACTGCACTGGGACAGGGTGAAGCTGCGGAACATCTGCAGGACATTGATGACATCATAGTTGGGGTCAACACAGCAGAAGTTTCTGAGAAAGGGAATAAAATAGTGAGAATTGCCTAAATATATATGCAATAAACTTTGATGAAACTGAACAAAGTGCAGAAGTGATGGAACCACAACTGGCCTCAGCAACCGGCAGCCGGCAGCTTTCTCAAGATCGACGTGTTCAACCCACAGACCATGGCCATGAGCCATGCCAGATACACCACCCACGAACTCCCGATGCAGCGTGCAACAATTCTGCACCACAGCCAATCTCTCCTGCCCTGAAAGACTGTTCTGACCAATGGAGCCCAAAGTCATGGACTAAATGAACTCAGCGGATGTTTCAGAGGGAGGGCCCATAGACTAAGGGAGGGATAGCTCTGTGTGTGTATGTCTCTCTCACAGACAGGAGAAATGTTAGTGATTTATTGAAAATGGTAAGACCTGAGCATGATGTAGATGGTATAGAATAAGGGGTGGGTGCTGTCCGGGTTTCAGCTGGGATAGAGTTAATTTTCTTCCTAATGGCCGCTCAGTTTTGAATTTTGCATGAGAATAATGTTGATGATAGACTGTTGTTGATAAGTAATATTTGGAATAAGTCAAGGACTTTTTTCAGCTTCCCATAGAAGCCGAGAGGGAGCACAGACAGAACAAGCTGGCCAAAGGAATATTCCATACCGTAGACGTCATGCTCAGTATCTAAGCGGGGGTTCACCGGGGGTCAGGGATCCGCGACCGCAGCTCAAGACAGCTGGGCAATCGATCATTTGGTGGTGAGAGCAGTTTGTGTTGCATCAATTCTTTTCTATATTCCATAATCATTATTATTGTTATTGTTATTATTATTTTCCTCTTCCATTATGATTCCGTTAATCAGTTTTATCTCAACCTACAAGGTTTTTTTTTTATTTTTTCTCCCTCTTCACACTATCCTACTGTGGAGCAGAGGGGTGAGGAGTGAGTGAAGGGCTGTGTTGTCATAGCTGCCGGCAAAGGATGAGCCATAAAAACCTGGGAGATGCTGTGTTATTTAAGAGCTGTTACCTGAAAGGCCAGGTCTGACACAGTGTTGTGCAGCAGTCAGAGGATCAAGCCTCAAGACAAGTTGTATAAACCCAGAAAATTACCAATAAGTAGGATCATCAGAAGAGAAACAAGCAGACTCGTGGCCTAAGATAAACTCCAGCAAATGTGCAGAGAAGCAGAGGCAGGTTATTGTCGGTGACAGAGCATCCACTGGGCCAGTTTCCATAGGGCATCCTTCAGCTCCTGGTTCCTCATGCTGTAGATGAGGGGGTTCACTGCTGGAGGCACCACCGAGTACAGCACTGAAACCACTAGGTCAAGAAACGGGGATGAGATGGAGTGGGGCTTCAGGTGCGCAAAGATGCCAGTACTGACAAAGAGGGAGACCACGGCCGGGTGAGGGAGACACGTGGCAAAGGCTTTGTGCCGTCCCTGCTCCGAGGGGATCCTCAGCACGGCCCTGAAGATCTGCACATAGGACACCACAATGAAAACAAAACACCCAAAGACTAAAAAGGCACTGACCACAATAAGCCCAACTTCCCTGAGATAGTCTGAGTCTGAGCAGGAGAGCTTGAGGATCTGGGGGATCTCACAGAAGAACTGCTCCAGGACATTGCCTCGGCAGAGGGGAAGTGAAAATGTACTGGCCGTGTGTATCACAGCGTAGAGAAACCCACTGCCCCAGGCAGCTGCTGCCATGTGGACACAAGCTCTGCTGCCCATCAGGGTCCCGTAGTGCAGGGGTTTGCAGATGGCAACGTAGCGGTCGTAGGACATGACTGTCAGAAGAAAAAACTCTGTTCCAAGGAAGAAGAAAAGCAGAAAGACCTGGGCAGTGCATCCTGAGAAAGAGATGTGCCTTGTATCCCGGAGGGAATTGGCCATGGCTTTGGGGAGAGTGGTGGAGATGGAGCCCAGGTCAAGAACAGAGAGGTTGAGGAGGAAGAAGTACATGGGGGTGTGGAGGCGGTGGTCACAGGCAATGGCAGTCATGGTGAGGCCGTTGCCCAGGAGGGCAGCCAGGTAGATGCCCAGGAAGAGGCAGAAGTGCAAGAGCTGCAGCTCCCGTGTTTCTCCGAATGCCAGGAGGAGGAACTCAGTAATGGAGCTGCCGTTGGACATTTGCTGCCTCTGGGAATGGGGACCTGATCAAAGACAAAAATACTGTGAGTGAGTGAGTGAGTGAGTGAGTGGAGTCTTCTCCAAGCAAAGTCAATCCATGTCCCAAGGACTCTTCCCCTGCTGCACACACCCCTTTTCTTCTTCCAGGAGACCTTCCTCAGCTCCATTCCATGAGCTCTGGTTGGTGCTGGCTGAGTGTGTCATGAGGAGCAGGGTCTCTGTGTGCCGGCTGCCCAGGAGGCAGCGCTGCTCTGCAGCAGTGGGGTCATGGGACCAGCGAGGGCAGGGCCCAGTCCCAGTGGTTGACTTTGTGGGATGAAGTTGCCTCTAATGCAAAAGGGCCTGTCAGCATCTGCACTCCTCATGCAAAGGAACCGAGGTGGTAGAAGGCAGTGTCAGAGGTTTGGGGTTGTTCACAGCTGCCCCCATCTCACCTGGAGAGTGTTCTTGGATGTCAGAAGCTCTTAGCATTTCTGCTGCACTCAGGGAGAGCAGAGAGAGTCCTGCGAGGCAAGAGGGTTGCCTGGGGGAGCTGGTTTGTCCCTCTGCCTTGTTCCCACCTGACAAGGGCTTGCACCTTCATGAGATGGAGGGCGATCACACTCTGTTGGGTTGCAAGCAAACAGTGCTGAGAGCAGAGGGACCCACCTCTGACCACTAAATGTCTCACCCTTTCCCAAGGTCTCAGCACCCCACTTCCAGGCAACAGCATCTCCTCCCTCAGAGTCTCTGTGTGTCTCTGTAGGGCTTTCAGGTAACACAGTGCTGCTGTGGGACAGGTTTGCGTCCTGGAGGTCAGCTCACAGCTTGAGCAGAGGACCAGGGAGATGCTCCATTGTCCTCATGTGGGCATCTCAGTAAGAGAAAATTGGCTCATTCCCCAGCCCCACAGGCTGCGTTGCCCACAGCCCCACAGCTCAGAGGAACGCTGGGACCCTTGTTCCCACGGACACACCTGCAGGAATGGAGGAACAAGATCAGTGTGTGACGCTGCAGCTGAGATTCTCCTCCCCGGGGTTTCTGACAGCAATAAAAAGAGAACTTTACAACAGACATGTGGAGAAACAAGTCCAAATGCAGTGAGGGTCTGTCTGAGAGAGGGAAGGGGAGAGGCAGCCTCAGGACAGCGTTACCCTGACCCAGCTCTGCCCGTCACCTCCCAGACAGGGATAATGCAGGACATATGCCCTCACCCCCATTGCTGGTCACCAGAAATGGGCTCGTGGCAGGAGAGATGCCCTTTGCCTCTTCTGCTGCTCTGCTGGAGACAGAGCTGACTCCCACCCGAGACCCTGTGGCCGTGAGGGCCAAGGGCTGGGCTGGGTTCCTCAGGGAAGGCATCTGCCTGCAGGGGTGGCCGGGAGGTGCCCGTATCTCCCCTGCAACAGGGTTTCCAGTCGCAGTTCCCTCCTTCCCTGCCCATCTCTACTTATCTCTGCTGCCTGGAGCTCTCCCTGCCAGGAGCTCTTTCTCTGGCCCCATGTCTCTTCCCTGCCAGGGCTCACAGACCCCAGCCCAGCCCCTGTGTGCCCAGCTCTGCCCTGCAGCCTCTCCGTGTGTGCCGGGGCTAAAGAGCAGGTTGAAGAAAACCCTGATGAGACTGGAAAGGGGATGCTGGTGCTGTCTGTAGTTCCCAGAAAAAAAAAAATGTAAAAATGGAAACTAAAGACAGACTCAGGAAAGCTCCCAATCTATGCAGAACCCTTCCTTTGACCTTTCAATTGAAAAAAACCCTTGAAAATGCACCACTGCTCACACAGCCAAACAAGGGGAGAGATATCAAAAGAGAAACACTTTGCTTCCAGGGAACTCCAATTTAGAAAGTCCCCTCAGGAACACCCGGAGGTGACCTGGAGCTGGGAGCAGCTCCAACACACACAGCAACCTCTCAATAGCAGGAGCCTCCCCTACCAATGGTTACTCCTTCCACCCGCAGCTTCTTCCTGGGCAGGCTGAGAGCTGACCCTGGCAGGCGGCAGAGTCTCTGCCCCAGCACACACAGCCCCTGGGGTGCAGGGACCCTGCTCTGAAGCACCTCCACAGCCCTTGGTTCGTGGAAGAAGGCAGCTGTCATGCCCTGTGCCTTTGGAAAGTCCTGCTTCCCAGCATGTCCTCCTACTCCACATCAGAGGAGTTGTGAGCGTCTTCCCGAAAGATCCCACGGGCTGTGGGATGTGCCAGTTTATGGAGATCTCTCCAGGAACTACAGCTGCTTTCTTTGTGAAGATTTCTTCCCCCCATTAACTCTCAGCAGCCTCCCTCTCTAGACTGCCTGTAACCCCTCTCTGCCTCACTCCTCTCCCCTCGGTGCCTGCAGACAGTGCCCTCAGCCCCGCTGTGCTTTGCAGAGGAGCTGCTCCTCTTTCCTCTCATCAGCGCTGCCCACTTCCCACGAGCTCCCTCCATCCCAGCAGCCCAGCCCAGCTCGGCAGCAGAAGACCAGCTGTAACTCTCTGTGCCTCCTCCATACCTCCCCTGGGTCCCTGGACTTGTCCCTGGGCCTCCAGGGCTGAGAGCTCCTCAAAGGGTCTCTCCTGGGGAACAGAATTCAAAGCAAACCGAAGCAATCACCAACTGCCCCCTTGACACCTTGTGAGCAGAATCAGCAATGGCCTTGACACCGTGTGAGCAGAGTCCAGCAATTGCGAAAACATCATCATGTTATCAAGGCTCTTTTCATCACAAATCCAAAACATGGTACCATACGAGCTACTGTGATCAAAATTCACTCTGGTCCAACCAAACCCAGCAGAGGACCAAAAGGTGAGGTGTTCCCAAGACCTGTCCTCAGGGAGCTGGTCAAATGCCTTGTCTCAGATTCTGTAACAGCGGCTCAGATGCCTGGCTCCTGTTGAGGGTCTTTTCCTCAATACCAACATTTTTGGAGCAAGCAGAGCTGTGTTGTGAGCGGAGTGATTAACTTCACTCGTAAGAGAGAAGTAGTGAAATATTGATTAAGGTGAAACAGTGATTTAACAAAATCAGTAGCAAATGCGACAGTGTTTTATGAGATTTGATGTCAAGGTCCAGTCTATAATTTACTGCAGAGAGGACAGGGTCAGACAAGGTGTCGGGGAGACCCTCCCCTTGAGTCACGAGGTTGAGAAGGGACCCCCTGGACTCCCTTCTCAGGGAGGAGTCTGGGTGCGGCTGGATCCAATCCTAGTCCCAGACTTGGTCAACCGTTTATGTCTAAAGGATTATATATGCACAATCAACCCTTTCTAGTACTTAGCTATAATTCCAAAGTTTAGCACGCTATTAGTCACTCACTGAGAATCTGTTGTGGCAAGGAATCTCTCAACCTGGAGGAGTAGAATCTTAAGCAAGTGTCCTCACAAAAGGGGAGATCCTGGCATGCAGCCTCTGCCCTGCAGGAGGGCTCCAAGGGCTCTGGGGCTGTCCGCTCTTCATAGAGTGAGATCATTGACCTATAGCCATATTCTCATGGGAACAAGATGTCTAGGTTCCCACTCCAGACGGTGTTTGGGCTGTGTTGCCAGCCATCCCCCAAAATCCAGGTGCAACTTCTCAGAACTGCCCCTGGTAGCCATGTCCCCAGCAGGAGCCGGGGGCGGGGGGGAAAGAGGGGAAAAAACAGGGAGAGCACACCGCCGCACTGGCCGCCCCCGCCCCAGGGGCTCTGCATCAAGGAGGGAGCCTGGGGGACGGTGGCAGCTGCTCAGCAGGCGGTGACAGACGGAGGATGTCGCTGTGAGCCCCTTGGGACACGTGAGGTCGGCTGGCGGGTAAGCGATGAGCAACAGAGGAGGACACCACCTGCCGATGTGACCAGTGACTGTGACCTGTGAGGGCAGAGGGCCAGTTATCCTGCACAGAGGCCCCGGGCTCAGTGTGCAACTGGCACTGTGCGGTGAGGTCCTTGTCCTCACTGCAGCTGGGCACGGCTGTCTTCTCCTGCGGTACCCCGTGTGCCACAGGGCGCTGACAATGGCTTCTGCCTGGGAGAAGAACTATCACCACTCCGACCTGGAGAAAGCAGCAGCTTTCCTCCCCTCGCTGCTCGCTGACAGCTCCCTCAGGAGCAAAGACAATGATCAGACTGTCCATGGAGTGCTGCTCTTTGCGGATGTCTCAGGTGGGGGGAGCAGGGAGGAGCAGCCACGGACACGAGCCATCTTGAGACACACCAGGCCCTTTGGAGCCCCTTGGACAGAGTGGCCATCTTGTCACTGCTGAGGTCTTGTGCTGGGATGCCCAGAGAGAGCAGGATGGGTCGTCTTGGGTGGTCAACCCCTGCCGCCCCCAGCACTGAGCTGGGCATGGGAAGGTGTCCCCAGCAGGCTCTCCAGCAGGGTGGAAAGTGCTGCCGGGTCCCTGGGCCCACACGGGCATTTCCTGATTTCTGTATGTCCCTGTTACAGGTTTCACGGCGCTGACTGAGAAATTCGTCCAGAAGAGCGGCAAGGACAGAGGCACTGATGAGCTGGTGCAGACCCTCAATGAGTACCTGTGTGATATTTTGGGAGGTAAGAGCCGTGCTGCAGGACTGTCTGGCATCGGGCCGTGATGGTGGAGGGAGGGTGGAGGCAGACATGCTGGGCAGCCTGGTCCTGCCTCCTCGGCAGGGCTGGAGCTTTCTGTGAGGAACAGCAAGAGCAGCCAGGGTCTGCTGGCGGGTCAGGACCAGCACAGGTCCTTTCTGTTCCCCACTGTGGCTGAGGAGGCACCCGCTTTCTCAGCAGCCCCCTGGGTGCCTCTGGTGTGGGCAGCCTGCTCCGTGCTGCGTCAGGGCCCAGCGCAGGCCCAGGGCACCCAGCAAGAGGCAGCGCCAGTGACCTGAGGGTGCTGGCTCTGACCTGTGCCTGTGTGAGACCTTCACCAGCCCCTTTCCACAGGGAAAACCTTGACCCTTCTGAGCTGACTGTGAGCACAGTGTGGCTGCCCCTTTGGCAGCGCTATTAGAGCCAAGCAAGAGTCCCCAAAGATGATGACGGGTCTGGAGCATCTGTGCTGCGAGGAAGGGCTGAGAGAGCTGGGACTGGTGGGCATAGAGAAGGCTTGGGGGGACCTTAGGAATGTGTTTACAGCTTGAAGGGAAGGTGCAAAGAGGACAGAGCCGGGTTCTTCCCAGTGGTTCCCAGTGTCAGGACCAGAGGCCACGCCACAGACCCGCACTGAAACACAGGAGGTTCCCTCTGTAGGGCAGGAAACACTTTTTGCCTGTGAGGGCGACTGAGCACTGGCAGAGGTTGCCCAGGCAGCTTGTGGAGTCTCCCTCCTCAGAGCTATTCAGGAACGATCAGCCACCGTCCCGGGCAGCTGGCTCTGTGCAGCCTGGCTGGAGCAGAAGGGTTGGATCAGAGGTCCCTTCCAGCCACCATCTTTCCGAGGTTTGGTGGCATCTGGAGGCCCTGCCTCCTTGCCTTGTGTGGGTACCAGGGAAGTGGCCACTGTGAGCCTGGGAGAGAGGTCGGAGCGGTGCTTTCCTCAGCTGTGCCCCATGGTGCACCCTTGCCCAGGTGCTGCTCTTGGAGGGGAACTTGCTGCATGGCTTCTGGAAGAAGGTGTCCTCATGTCCACTCTTCCTTTTCTTCCCTCTGTCCACAGAGTTCCTGGTTTTTGGAGGAGACATCTTGAAGTTTGCTGGTAGGTGTTTAGGATGACGATGCCCACGTGCGCTGATGAGCAGTATTTACCTGTTGTGGCAGCCGTTTGCTCTGCTCTCCTTCTCCAGAGGCTCTGTGCAGCACCTGGAACCAGCTCTTGGCCATCACACACCCCCCACAGTGGCCTCTCTGTCCCCCCGCACCTGCCTGCGGCTTGGCTTTAGCCAGGGCTGTGTCTCCCCTTTCTCTGCCCCGGCTTGTAGGGCCCTGGGCTGGGGGTGGGGGAAGGAATGCCCCAAGAGGAGGAGACTCCCGAGAAAGTGCAGCCCAAGGCATGTGTCGGGCGGTGGTGAGGGGCAGGGAGGCCCTGGGGATGGCGGAGCTGGGGCTGCCAGGCTGGCAGGGGAGGGGGAGTCCCTGGTGTGCTGCAGCTGCAGAGGAGCGCTCAGGGCAGGGGCTGCCACCACTGTCGGCTGCTGCTGGGGCTGCCCGGGAGAGGAGGGGTGTCCCGGTGCCCCGGATGGAGCGTCCTCCAGGACGATGGCCACCCACAAGCCCATCTTCCTCCGCCTGTCACCTGGTTTCTGCTGTCCCTGCCACTGGGCGTAGGTCGTGGAGAGCCAGGCCTCAGCAGAGCCTCAACCTTCCCTCCCTTTCCCCAGGAGACGCTGTGCTGGTGCTGTGGAGAACACCCCCCCGGGAGCTGGCCAGGACCATCAGCCTGGTGCTGCACTGTAGCCTGCAGATCCAGAAGAAGTATAGAAGGCGTGAGACGGATGTGGGCCAGGAGGTCCAACTGAAGATAGGTACGGGCGCTGGGCCAGACGCAGATCCGTGGCCCTCTCCTGTGCCACAGGGAGCTTCTCACCAGCAGGGAATGTGGGGACTGGGGCTCGTGCCAGTGGAAAGCATCTCCGGCGAGAGATCAAGGCTCCAACTGGAGTTGGAACAGGGGTGGGAGTTTGGGACTGCCGACCGGGTTTGCGTGTGTCTGCAGATGCAGAGGAAGCTTAAAGGCAGAGCGGGTGTCGCATGGAGCCTTAGGATCTTTGAATGTCTGCTTTAGCACAGACATCTGTGGGAGATCGGTATCCTTTTGTTTCTTGAGGCGGGGGCAGCTTTGTGTCCTTTCCCCTGCTGGATTCTCCCCTGCCTTTCACAAAGAGCAAAGGGGAGCTGCTTGGCTCACGCCTGCGAGAACGGCTTTTGCAGGCTCTTGGGTTTTCTCCAGCAGACAGCTCCAACCTGCCTGCATGGAAACGGAGCAGGCGGTGGTGGAGGCCGCTGGTTTGCTGGGCTTCTGGGGCAGGCAGCTGGGTAAGACGCCCAGCACTCTCGATGCAGAGTTCCAAACGTTCCCTGTGTCAGTTCTGCTTCTCCCTCTCCCCAGGGATCTCTGCAGGGACCATGAGCCTCTCCATTTTTGGAGACAGGAGGCAGCAGTACTTCTGCATTTTTGGCCGAGGCGTGGGTGAAGTTCATGAGGCCGAAGAGCTTGCAGATGCAGGTGACATTGTCCTCTCAGCTACCGCCTGGGAGGTCTGTGAGCAGCACCGGCTGAGGACCAAGCACCTTGCAGGCCAAAGAGCTGTGAAGGTGGGTGGATGGCATGGCCTCTAGAGCCATTGTGAGGAGCTGGACTTGGCCATGAAGGGTAACTGTGGGCAGGGCTCGCTTGGTTGGAGGGGTCGGGAGGCACCGGAAAGGTTTTAGCCCCACCAGCAATGTCCTGTGGGCCACAGAGCTGTGGTTGACAGCTGGGTGATGCTTGGATAATGGCTGCCCAGCTCCGGTGCTTCTGAGGAGGCCCTGCTGTCCCAGCCAGCCAGGTGGGCTTCCTCTCCCCCTTCCTAGGAAGTGGCAGTGGAGGGCAGGCTCTGTCCCCTGGCACTCCTGGGAAGGTCAGGGGCAGTGACCTCCTCATTCTGTGTGTCTTCAGGTTACGGGCATGGAGCCGATGTCTTGGTCAGAATGCCAAGACGCCTTACACAAGCTCGTACAAGACCCACTGAGCCACCGCTCGGAAAGGGAAGGTGAGTGCCATCTTGCACTTGTTCTGGGTTTGCCCTGAAAGGTGTGACCTGCCTGTTCTGCCCTCAGCATCTGGAGGTGGCCACCCGGGCAAAGGCTGAAGACGCTTTCTGCCCCGTTTCCAGGGCCAGCTCCTGCTTTGCAACAGCTCCTAGTCCCATGTGTCCAGCGACCACCTGCCTTTTCTCTCCTCAGGTGCCATGAGGCCGGCTCTTCTCTTGCCCAGTGATCCCAATGCGGAGAAGGTGTACAGGAAGTACATACCAGACGCTGCTCTCGGGAAGGTACGGCAAGGCCACCACTGCTGGGGGCTGCATTTTGGGAGGGAGGGTAGGGCCAGTGCGCCTGATCTCCCTCCATACCTGGTGTGGGCAGTGAGACCCCAGGAGAGCAGGCTGGTGAAGCTGTCGTGCTCTTGTCTTCCAGCTTGATGAACGAGTGCCATTGGAGCTCTTCTCTGAGCTACGGCCAGTCACCATCATCTTCATCCAGCTGCAGCTTCCTGCAGATGTCAGCACAGGGAGCACCAGCACAATCCTCAACGCTGCCAGCAGCGTGATGGTAGAAATCCTGTCTCCTCACAAGGGGAAAATCAACAAAGTTCTCCTGTGTGATAAAGTGAGTGTGGGGGAACAATGGCCTCCCCCAGCGCGAGAGGGCGGGCGGAGAACACGAGGGAGAGACTCCATCTTGGGCATCGTAGCAAGATGTGCTGCCTCTGTCCTCGGCAGGGCTGCACGTTCCTCTGTGTGCTGGGACTCGCTGGGAACAAGCTGCCCTCCGAGATCAATCACGCCTTGCAGTGTGCTCTGCAGATCTACAACGCCTGCTCCACCATGCTTGGGGAAAGAGAGTGAGTGTGTGGCGGGGTCCGGGGAGTGCATGCTGCCTGGGACGGGGCTCACCAGAAAGAGATGTGCCTTCTCGCTTGCCCTCCCCTGTCCCTGGCAGGAAGGAGGCAGTGCCCTGAGAGGTGGCCGGTGACCCCTGGGTTTAGCCCAGGCAGCCAGGCACAGTCCCTCCATCCACGCACACCCTGCTGGCCACCATGCTGGAATGAGCCCTGGAGAGGGGCAGAGGCCCTTGGTGCCAGAGGCAGGCCCTTCTGGGCCACTGGCCCATGAACCCGGGGCCATGGGGCCCTGCCACCCGATCTCCAGTTGCTGTCCTCGCAGGTGGTGTCGTGGTGGGCGACTTCTTCCCTCCCTCCCTCTCTGCTCACGAGAGGGCTGTGGCCCTGCATGTGCTCTGCCCCTCTTCCTTGTCCCTTGCAACCGGCGCATGTGTCACCCCTGAGCTCTCCCCGTCCCCGAGCCCCACGCTGGCAGGGCAGGACAGCCGGTGGCCCAGGCTGGCGCCCAGGGGAGGTGCGGGCAGGGATGAAGCCGGGCGGGCAGGACTGCGCCTGGGGCGCTGCTGAAGCCCCGCTCTTTCCCTGTGTTGCAGGGCAGTGTCCGTGGCAGTCACCAGCGGGACGACGTTCTGCGGNGGCCCCAGTGCCGCCGGTCCAGGCCCGGGATGGGAGAATGGGCTCTGTGGGCGGCTCTTGGCCTGGGTTCTGCTGAGCCCCCTGTGGGGTTGGCCTGTGCCCGAGGTGAGGCAGCCATTGGCCTGGAAGGGTGCCGCGGGGCTGGTGGCACAGGCACACCAAGGCGTGTTCTCTCTCTCTCTAACACCTGCTCTCTCTCTGGCAGTCATTGGCCAGAAGGTGAACTTGGCAGCCCGGATGATGGTGCACTACCCTGGGCTGGTGTCTTGTGATGCAGTCACCTACGCCACCTCTCAGCTGCCCCATTACTACTTCAGGGAGCTGCCGGAGAGGGAGATGAAAGGCATCAGCCAGCCTGGCCCTGTCTATCAATACGTGGGCATCACCGAGGAGAGGTGAGTGTCCTCTGAGAGGGCTGGATGAAGGGAGGGCGACACCAAGAGTGCAGCCTGGTCCAGCAAAGGGGGAGAGCGCGCTGGTCTCTGGTGATATGTTCTCCTGTCCTTCCATGGCCATTGGCCTTCTTTATGCTTGAAGCTGTCGTAGCGTGTCAGCTTGAGCTTTGCCTGGGGGAGTGTGCAGGGGCTAGCACGCTGCTCGAAAGAAAAGCAGGTCCCCGAGGAGCACGTCCTTCCCCGCCACGCCAGGCTGCTTCTCTGGGTCCCCTAGCTTCTCACCAGCTAATTGACTTGTGTTTTCTTTTCCCCTGCTTCTAGCATATTTGGCTTGGGTCTTACCAAGAAGAGGTCAGAGTACGTCCCCTTGCTGTGGGTAGGTGGAGAACGCCTTGCTCTTCTGAATCCCCAGTTCTTTCCCTTGGGAACTCTGAGTGCCATGCTGGGAAGGGAGAGGATATTCCCAGGGATGCTGTTGCCTTCAGCAGCTCCAAGGAAGTGACAGCTGTCTTGGTCACTGCTTGCTTGATACCTTTGGGGTGGAAAGCAAGGTGAGGGGCTTGGTGCTCTCTGCCGTGCTCCAGACCTGGTACGAAGGCTGGCAGATGTGGTGGTGGGGAGGGAAGCTGCGGTGGAGGGTGCCTGCCAAAGGGACGGCTCTTTTCAGCTCGCCCCAGCAGCTGCTTTTCTTGTTTGTCTTCACAGGTCGGAAGCAGGAGACTGACCTCTTTGTTGGCTGCCTGACCGCCTACAGGGATTTCGGCCAAGGGAACATCCTGGCATTTGAGGGCACAACGGGCTCCGGAAAGAGCCACTTACTTGCGGAACTGGCCTCTTTAGGCCAGGGCGCTGGCCACAGGTACAGGTTTTTCACCTTTACCTTGGGACACCACCCCTGCCCATCCCCAGACAGCCGTGGAACACTCCAGCCCCTCTACCAGTGCACCTGGCCCTCCCAACAAAGCCTCCGGGAGATGCTGCCTAGGAGCACCTGTGTACCCTGCTCCCACCTCTGCCTCTTTGGGGAGTTGGAGGTGGCTTCTGGAGCCATGGCCTTTCCTCCTTCCCCTCTGGGACAGGCACGGGCAGCAGGAGAGAGCCCAAGCTCCGTGCTGTTCATCTGACTCCAGACCCAGCAGACAGCAGGGTGGCCTTTCTCAGAAGCCCTGCTTGCCCTCTGCCCGTTTCCCAGAAGGAGCAGGGGGGCCCTGTGGTCTGGCAGGCAGACTGCTAAGGTCTGGAGCCCCATGGCAGACTCGCCACTAGCCCCATCCTTGCCTCGTAGCCCCAGGAGTTCCTCTGCAGGGGGCACGCAGGGAGAGCTGGGCCAGCGCTGTGGAGACACAGGGTCTGGACCCGGCTCTCCTGGTGGCTTGGCAGCAACTGCCCCTCTGTACCCTTTCTGGTAGGAGGAGTGAAAAGCTTGGCCTTCTCTGGGAAGCCCTTGGGGATGGGGGACTGAAGAGCTGGCCCCAAAGGGCACCTCCGCCTCTCTTGCCTGAGAAGGCTGGAGCTGTTGGGGATCTCAGTCCCTTTTTCTTTTGCGTGGCAGGGTGGTGTCCATGGAGCTGCTGGAGATCCACATGAGGCAGTCCTTCTCTGCCCTCCGTACGCTGATGGCCAGGGCCCTGGGCCTCCAGGACTGTGGATCGTGCAGCAACAGGCAGCGCCTGCTGAAGAGAAAGCTGCAAGGGACAATCCATGAGAGCAGCTATTGCATCCTCAATGACATTTTCCTTGTGGAGGTGAGAGCCAGAGGCCTCTCCCGAGTTTCTCTGGGTCTGACGTTGTGTGGGCACGCTGCTGGGAGTGCCTTAGCTCCGGGGTGGTCACATGGCGGGGGTCACAGCACACATTTCCCATCCCTGGGCTCCCTGTCAGTGGGGAGTTTCTGTCCCGTGCTGCACCCGCAATGCCCGGTGCCTTGTTCAGTGCCCTGGAAGTGGCACTGGAGAGAGGCCGTTCCTGCCCTCATGCCGAGGTCAGCGCTGTGTGAGGGCTCTGCTCCAGCCAGCCCAAGGTGGCCCAAGGTCCCCCCAGCCAGAGAAGCAGTTCCTGATCCCAGCCCAAGGCGCAGCTCTGCAGAGACCCTCAGCAGAGGGCCTTGGCTTTCGGCTCTGGATGGAGTCCCACCTGTGGCTCCCTGCCCCTGCGTTGGGGAGAGCCCAGGTGCGGAGGCCAGCAGAGGCACTGGGCTCTGCGCTCTTGCGTGCTGGGGATGGGGAGGTGTGCCGAGCCCCACAGCCATGTTTCTCCCTGACTCTGCTTTTCTGTCCAGTTTCCCCTTTCGGACAAGGTTCGTGAGATGTGTGAAACTGAAAGGAAAATGGAATTGCACTCGACTTGGAGAAAAGTGCTGGAGAAGGTAAGCATTTTTTCTTCCTTCCTCCCTCCTGGGCCATTGAAGGAGAACAAGCCTGCTGACTGCAGGCTCTGTCCCACCACAGCGTGAGGGGCGGGAGGACCACGCACCTGGGTCATCGCCCATCAGGGCCTGAGAAAGCCCTCGACTCCCACCTCCCCCCGCAGCCCCACAAACACACCCAATAACTTTCCTCCCATAAAGTGTGGCCGGGTGGAGGAACAATGTCTTCTGGGATCCCCTGCCCAAGCTCCCTCCTTCTGCAGGGCAAGTGATGTTCAGTGTGACTCTACAGTCTCAAAGAAATTCAGAGTCAGGCAGCTTGCGAGCAGGGAAGTGGTTGGGGAGAGACTTCCGAGCATCCTCTCAAGAGACAGAGGCTACATCTCCTCCCCTGGAAGGCAATCCAGAATTCCCCAGATCCCCCTCAGAGCAACCTCCTTTTTTCAGATGCTTGGAGGAGAATTTGGCATCTTTGTCATCGACAATGCCCACTTCATCGACCCTGCCTCCTGGAGCATCATGTCAGCTGTGCTCCAAAATGTCTCCCTCTTCATGGTCGTGAGCTTAGCCCCGGGCTACGCAAGAACAGAGAGCTTTCACAAAGCTGCAGCAGACAGCACAACGTCCCAGAAAATCACCTATGTTCACCTGGACAAGCTGAACACTTCAGCCGTTGTGCAAAAAGTCTGCAAGGACCTCGGAGGGTTCAGCATCTCCAAGGATCTGGAGAGGTGAGTTGGAGACAGGGGAGCTCTCCCCGAGGGCTTGAACCTCTGCCAGCCCTGGTGGGGAATCATCCTCCGTCCCAAGGAAAGGGAGTGCAGGGCGCTGGAAGCACCACTGACTCCAGCGAGTACCAGAGGTGGGTGGCTTGTTCTGCCTCNTGTGTGAGCTGAGAGCGGGCAACTGCGAGACCCAAAGCCTGGGAGGCGTCAGCCCTTCGCTGCTGCACAGGGAGGAGGGAGGTGAAGTCCTGAGCCCAGGCGTGCCAGGGTGTGAAAAGAAAGGCCTTGGTGTGGGTGGCCGGGCTGTGGGGGAGACTCCCTGGGGCAGAGTTCGCCCTGCTGCCAGAGAGGGTCGGGGGTCCTGAGGAGAAGAAAGGCAGGGCTCGCCTCTGGGCATTGCCCGCTAGTCTTTTCCCATGGACTTCAGCGACGGCTGGAGGTTCAGGGGGCCCAAAAGCCCAAGGCAGCGGGAGGACGGTCCCTTTCCCAAGTGAGCTGTAGCTGTGACGAAGATGAGTGACTACCCGAGTGACTGGCCGCCCACCTGAGCCGTGTTTCACCTGATTTTCTGTTTGCTCTGCTCCTGTGCAGGTTCCTGATGCAGAGAAGCTCGGGGATCCCCTATTACTGCGAGGAGCTGCTGCGCTGCCTTCGTTCCAACAACATGCTCTCGTTCTGCCCCCGGAGGCGGGCTGGAAAAGCAGAGGAGGACTGGGAGAGCCTGATCAGTAAGCACCTTCGCTGCGAGTAGCGAGCTGCTGTGGCGCGTTCTGNGCCCTGGTGGGGAATCATCCTCCGTCCCAAGGAAAGGGAGTGCAGGGCGCTGGAAGCACCACTGACTCCAGCGAGTACCAGAGGTGGGTGGCTTGTTCTGCCTCCGCCTGGCAAATGTGTGAGCTGAGAGCGGGCAACTGCGAGACCCAAAGCCTGGGAGGCGTCAGCCCTTCGCTGCTGCACAGGGAGGAGAGAGGTGGAGTCCTGAGCCCAGGCGTGCCAGGGTGTGAAAAGAAAGGCCTTGGTGTGGGTGGCCGGGCTGTGGGGGAGACTCCCTAGGGCAGAGTTCGCCCTGCTGCCAGAGAGGGTCGGGGCTCCCGAGGAGAAGAAAGGCAGGGCTCGCCTCTGGGCATTGCCCACAAGTCTTTTCCCACGGACTTCAGCGACGGCTGGAGGTTCAGGGGGCCCAAAAGCCCAAGGCAGCGGGAGGACGGTCCCTTTCCCAAGTGAGCTGTAGCTGTGACGAAGATGAGTAACTACCCGAGTGACTGGCCACCCACCTGAGCCGTGTTTCACCTGATTTTCTGTTTGCTCTGCTCCTGTGCAGGTTCCTGATGCAGAGAAGCTCGAGGATCCCCTATTACTGCGAGGAGCTGCTGTGCTGCCTTCGTTCCAACAACATGCTCTCGTTCTGCTCCCAGCGGGCTGGAAAAGCAGAGGAGGACTGGGAGAGCCTGATCAGTAAGCACCTTCGCTGAGAGGAGCGAGCTGCTGTGGCGCATTCTGCGCAGCACAGTCTTGCCCCATCGTTGCCCCGTGGGTCTGGGTAGAGTCAGATCCTGCAGCCGTGCTGAAGGTGGTCTGGTGGAGGTGTGGGCTCCTCTGTGCCTTGCTGTTGGGACAGGCAAAGCAAGGGGCTAGCGAGTTCTGGGGGCTTGGAGGGGCCTGCATTCTTGGGGCAGGGGTTGCAAGGCTAAAACAGAAGGGAAATTGTTCTGGAACACACATGTTTCTGGTGTTTCTTAGGCAGTCTAATGGGCATCGAATTTACCTTGGCCAAACGCTAGCTCACTTGAGAACAACCCCCAGCTTGAGGTGAGGGACAGGCCCGGGGAACTTGAGTCCCAAACCATAAATCCCCACAAGGGTGCTGGTAACAGAAGAGAACGGTGGCGATGCCACCCAAGAGAGCAACGTCAGCCCGAGTGCCATGGCCTTGGGAAGAGCCAGGACTGAGGCTACAGTTTGCATCATCACCGGCAAGTTCCCTGGCTGTGGAGGTTGTGCTGCAATGTCAGAGGCAGCAATGCTGCTGCTTTCTGCCCCAGGGCATTCAGTTGCCCCTTGGGAAGTCTGGAAGCCTTGGCTGGAGGAGGGTGTGGGAAAGCCGGTCTGAAGGCAGAACATCTTTAGGAGGGCCGTGCAAAGAAAGGCTTGCAGTGGAAACTGCTTTGCTTGGCTTCATGAGCACGTTCAGTGCAGGCAGGTCCGTGTGCGCACACTGGACCATGTGGGACTTGTCCCATCCCAGGTGCACTTGGAAACATTTGGAAGGTGCAGGTCACTTTGCAAATTGCCTTATTGGTGCTCTCTTGCTCCACCCAGCATCTGCAGCAGAGGCTTCATCCCTCGCAGCAACCGGGAGCTCCAACATGAAGAGTGACGGCAGGGTCTGCACCATCAGGCCAGGCGTCAACCTGGAGAACACCGTGCTGCCCGTCCCCCTGAAAGGTGAGGGGCCGAGCGCCGCTCTGCAGCTGGCGGCCATGATGGGGCCCCTTCGTGGGGCATGGGCTGGAGGGAGGCTGGGCATCCGTGTGCCGCAGTCACCCACTCGGTGTGGAAGGGGGCTCCAGTCCCAGCAGAAAGAGGCCTGGGGCTGCTTTCCCCTCTGGCTGTGGACCAGCTGTGAGCCTGTTGGCTCCATCGATCAGTAGGCAGGAGAGAAAAGGTTATGGGTGCAGCACTACAATGGCTCCCTTTTCTCACAGAAGCAAATCCTTTGCTGGGAAAAAGCTTTAGCTTGCCTCTGTCCCAACTTTGAAGGCGGCTTCTACTGTGCTGTTCTCTTTTAAAGTTCCCCAGCTAATGCTGGCCTCAAGGCACTTCAACCAAACCAAAAGAAAGGAATAGTATTGCCTGGCCAAGTGAAGGCAACCGTTGTGAGGAGCTCTGAGTCCACCTGTGAGGTGGGGAAAGTTCTGGGTGTGCACTGTTGGGCACAAACCTCCTCCAGATCTGGTAGGGCGCATCCTGGGATGCGCTGACCTGCTGGGTCCTGCCCTCCCCACCCTGGGTGGGGGAGCGTTTGTTGGAGCGTCTCGCTTATCCCCAGGCCTCGTGGCCTGCGATTCCATCAGGAGCAGAGCCAATTGGAAGATGCCCACCCCGGGCTGTGATTGCCCAGGAGTTCCGAGGAGTCCCGGGGAGAGGAGGCCAAAGTCTACCCCGTCTCGTGTTGAACCTTTCCAGCCTCTCCAGCCTCAGGGCAGGGAAGAGGCAAGAGAGACGTGTTGCTGCTTCTTGACAGCGATCGCGCTGACTCAGCTGGATCAGATGAAGCCGCTGAAGCAGATGATCTTGAAGTTTGCGGCAGTCATCGGGCCAGTGTTTACCACCCAGCTGCTGTCGCACATCCTTCCTGCGGGCGTCCGGCAGCAGATGAATCCCCTGCTGGACATGCTGGTGAGCGAGAAGATCCTGAGGTGGCTGAAAACCCAAGAGGCACCAGAAGATGTGCAACATCCCCCTGAGAGGCCAGCAACATCTTGGCACACAGAGAGCGGTAAGTGGTAGCAGGACAGTGGACAAGGGAGCTCCCAGCTGTGTCCAGCGGGGTTCCCTGGGGCACGGTGGGCTTCCCCTGCTCTGACGGGTGGCTGGAGCTCAGGCAGGCACGGCTGTGTGGGACAGGTTGGTCAAAGACCCTTCAGGCCAGTCGCAAAGCTTTGCACTGGAGGGAAGTTCCCACCAAGCGCCATCCCAAGTGCCTCTGCTCCCCTGCCTCCAAGCGCTGCTCATAGCGCAGGCCTGGGAGGGCCTGTGGAGTCCCCAGGGCTGGGCTAGCCCCAGCAAGGCCAGCCAGGCCCTGTCTCCCCGTGTCCCCAGGGCTGGGCTAGCGCCAGCAAGGCACAGGCGCTTGTGCCCCGTGCTCAAGGCTGGATGTGCAGCAGCGCGGGGTCGCTGCCAAGGATGCCTACCATTGTGTGACTCTCGTGCCCTGGCAGGTACGGCCCCAAGCCCTGGCCCCAGCTCAGGCTGATGCCAAGGCCCATTGCCTTCCAGGTGTGCAGACCACGGAGCAGCCGTCTGGCGCCCTGGCCTTCTGTGTCCCGCTGCTGCAAGAGGCTGCCTACGAGCTGTGGCCCCAGAGACAGCGGGTGGCCCTACACCGCAAGTGTGCCGCCTTCCTGCAGCAGCACGCACACCGATGCAGGAGCTGCGGCCAAGGGGACTTCGTGGCCTGCCACCGCTTCGCCGTTCACCAGCAGCCAGGAGGGAGGGAGCTGTTGTGACCCTGCTGAGCAGGGCGACTCGCGCAGCTGGGAGGCCTTGGTGCTGGCCGGAGAGCAGCTGAGGAGGGAGAGGATCCACGCGGCTGGGGGTACGCTGTGCTCCGTGCTCCGCAGCCCGGGCGCTGCAGGAGCCCAGGGGGGTGCACTGGGGATGGGCTGGGAGTGGGTCTGCCAGGGACGAGCCCAGGAGCTGAGGACAACCACCAAAGACTGTCCTCAGCGTGTCGGCAGCCTTGCGAGGGTCCTTGCAAGCCCACTGGGAGAGGGAGGGCAGCTCGTACCCCGTGGGAGGCGAGGAGGTGTCTAACCCCCTGTTTTCTTTGCAGATGCTGGAGAACACCAGGTCTTTGCTGAGGAGAACTTGGGGTGAGCAGAGAGGGTTTGATTCTTCAGAAAGGCAATGAGCTCAGGCTCTCCAGAGGAGACCATGGAAGCGCTGGCATTTGGCTGCTGGTTCCGACTAGCTTAGGGAAGAAGCTTTCTGGGGGGTGGGAGCTGGGAGGAGATGGCCATGGAGAGGAGACAGTGCTCGAGGAAGCCCGTGGGCTCCGAGTGATGGTCACGCTACGCTGGAGCAGGCCTTGCTTTCCAGTTCCTAGAGAGTAGTGGTAAAATGTGCAGGGGAAAAGCCACCCTGGGAAGCCGGGTGGTTTGCCGGTGGGAGGTGACAGCAAGCCCAGCTTGTCTCTGTCTCCCTACCTCTAAAGCACCTGTAGGAGTCTCGGCTGCCCCTGGGCTCGTGCTCTGATTTGAGCAAAGGGCTTCTGATGCCATCTCTGTGGGGAGAAAGACCAGCCTGGCTGATGCCGGTGTATTCTTTGCTCTCTTCTTCCCCTGGGAACTGTAGCGTGGCAGAGCGCGATCAGAGAACGGAGCTGCCCAGCGAGACCAACGGGAAGCCCAATGGCGACTGCTCCTGCCAAGCCATCGTGGAATCGGTGCTCGTGCCTTTGGCTTGGCACTGCCTGGCAGCGGGCGATGCTGGCCGAGCCTTTTACTACCTTCTGGAGTCTGCGGCTGGCTACCTGCACGTCTCCAACAGCCACATGGTGAGTCGCCAGCACCCACTGTGCACGGAGCCCTCTCTGTGGCCTGGCTCTGAGCAGGACAATGTCACCGCTGCAGTAGGGCCTGCCTTGAGGGGGCCTTGGAGGGAAATGCTGGGGTCAGAGCCCGACTTCTGTGGACAGAGACGCAGGCCAGCGTGGCCTGAGCACGAGGGGCATTAGGAGGGAGGGGGTGTGAAGGATCACTGGTGCCTGTGCTCTGAGCCAGTGGGACTGTGTTTGGGCGGACAGCGCCAGGGGGAGAATCAGGCCCTTGTAAGACCTAGGCCAGAGGCAATGGGGGAGACAAGGCCGGCCATGGACTCTGCATCCACGCTCACCTGCTCTCCGTCTGCTTGCGCAAAGGCCCTCATGAAGCTGAATGAGGCAGAGGTCCTGAGGAAGACCAAAGCAATTGTGACAGCCCGCTTTGAGGAGGCCACCTTCTTCAGCCTCAAAGGGGAGGTAAAGAGACGGGGAGGTCTGGAGGGGTCTCCTGGGGGATGGAGCTGG
>QJSC01001149.1:0-24198 GCA_003697955.1 Calidris pygmaea | reverse complement strand
CTGCTGTAGATGTTACAGCCACGTGAGGCACGGACCAGGACACCCACCCAAGCACTTCTTTCTGCTCGGTGGGCCAAGGCTAGCCTCATCCCTCCCTGGGGCTACTTATCGGCTGAGGGTGTGGTGAGCCGTGGGAGGTGCTGGCTCCGCCCAGGCTTAGTCAGCAGCCCGCCCACCAGCTGTCAGCCCCGAGCACGAGGAGGCTTTGCCCGGCGCCCAAAAAGCCCCAAAAAGAGCTTTCCGTCGGCCTTTCTAGCTACAGATCCCCTCACCCAGCGCAGTCTTACCTGCCCTGGAGCTGGTCTCCGTCGCAATGACCGTTAGGCACGATAATGGCTCGTTTAAGTGTGCCGCGGGAGGCGCTGGCTCCGCCCAGGCTTAGTCAGCAGCCCGCCCACCAGCGGGATCATATAGGTGCTTACTAGAAATTACAATGTTCATCTAAAATATTAGGTCATCTAAAATATTTCGCTTAATCTATTCTTAGGTTAGTGACGTTGGAGAATAGTCCATGTCTTACACCTGAGCTTCTGAGAATATTTCAGAATATGTCTGCCCTTCTTGGTGAGTCTTTTACTAATAAAATTTCTGGGTTTTTTTGTTATGTTTGTGTTGGGGTTTTTTTTGCTGCTAGTCTTATTCATGCATTAAGTAACACTTCTGTGGCTACAAGAATTAGGGGCTGGCAAAACTGTAACTATTCAGAAATGAAGAACAGGTCTGTACTGTTTGACTTTCCCATCTTCTTTAATATTTATTATCTACTTGCGCTAGTTCTGTTTTTTAATAAATTGATAGCTGCTTTGTATGCAAAAGTTAAGAAAAATTTCAGTTTATCACTTCAGAGTTTTATTTTAAAGAAGCTCCTGAAATTTAACACCAAATGTGCTGAATTTTACTGATATTAATTATATAGAATACTTGCCTGTTCTCCTGTTCTGTTGATTTCTAGTCTGAAGAATTGAAGTTTCCATTATTAGCTTTTCCATTATTCAGTTAATAATGAAGTAGGAGGTTTTCAAAATGCTTAAATATATCTTTAAGTGTATCGGGCAAGCAGCACTGAAATTAAAAGCAGTACTTTTGCCTGAGCTGTTGGCAAAATATAAACTTATTAATGAGGATTAAGACTTGGAGATCAGGAAATATTGTTTTGGAAAGTAGTGTTTTGTAGTGGTTTTAGTATTTAACTCCAGAGCTATCTCTGGGTTCTGTAGCTGACATACTGTTTATCTTCATTCATACTTACACACCTAACCTTCCTCCTCCTTGTTCTGTGTTAGTAGTAGACAGAATCTGCTACAGGAAGTTTGTACTATATATACGGTCTTGGTTTTTATAGTTGTATCACACTGCTGTTCTACTTGTGTTAAATTCAGAAATAATCTATATTTGTGGTTTCCTTATATTTTCTACTGTTATTTTCTCCCCACCCTGTCCTACCTGGTTGTCATGCAATACTTTCCAGTGTAGTGATGAGTATGAATGGAAACCTTGGCATATTCTTCTAACAAAAGGTGGAGGTATTCAGAAATCTTCTACGCTTCTATTTCCTTATTTTATGAATGAATCCTGAAGACTAGTGATGCTCTCCTTTGGGACAAAAATCATAGAATGGTTTGGGTTGGAAGGGACCTTAAAGATCATCGAGTTCCAACCCCCCTGCCATGGATAGGGACACCTCCCACTAGACCAGGTTGCTCAAAGCCCCATCCAGCCTGGCCTTAAACACCTCCTGGGATGGGGCATCCACAACTTCTCTGGGCAACCTGTTCCAGTGCCTCACCACCCTCACAGTAAAGAATTTCTTCCTAATATCTAATCTAAATCTACCCTGTTTCCGATTAAAACTGTTACCCCTTGTCCTATCAATACACTCCCTGATAAATAGTCCCTCCCCATCTTTCCTGTAGGCCCCCTTTAAGTACCAGAAGCCTTGTACCACCGAATGGTACATCTGTCAAATCTGTGTCTCTCCAATTTAGAGACAAGGATGTTTTGCGGGACAGTATCAAATGCCTTGCACGAGTCCAGGTAGATGATGTCAGTTGCTCTTCTCTTATCCACCAATGCTATAACAACATCATAGAAGGCCACCGAATTTGTCAGGCATGACTTGCCCTTAGTGAAGCCATGTTGGCTGTCACCAATCACCTTCTTATTTTCCACATACCTTAGCATGGTTTCCAGGAGGATCTGCTCCATGATCTTGCCAGGCACAGAGGTGAGACTGTTCGGTCTGTAGTTCCCCGGTTCTTCCTTTTGTCCCTTTTTAAAAATGGGGGTTATGTTTCCCCTTTTCCAGTCAGCAGGAACTTCACCAGACCACTATGACTTCTCAGATATGATGGATAGTGGTTTGGCAGCTTCATCCACCAGTTCCCGCAGGACCTGTGGATGTATCTCATCAGGTCCCATGGACTTATGCACCTTCAGGTTCCTTAGATGGTCTGGAACCTGGTCTTCTCCTACAGTGAGCAGTTCCTCATTCTCCCGGTCCCTGACTTTGCCTTCTGCGACTTGGGCGGTGTGGCTAGAGCCCTTGCCAGTGAAGACCGAGGCAAAAAAGTCGTTGAGTAGTCATTGAGTACCTCAGCCTTGTCTATGTCCCAGGTGACCAGGTCTCCCATTTCCTTTCAGAGAGGGACCACATTTTCCCTAGTTTTCTTTTTATCACCAACATACCTATAGAAACTTTACTTGTTGCCTTTGACACCCCTGGCCACATTTAATTCTGTCTGGGCTTTAGTTCTCCTAACCTGATCCCTGGCTGCTTGGACAATTTCTTTGTATTCCTCCCAGGCTACCTGTCCTTGCTTGCACCCTCTGTAGGCTTCCTTTTTGTGTTTGAGCTTGTCCAGGAGCTCCTTGTTCATCCATGCAGGCCTTCTGGCATTTTTGCCTGGCTTCCTCTTTGTTGGGATGCATCACTCCTGAGCTTGGAGGAGGTGATCCTTGAATACTAACCAGCTTTCTTGGGGCCCCTCTTCCCTCCAGTGCTTTATTCCACAGTACTCTGCCAAACAGATCCTCAAAGAGGCCAAAGTCTGCTCTCCTGAAGTCCAGGGTAGCAAGCTTACTGTGTGCCCTCCTCGCCATCATAAGGATCTTGAACTCCACCATCTCATAGTCACTACAGCCAAGGCTGCCCTTGAGCTTCACATTCCCCTCCTTGTTAGTGAGAACAAGGTCCAGCATAGCAGCTCTCCTCATTGGTTCTTCTGTCACTTGGAGAAGGAAGTTTATCATCAACGCATTCCAGGAACCTCCTGGATTGCTTATGCCCTGCTGTGTCATCCCTCCAACAGATATCAGGGTGGTCGAAGTCCCCCGTGAGGACCAGGACTTGCGAATGCGAGGCTGCTCTTATTTGTCTATTGAGGGCCTTGTCCTCTTGTTCTTCCTGGTCAGGTGGCCTGTAGCAGACCCCCACTGTACATCAACTCTCCCTGCCCTCCCTTTAGTTCTGACCCATAAGCTTTTGGTTGGCTTCTCATCCATCCCCAGGCAGAGCTCATACACTTCAGCTGGTCATTGACATAGAGGGTAACACCTCCTCCTTGTCTCCCCAGCCTGTCCTTCCTGAAGAGCCTATATCTTTCCATTCCAACACTCCAGTCATAGGAGCCATCTCACCACATCTCTGTGATGCCAATAAGATCATAGCCCTGGAGGCGTGCGCACATCTCTAACTTCTCTTGTATGTTCCTCGTGCTATGTGCATTTGCATAGAGGCATTTAAGTTTGGCCCCCAATGAAGCTTATTTACTGGCTGGAGTGCCTAGTATTCTTTTGTGCTGCACTCCAGGTGCTCTCATGTTGACCTGTGATGCTTCTTCAGGTTTTGGGCATCTGTTACTGGTATTGGCATCAAACTGGTAGGAGTGGGATGGACTGAGGTTCCCCTCCTGTGGCAGCTCTAGTTAAAAGCCCTCTTCATGAACTTGGCAAGCCTCTGACCAAAGGTAGAAATATATCCTCAAGGGAATGTTCCTTGTTCTGAAAAAATGAAAGATGTTTTATGATGCTAATACAGCAAGTAGTACAGTTAATCTAGGTGGGGTTTCTTTAAGGTGATGCTTCAAACACAATTCTTTCAAATTTTTTTTTTTTTTTTTTGATCAGGGGATGGGGTCAAATGGCAGAAACACAGCAGCCCTTGCAATGTGTAATCATAGGCAAGTTTCCTCATATAGACTTCTGGTACTACTTTATTTCTTGAGCATTTTTCTGAGTTTTGTTTTCTGAGTGTCACATCAGGCAAAAATTTTGATTGCCATGGGTCAAATGGGTGTGTGTTTTGCCAGAAAGCAGAAACCATTATGGTACGCGCTCTCCCTGCAATTCCCTTCTGTTTACATCAGGAGAACCTAGCTGGACAGCCTCCACACATCATAGCCATGGCAGTGTTATGTTGAAATAGAACTTGAATCTTAGATTAGTGCTAAACATTTAAAAAAAAATGGTGGTTATAAAAGCACTACAATACTTCCATCCAGTACCCCTCTGGCAGCTGTTTTATTGATTCAGTATACTTGTAAAAGGGATACTTAAATCCAGTGCAACAGCACAGTTAAGCTGCAGCCCCTTGCAGAAGAAAATGTATTGATCGATGATGATCAACTGTGCAAGTTAGTTAATTAACCGTTCAGTCTTATTTCTGTACTACAGTTTCTCCAGTATACAAGTAGCAGTATTCACCTGAAACTTTCGTCATTTAAGAACAAACGCTTCCTGTTCTTCTCATCACAGTGATGTAACTGTCAGGACAAGGTATTTTAACTGGGAAGTCTGTTGTTTTTAGTTGGACAAATGCAGAAATCCATTCAAATTTTGAGATCCTCAGATGTAAACTTTCAAAATCCTAATGCCTTGTGTGCTTTAGCTGTCTGAGATAAGGCAAAACAAAAAGTCTACCTAAGACCGGTTCTAAACTCAGTCTTAAGCTATCAGAGTGGAAGCCAAAGGGCAGATCTGGTGAAGTTCCGAGTAGATGGTTGCCTTGCTTATGTCTTTTGCAGTAGGGTGGAGAACTAGCTTCAAGGCACTACAGAAAATTATTTTGTTCAAAATGCAGTATAAGGAATATGAACCTCCTGACCTTTAGTTTCTGAATTTATTCTTCCTGAAAGGAATTACTCTAATATACAGGTAATGTAACTATTTTTCTGGTGTGTTTAACTAATCCATTAAAAATTAAATCCTTCAGAAAAAGTGTCCTATTAGAAGTCAACACAGTTGAACTAGAAGAGCTGGAAGGAAGGGAGGGAAGAAGCTCATACATGAGATTTTTGGACATTAGAGGTATATATAGCAGACTCTGTCCTGCTGAAGAGGAGGAAACAGATGTGGCAAGAAGTCATCAAACTGGAGAGGGAGAGAAGACATTTTATCTTCTTCACAGTCAGATTATAGCATTTTTAAATCTTGCATAAATGTTACTTCTTAGAGGTATTCCTATACAATAATAGGAAACAAACTACTGTGGGAAATTGAACAGTCTATGTAAATAGATACAGTGCAGTTTTGATAACTCAGACCCAGAGGGACTGTGGAAAATAATATTGATAACCACTTATATAAAAGTAGATAGCTCGGTTATGTTGGAGGAGGTACAGATAATAGGCTGGATTCTATATTATTGAGGTTGTTGGTTATTCATTGCATTGTGGATTTTGTTTTGCATTAATTGCCTTTGTGGGCATGGTCCTGTGGGACTTGATTGTAACTGTACACAATATTTTTTTCAGAAAATTCAGGTGTGCAGTGATATATTGCCCCTTAAGAGCTCTTTGAGCACCTAGTGTTTCCCATTGGATTTGGGAGTTTAGCTTAACCATCAAAGTAAAAAAAAACACCTTTATTTAAAATTTCTCCATTGTAGCAGTACATTTTCTTCAGCAAAGTGGTATAAAACTGAATGAGATACATTGTGGTAGTTTTAGAAGTGTGCTATGAATATCACTTAATAGAAAGGTGTTGCTTTGTTTTGTTTCCTGTTGATGAATGCATATTTAGATGATGGCAAATGAATACATCATCTGTTGCACAATTTTTTTTGAAGTGCTCTTAAGATGCTTACTAAGACTATGTACAGCATAAGCACTTGCTTGTCTGTCATTGCTTCCTGGTCTACCAGTCTACCCGGTCTACCTTAGAAACCTGAACTTTGAAGACCTCTATGCTGCCTCCTCTCATGCTTTGTCTGATGGAGCCAATTGTCTGTCTTACTGACAAGAATACCTTCAGTGCTTTTTGACTTTCATTCCTAACTTAAATTTACAGCCTAGAGAAGCAATTGCTTGCCACTGCTTCTCCTGTATCTTTTAGGACAATTTTTAAAACACATGCTTATCTGTTGGCAAGCATTTCCAATGCTTGAGGTTTAAAAAAAAAAAAAAAACAGTTTGAGATTTAGTTAACGATTTTTAATTTTTCATTATTCGAACATGGCCATGACACAGGCCTGTGGCAAATATCACCACAGGTATATGTCAGTACAACGAAGTCTCTTTAATTTTTTACAAACAACTGAAAGGGGAAAAATAGAGAAATGGACCTGCTTTGGCAGGGGGGTTGGACTAGATGATCTCCAGACATCACTTCCAACCCTATATCACTCTGTGATTTTTCTTTTCTAATGAGTCTGAATGTAATATATAGTTATTCCTTTTCAAATATATTCATCTTTCTGAAAAGAGCTTTTCATATCCATTTCAGGATACTACTGCTGTTAGAACTGGATGTCAGAGTTGTTGTACAAATAAATTTTCAATAAGCAAATTAATTGATCAATGCTATACTTAAATCCTAAAGATACAGGAGAAGAATGTTGCATTTGATATGAAGACTTGCTTTCACTTGCATAACTGACCTTTTTTCAAAGATTGTGGTGCTATCACTGATGTACAATAATCGTTTGCAGCATAATTGTCATATTTAATTTTCATATCAGCACTTCTGATGTTTAAATTCTGTTGAAATATAATTGCCCTATAGAGGGGTTGCAAAGGTTCTTTAGTCCATCTCTCAGTGCAGCAGACTGAATAATGTGGCATGGAGGAATATGTTAATTCTCTGAGGATGGATGCATTTCTGCAGTGAGATTGCTTAAAATGACAGATGAATCTGACATAATTTTAGATTGGGAATATGGTCAAGACATACCTGTTTCAAGAAGCATCAGGTTTAGTGTGCCTGTGCTGAACTTGTAAAGGTAATGGTAAAAAGCAGGTTACAGGAACTGGAATAATTCCTCTGGTCCCCAACAAAACACAGAGGAGGGTAAGAAATTAATTCAGAAAAAGATGTGTTTGATCCAGGAAAACCCAGCAAGAATATTGATGTGTTATTGGTTTCTCTAGCTAATCAGTTCAAGGTATTACCTTTTTAGAAAAAGTGCTTTTACTGAACATTGAGCTTTATGCACAGATAAGTGACTGAAATTCTGTGGTTTCCAGGACATCTATCTGTTTTTTTTCCTTCTGGCCTGAAATAACTTATTGCAATTCTACTACTCATATTTTATTACCTTTGTATCAGTTATCACAGAATGGAAAGTTACGGAAAGCTTGGTAGCATTTTTTTACAATTTGTCTACTTCATCAGTATCTGAAACTTAAAATATGGTGGTAAGAAGAAAGCTGCAGGCCTCTAAGGAGAAGTCAGTAACTTGAAGAAAAAAGTGTAATACTAGTAATAAGCTACTAAAACTAATATATAGATGTATTGGAATCTTTTGATGAGGATATTGCATGGATATGTGAAAATTCATCTCTTTTCAAGTCAAGATAGTGAATATTCCAAATAAGTGATAACAAGACATGACCTGTCCAAGCACTGAGATATGAAAGTAGTCATGCATTCAAAGCTATCCAATAGCCATGCCAGGTAACAGAAGCATTAAGGCTCTTTCTTAATGGGAGGGAACAGAAGAGAAACTGCTAAAACTCCCCAGAACTTTTCAGATGTTATAATGGAAAATGGTAAGGAACTTTATTTAAAATGTATATTAAAATATTTTCCTGTTGGCTCTCCATGATTATTTTATTGAAATATTAATTAAAGATGGAAGAGCAAAAGTTCACTTACTTTACCAAGAGCAGTCTGTCTCAAAACTTGGTTTTAAGAAAATTTAGCAAGCCCTTCGAGGTTTTTTGGTGTTCTGTTCTGATTTCAGACATCGAGGGCTGTTGGCTTTCTGTGCTAGTATCAAACTCCATGTGAAACTTTGAAACCTTTGTTTTTGCAATGAATTGTGTTTATAGTTGTTCTGGGGTCATTTTTGGTTTTTTTAAACAATGTTTCAGATACTGCCTGAGGACATGTATTTATTTTTTTTTACTCTTGCTCCTAACTGCTACTGTATACAATCTCCCGTGTGTATCTGTCTCTTAAATGGATATGCTTTCCTTACTGAAATACTCAAGGTATGACCTAAAGCTCAATGCCATTTGATGTGGCACCTGGATCAGAAGAGCAGAACTGCAATCTTTCTTTCACTCTTTCTGCTCAGCATTTACTGACTCAAATGTGAGAGGGATCATTCATCAGTAATTGCAGGTCTCTTAAGTATGTGTTTCAATTGTTCTGTCTTTAGTATCTTCTTAGCCCACTATCACATCCAAAACTTAATTTTTAAAATATTTTTCATTTATTAGCATTGGCTTTTGATGTCATAGGATTTCTTGCGCTTCTATTTGAGAACATGAGAGCTGTTATCATCCCTCTTTTGTTATTGTCTCTAGCAGGGAGACAGAACCTGAATGGTATTGAATCTAAGATAACTTTTTTCTATTTGTAGGCATCTGGCACTAAATTCTGTGTGAGGAAAAAGACTTTTAGAAGTGAATCACATTAGTTGTATTTCAATGTAATGATGATGTTCTAAATTGTGATTATTTTTTTTTCTCCAGAGCTGAGTTCAGAAAACCTCAAATATTGCTTTAAGATAATCAATGCTTATATTTTCTTATCGTCATCTGAATTTTTACAGGTATGTTACCATTATATAAAGCTTCATATTAGCACCTTAGTTCCCTACTGGAAAACTGGTTTTTGGTTTTGTTTTGGTTTTTTTCCTCATGTTGGGAAACATCGTACACACAGACATTTATACTCTTACTCATTTATCTGTATACAGGCATGTTGTTCTGATGTTAGCTCTTTATGGCACATGGTGGACACTCAATCAAATCATATTTGAGAAAGATTATTATTTAGAATTAATGTTTCATGGCTTGATTTAGTATTTCGGTACCTGAAAAGGTCCTATGTGGGGTAGTAATACTTACTCTGTTAATTATCCTGCCATGTTAAAATTATTATCATAACTTCTAGCAGGAAATGAACTAGAGATATTATGCCTTGTTCTCAAACCTTCTTAATTAGAAAACTCATTGGTTGTTTAAAAAAAAACCTTCAACTTAACACCCCCACCCCCCAAAAAAAACCCCAAAAAACCCCACAACCAACCAACCAACAATGATTAGATTTTAATTGGTTCAGGAAAGATGAGCCTCGTAGCAAATACAATCTTTGAAGAGAAGCTGGTTTTTTGAACATATTTAATCCCTAATGTGTTGAGTTTTGAAATATATACATAGATATAAAACATGTTTGCATAATACCTTCTTTTTCATTTAATTTCAGATGTATGCTGCTGACTTATGCCAGTCATTTTGTGAACTCTTAAAGGACATAACTACTGAAGGTCAAGTTCAAGTTTTAAAGGTAGAATCTAATGAAAATAATGATAACCCAGATATTCATCTCTAGACATCTGTATTCTTGGTAGTGTTTTGTTAAGTTGTCATTTGTTGACATTGTCATCGGAGTCAGTGGTGTTTTAATCTACATATTTAAAGTGTGTGTGTATAGAGAGTGCATATATACATGTGCACACAAATATACTTTAAAAAAAACTAATTTTCCCAAGAGCAGGTTAGTATAGTCCCAAACAGAGCACCCTAAAAGATAATTACTTAACAGAGTGTTCCTGTACCCTCTCTGCAATCCTTTCTTTACTTCATGTGATCCCAAGGTATTGTCCTTAGGTAAATGAGTTCTAAGCTAGTTTTAGACTGTGTTTGTACAGATTAATTTAGATTAAGAGATCTTTCCCATTTGATTATTTTCTAGATTACTAGAGAAAGGATGTTAGTGAGGGCTTTGACCCGCAAGAAAATAGTTTGTTCTACAGCCTGGCAACAACACACTTAAACAGTCAGATGACCAGTCACTGCATTGCAAAGATGATGCTACTCATAGAAAACCCTGAGAGCGTTAAGTCACAAAGCAAGTACTGTGTTTGGATCAAAGTAACTTGATTTAATCTAACTCGTAGAAGTTAGAGTTGTTCAATTCTAATTTAATTTTGGAATGGAGAAGAGTACCAAAGTATAACGTAAAAGATACTCACAATTCTAATTAAAAAATAAAAAGACAAAAATTAATCTAATTAATGAGTTTTAGAAACTGTCCTTATTCAGTTTTCAGCTTGGTTCAAAATTCAGAAAAAATATTTTTCATCGTTTGGATGAAAATGCAACATTAAGAAATTATTTAACCAAAAAAAAAGCCAAAATTGAACCTAGATTATTCATACACAGGTACATTTTGAGTGTTTCTAATCAACATGTGAAAAGGTAGGTAGTTATCTAATTGCTGTATCTAGCCATCCAAATTATGGGTTTGTCTGTATACTATCAACCAGTACTGATTCCTTTGTTCATACAAACAACATTATTATATCTATTAATTTTTTTGATATATTAATTGTCCTTTTCAGTATTCAATACAGTAAGAAAAATAATCAGAGTTCAATTTTTGTAATTGTACATTTGAATAACTGGCAAGATAAGGGTTAAGTAATGAGTCTGCATACATGTGTATTACTATAAAAAATGTTTAGTTGATTTTACAATTAAATAAGTACCAAAAGATTGAGATTCACTTTTTGGGTTTTTTTGCTGAATTTCTGTATGACCGTTAGAACTTAATAGGTCTAGAGCCAAGTTTTTCCAATCTTTATTGAATGTTGGATACATGTGCTCTCTTTGTTACATTCCTTCATATAGCATACTTGCATTTGTACCATGAGTGTTCAACCAATCTTTGCTTTTGTCATGAATTGATGTTGTAATGGCAACAACTGCTTAAATAGAGTTGCTAGAGGCTTTTCAAAGTATTAAAAAAATTTGTTTTCATCCAAACTTCAAATGGTATTATGAAACCATAATTTAACCTTATTTACGGATGCTTTCCATTGAGCACAAGAGCTCTCAAAGCCCAAGCATAAGAAATCGGGAAAGGAAGGCAAGAGACCAGCATGGCTGAGTCAAAAGCTGCTGCTCAAACTAAAGGGCAAGAAGGAAATGCCCAGGCAGTGGAAGCAGGGACAGATATCCTGGGAAGAGTATAGAGACACTGCCTGGTTGTGTAGGCATGGGGTCAGGAAAGCCAAGGTGCAACTGGAGCTGAACTTGGTGAGGGATGAAAAGAATAATAAGAAGGGCTTCTACAGATATGTCAGGCAGAAAAGGAAGGTCAAAGAAAGCATACCCACCCACTGCCCACCCCCTCCCCCATGAGCAAGACTGGCAAACTGGTAACAACGGACAAGGAGAAAGCTGAGGTACTCAACCACTTGTTTGCCTCAGTCTTCACTGTCAGCCTCTTTCCACACCTCTCCAGTGGATAAACTGCAAGGCTGGGACTGGAGGAGCAAAGTCCCTCCCGCTGTAAGAGAAGATCAGGTTTGCGACGACCTGAGGAACCTGAACTTACAGAAGTCTATGGGACCTGAGGAGATGCATCCCAGAGTCCTGAGGGAACTGGCTGATGTAGTTGCTAAGCCACTCTCCATGATTTTTGAACAGTCATAGCAATCAGGTAAAGAAGTCCCTGGTGACTGGAAAAAAAGGAAGCATTGCACCCATTTTTAAAAAGGGTAGAAAGGAGGACCCTGGGAACTGCTGACCCGTCAGCCTTACCTCTGTGCCTGGGAAGATCATGGAACAGATCCTCCTAGAAGCTATGCACATGGAGGACAGGGAGGTGATTTGAGACAGCCAGCATGGCTTCACCAAGGGCAAGTCCTGCCTGACCAACCTAGTGGCCTTCTATGATGGAGTGACTGCATCAGTGGACAAGGGAAGAGCTACAGATGTCATCTATCTGGCTTTTGACATGGCCCCCCACAACATCCTTCTCTCTAAATTGGAGAGAGATGGATTTGATAGGTGGACTATTCAGTGGATGAGGAATTGGCTGGATGGGCATCCAGAGGGTAGTGGTCAACGGCTCTCAATGTCCAGATGGAGATCGGTGACAAGTGGTGTCCCTCAGGGGTCCATATTGGGACCAGTACTGTTCAATGTCTTAATCAATGACATAGACAATGGGATTGAGTGCACCCTCAACAAATTTGCAGATGACACCAAGCTGAGTGGTGTGGTTGACATGCTGGAGGAACAGGATCCCATCCAGAGGGACCTGGACAGGCTTGAGAGGTGGGCCAATGTGAACATCATGAGGTTCAACAAGGCCATGTGCAGGGTCCTGCCACCTAGGTTGGGGCAACCCCCAGTATCAATACAAGCTGGACAGAGCATGGATTGAGAGCAGCCCTGCTGAAAAGGACTTGGGGGTACTGGTTGATGAGAAGCTGGACATGAGCAGACATTGTGCACTCACAGCCCAAAAGGCCAAATGTATCCTGGGCTGCATCAAAAGAAGTGTGGCCATCAGGTTGAGGGAGGTTATTCTGCCCCTCTACTCCACTCTGGTGAGACCCCACCTGGAGTACTGCATCCAGCTCTGGAGTCCTCAGCACAGGAAAGACATGGACCTGTTGGTGTGGGTCCAGCAGAGGGCCACAAAAATGATCAGAGGGCTGGAACACCTCTCCTATGAGGACAAGCTGAGAGAGCTGGGGTTGTTCAGCCTGCAGAAGAGAAGACTCCAGAGAGACATTATTGTAGCCTTTCAGTACTTAGTGGGTGCCTATAGGAAAGATGGGGACAGACTTTTTAGGAGGGCCTATAGTGATAGGACAAGGGGTAATAGTTTTAAACTAAAAGAGTTTAGATTCAGACTAGATGAAAGGAAGAAATATTTTTAAAGTGAGGGTGGTGAAACAGTGGAACAGGTTGCCCAGAGAGGGTGTAGATGCCCCATCCCTGGAAACATTCAAGGTCAGGTTGGACGGGGCTCTGACCAACCTGATCATGTTGGAGATGTACTTGCTCATTGCAGGGTGGTTGGACTAGATGCCCTTTAAAGGTCCCTTCCAACCCAAACTATTCTATGATATGAAACAGATGTTATGTAATTCATAAGCTTTAAAGTATCATGTTTAATATTTTAAAATACGCCTTTTGAAGAATTTCAGGAAGAAATAAAATTGGAGTATGCACTGAAAGGTAGTTGAGTAGTAACTATAGTGTATTACTTTTTATGTTTCCAGTGGCTATACTTGGAACTCTGTGTTGCTTATAAAATCTTGGACTTGATTTCAGTTCATTATAAATGTAATGGAGGCAAAAACGAGAGTCCACCTACCTCTTTGGGTTGCACAACTACTTGCAGAATCCCAGGCAAGGAAAGCAACAGAAGTTGATAGTCCTCTCCATTTGTAATTGTTGCTGTGAGGACCTGAAGAAGTCTAGTTCTGTAGTTTAAAATGTCTGTTCATCTCTGTCAATACTATTATTTATGGTCTATAGTTGGGCAAATATTTGATACAGCAGCCTGTAATCTGATCCCTAAAATGGAATGATGCTGCTAATACAGTATCATTTATCCACTTGGCTCCTGGTGTGACATTGCATTACTCACAAGGTTTTTCCAGTATACTTTGAACACATACCTAGTATGCTTACCTGCAGAGGGATAACTGAGATATAATCCATGTAAGTATTTTTATAAAAAAATGTTTTGTCAGGCATCACTATGCTGACTTGTTCAACAAAAAAACCCCTAAGATAAATGTTGGGAAGAAAAAGCACCTAGGAGCATTTTCTGAAATGTTTTCTTACAAGCAGCTTTGGATGAATTGAATATAGACATTAGAACAATAAATAAATGGATAAAGGTTAAAAAACATTAACTTGGACCAATAAGATGATTTATTTCAAGATTGCTGAGGCTTGATGTGACTTGATTTTCTAATTAACTGAGAGACACCATCAAACGTTTGAGAAGATCGTCTACAAGGAACAAATGAGCTATATCTTCTGGGAACTGAAAGTTTTGGCTGAGTGGGGGAAAAGTTACAGTTCCCCCCACATAAAAAGATATTAAAGGTCTACAAAATTGAGAGGCAGTGAAAGGGATCAACTGCTTAACATCTCTCTCAAGACAAGTAGTAGGGGACATTAAATGAAGCTAATAGGAACAAGATTCAAAGAGAAAAGAAGAAAAAAACAACACAACCACACACCAAAGCTCTTTCTTCAAGCAGCAGGATTTATACATTCACATGAATTCAGGGGAAACGGGACAAGAGCACAGAAGAATAGTTACTTGAGGAAATCCCCCTTACCTGAAAGTAGGTGGAAACTGAGAAGAGCATTTAACGGAGGTACCTTTATATGCTTGTCCCATTCTTTCTTTTTTATACACATCTATGCATAGATGTGTGGTCTCTGTCCTTACTCCCCATAGGAGTGGATAGGTATCAGCCTATTATTTTCACAGCCTCTTCCCCTCTCCATCTTGGTACAAGGAGAGAGCCCAAACAGCTAGGGAGAAGAAAGCCTGAAGAAAATAGAAAAAACAAAAATACTTCAGGAAACAGTTCATGAGGAAATAAAAAAAGAATCATAGAACCGTCTAGGTTGGAAGGGAGCTTTAATGTCATCAAGTCCAACCATCAACCTAACAGTGCCAAAACCACCACTAAACCATGTCCCTAAGCACTATGTCTACCCATCTTAATTTAAAAGGTTTACTGCCAGGGATGGCAATTCCATCACTTCCCTGGGCAGCCTGTTTCCAATGCTTAATTACCCTTTCGGTGAAGAAATTTTTCCTAATATCCAATCTAAACCTGGCATAACTTGAGGCTGTTTCCTTTTGTCCTGTTACTTAGGAAAAGGAACCAACCCCAACCTCTCTACAACCTCCTTTCAGGGAGTTGTAGAGAGCAATTTCCCCTTGGATTATGGGGGCTTCATTCTGTTCCCTGCCCTTATCTACTAGTTTAGGGGGTTAGGTACTCAGGGAATAACTGATCTTGCTGTTACTGAGGCAAAGGTGGCATTAAGTACCTCAGGCTTTCCCTCATCCTTTGTCACTATGTTTCTGCCCTTGTCTAATAAAGGATGGAGATTATCCTTAGTCCTCCTTTTATTGCTAATGTATTTATAGAAAGTTTTTTTTATTGTCCTTAACATCAGAAGCTAGGTTAAGTTCTAGTTGGGCTTTGAGCCTTCTAATTTTCTCCCTACATAGCCTCACAACCCCCTTGTAGTCCTCCTGAGTGGCCTGCACCATATCTCTCTGTTCAGCCAGGCTGGTCTTTATCCCCAATGGCTTGTTTTTCAGCACATGGGAACAGGCTGCTCCTGCCCCTTTAAGGCTTCCTTCTTGAAAAACATCCAGCCTTCCTGGTCATCTTTGCTCTTCAGGACTGCCTCCCACAGGACTCTGTCAACCAGACTCCTTAACAGACCAAAGTCCACCCTCTGGAAGTCCAAGGTTGCTGACTCCCCTCCTTGCTTCTCCAAGAATTGAAAATTCTATCATTTCATGATCACTATGCCCAAGTCAGCCTCCAACCATCACATCACCCACAAAGTCCTTCTCTGTTTACAAACAACAGGTCCAGCAGGGCTCCTTCCCTAGGTGGCTCCCTCACCAGCTGTGTCAGGAAGTTATCTTCCACACACTCCAGGAACCTCCTAGACTGTTCCCTCTCAGTTGTATTGTATTTCCAGCAGACACCTGGTAAGTTGAAGTCCCCCATGAGGACAAGGGCTAGTGATTTTGAGATTTCTTCCAGCTGCTTGTAGAGTATTTCATCTGCTTCTTCATGCTGGTTGTGTGGTCTGTAACAGACTCCCACCGTGATATCAGCTTTGTTGGCCTTCCCCCTTATTCTTCCCCATAAACACTCAACCCTGTTTTCACCATCTTTAAGTTTTAGACATTTATAACACTCCCTAACATACAGAGCTACCCCACCTCCTCTCCTTCCTTGCCTATTCCTTCTAAAGAGTTTATAGCCATCTAATGCAGCACTCAAGTCATGCAAGTCATCCCACCATGTTTCCATGATGGTGACCACATCATAGTTTTCCTGCTGTGCAGTGGCTTCCAGCTCCTCTGGTTTGTTGCCCATGCTGCATCCATTAGTGTAGGTGCACTTCAGTTGGGCTATTGGTCCTGCCACCTTTTTGCTGGGAGAAGCCCTAATTCCTACCTGTCCATTTCCAGGCGGGGCCATAGTTTCTAACCCATCACTTCTCTGCTGCTGCATGGATCTCCATCCCCTACCTACTGAGTCAGCAGACCAAGGGACCTCACTAGCATACCATCCCACAGACATTGGTACACCACCCCCAGGCTTACCTTTTAAGAGCTTGGTTTCATCCCCTTCCCCCTTCAAATCTAGTTTAAAGCCCTTTCAATGAGCCCTGCCACTCCTGCACAAAGATCCTTTTCCCCCTTTAAGATGGGTATACCCCATCTGTTGCCAACAAGCTTGGTGTCACATGAACCGACCCATGATCCAAAAACCCGAAGTCCTGCTACTGACACCAGGCTTGGTGCCAGGTATTGATCTGCTGGGTTTTCCTGTTTCTTCCCTCATCATTCCCTGCAACTGGAAGGATAGAGGAGAACACTACTTCTGCTCCTGATCCCTTAACCAGTCATCCCAAGGCCCATAGGTCTCTCTTGATCGTCCTCGGGTTTCTTGTTGCCTGTTCATCACTGCCTATCTGAAAAAGCAGTAAAGGATAGTAATCTGAAGGACATACCAGGGAAGGAAGCTTTCTCTTTATATCTTTAACCCAGGCCCCAAAGAGGCAGCAGACTTCCCTGAGAAGGGGGTCTGGTCTGCATATTGGGCCTTCTGCTCCCTTCAGGAGGGAGTCACCTACAACAATGACTTGTCTCTTTTTTTTCACTGAAGAGGTTTTGATGCAGGGTGTAGTTTGGCTTAACCTCAGCAACACCTCTACACACGTTGAATCATCTTACTTATCATGGTTTGGTTCCCCTTGCAGAACCTCATACCTATTATGCAAGGGTACCTGAGAAGGTGGGGGAATTACTGGTGAGACACACCTTCTTTGCCAGGCAGGAACTTGTTTCTATTGCCCCCTATCCTTTAAGTTACCACATTTGGCCAGGCAGAGAGGACAGGGAATCCTCTGTATCATATGCCCTGTCTGCCTGTTGAGCCTGGTTCAGGGAAGGTAGGCTGCAATTCCAGCAGTCTATCTCGCTGTTTGATAGTTCTCAATCTACTTACCTCTTCCCCTAGCTCCATAAGCAGAAGAGTTCTGCCTGGGCACACCTCCCACAGACATGCTCGCTGCTGCCATCTGATACTGGCATAAGGGTAGGGCACACCCTGCAGCCTGACACCTGTACGAGAGCTCTGTCTGAGAAGCTGCCTCAGTCCTGCTGGGTGCACAGTTTGGGGAGGTTAAGGCTTTTCACCAGGTGGATACCATGGTTCCCTGATCAAGCTGAGACAGCTTCAGTATCCTTCCACACAAATTGCACTCCCTTGGGCTGCCTTTTGTGGTAGTGGGGGGGGGCTGTTACTGCTGACCCCACCCCTGCCTCATCAGCAACCCTCGTGCAAGCTGCCTGGCTCTTGCGGGCTGCCTGGTCTCTCCCAGCCTTTCCTTAGCTCTGGAAAGTTCAGGAGAAGCCCCTTTTTGCCATTAATCCCCTGCTCCCTTGTGGACATAACTGCACCAGAGCTGTCCCTCAGCAAGAGCAGAGAAGAATGTAAAAACTGGGAATGGGAGGGTGGGGGTGTCTGTGTAATAACCTCATCAAGCTGCTTTTCCTGGAGCCTAGGCTGGCCAGCTTTGCCAGGACCAGGAGGAGGCTGATGAGGAGGTGCTTAGTTGGGTAGGTTTCACTTGACATGCCAGTTTTCATCAGGTCTGTTATACAGATCAGGTTTGCAGAGTACTTCACAAGAACATGCTTTCAGCAATCCTGGGTTTTGCTGGTACTTGTGGTAAACATCCTACCACGAGTTTATATATAGACCAGTATATGTAGTTTTAAAGCTACCATTAAGATTTTTTAAATGTACTTTACTAATTGTCTAATTTGCTTTTGTTCTTAAGGTTGTGGAAAATGTCCTAAAAGTAAACCCTGTTTTGGGTCCTCAAATGTTTCAACCCCTTCTGCCATCAGTATTTAGGGGGATTATAGATGGGGAGGTAAGAGTTACGCTTTTAAACTACTCTCTACTTTTCCTTTCGAACAGGAAAGTACCTTCTGTTATCTGGCACGGTTTTTAATATTGATGCTGCTCTCACTTTCTCTAGTTTTAAGAGTATCTGATAGGTCTTTGGCAGCTATTTTTAAAGTCTGTATGTAGTAACATAGTAGCATAAGAGTTAAAGCAACATATTAATCACTTATTCTGTCATCTAGTGTTTATTTTAATAAAACCCCACAATTTTTACTCTGCTATTCCTTCCCTATTAACACTGAAAAGTAGTTATGATTATACACTTAGATCCTTTGTAGGTGTTAGGGTTATTTGTTGTGTTTTAAGACACTTACACTACTCCTTTTTAAATGTACTTGCACCAGAGAAAAACAAGCCGAAAGGGAAGGATGTTGTGGTTTAACCCCAGCTGGCAGCTAAGCATCATACGGCCGCTCGCTCACTCCCCCCACAGTGGGATGGGGGAAGAGAATTGGAAGGGTAGAATTGGTGAGAAAACTCGTTCATTGAGATAAGAACAGTTTAATGATAATAATAATAACAACAAAGAAAAGGAAAATAACAAAGAGAGAGAAGTAAAACCAAAGAAAGACAAGTGATGCAAATTAAAACAATAATTGCTCACCACCAACCAACTGATGCCCAGCCAGTCCCTGAGCAGTGGCCTCCCTGCTAACCTCCCCCCTGGTTTTATTGCTGAGCATGATGTCATATGGTATGGAATATCCCTTTGGTCAGTTGGGGTCAGCTGTCCCAATTGTGTCCCCTCCCAACTTTTTGTGCACCTCCAGCCTCCTTGCTGGCGGGGCAGTATGAGAAGCAAAAAAGGCCTTGACTCTGTGTAAGCACTGCTCAGCAATAATGAAAACATCCCTGTGTTATCAACACTGTTTCCAGCACAAATCCAAAACATAGCCCCATACTAGCTACTATGACAAAAATTAACTCTATTCCAGCCAGAAGCAGCACAAAGGAGAAGATTGGTTTGACCTTCTTTTTCTTCTTCTTCTAATTGACATAATTAATATGAAGAGCTGAAGGATGTGAGAATGCTTTATGTGAGATAGAAGAGGCTTTAAGTTTTTCCTTGCTTAGATGTTTTAAAGTCTCCCTTTTCTTTCTCTTTGCCTTCAACAGATTTCCATGTTGGGTAAAAAGGAGTAAGATCTAATATGCTTTAACTGCGTTGAACCTTGCAGTACTAGCAGGAGAAAAAAAAAAATACTTTTATCAGTAGAATCAGTGGGTGGAATCTCTATGCTCTTGACTTTTTTCATCAAAACCTTTGCTTTTTTCAGAGTTGAAGACTTTTAGATATCAATATTTGGCTCCCGTTATTATTAACTGCGATATTTCCAAGATTAAACCAAGTAATATTACTTAGCAATGTACATTTTGCTGTACAGAACACAAAAAAGTTCATTTGAACAATTTGCAGTTGAAGGAAAGACAAAAAACTGGATAGTGGATTATTAAAATGTCTTCTGATTTAAGACTGTAATAAATTCATTGCCCCCTATTCAAAAAGGTATTAGTCTAGGTTAACGTTTTCAGGTAAATGTTAGAATTTTGGTTTTCAAATAGGCAATTCTACAAAATACTGTTATATTGGTAGATGCTGGGTTTAATAAAAAGAAATTTGTAGCTTCTTTTAAAATCAAAAATAATAAAATGTAATAAACTAATTAGCTTATTAGTGTATCCAGTTAATTTTGAGACACTTGCAAATTAGTTTTTGGCAAATGTATTATAGCTTCTCTCAGAGAAATAAGTAACAACTTCTTCAGAAATAATTAGCACTTTTAATGTTACTAAAATTGTAAACAGTAATTTTGAACCATAATCAACTTTGAAAATAATTGTTTAAAAATACAATATATTGTTTATTCCTTAAGATGCAGGTTTTTAAATGTAAAGTAAAATCACTTTGCAAGCTGTCTTGGCTTTTTGGGGGGGAAACTGACTTTGGGATTGCCATAGTTTTCCTGTAGGAAGAATTGAGAAACTCTGGTAATGACTCAGTCTTTTGTTCTTAGAGGCTTTTAAATTACAATTTATAATTTCTACTTTAGTAAAATACATAAAGGATGCATGCGAACATTTTCCATGTATTTCTGCTCTATATTTGTATTAGGTTTGCATGACAAGGTTTTGGTAGCAGGGGGACTACAGCAGTGGCTTCTGTGAGAAGCTGCTAGAAGCTTCCCCTATGTCTGATAGAGCCAAATCCAGTCAGCTCCAAGACAGACCCATCACTGGCCAAGACCGAGCCAATCAGTGATGGTGGTAGTGCCTCTGTGATAACATATTTAAGAAGGAGAAAAGACCTCCTGCACAACTGCAGCCGGAAGAGAGGAGTGAGAATATGTGAGAGAAAAAACTCTGCAGACACCAAGGTCAATGAAGAAGGAGGGGGAGGAGATGCTCTAGGTGCTAGAGCAGAGATTCCCCTGCAGCCTGCGGTGAAGACCATGGGTGAGGCAGGCTGTCCCCCTACAGCCCATGGAGGTCCACGGTGGAGCAGATATTCACCTGCAGCCCATGGATGACCCCATGCTAGAGCAGGTGGATGTGCCTGAAGGAGACTGTGACCCTGTGGAAAGTCCACGCTGGAGCAGGCTCCTAGCAGGACCTGTGAATCCGTGAGAGGAGCCCACACTAGAGCAGGTTTGCTGGCAGAACTTGTGATCCCATGGGGGGCCCATGCTGGAGCATTCTGTTCCTGAAGGACTGCACCCCATAGAAAGGACTGATGCTGGAGCAGTTTATGAAGAACTGCAGCCCATGGGAAGGACTTACATTGGAGAAGATTGTGGAGGACTATCTCCTGTGGGAAGAACCCCATGCTGGAGCAGGGGAAGAGTGTGAGGAGGAATGAGTGGCAGAGACGACGTGTGATGAACTGACCATCCCCCTGTGCTGCTTGGGGGGAGGAGGTAGAGAATTTGGGAGTAAAGTTAAGCCCGGGAAGAAGAGGGGGTAGGGAGAAAGTGCTTTTAAGATTTGGTTTTATTTCTCATTACCCTACTCTGATTTGATTGTTAATAAATTATTTTCCCCGAGTCGAGTCTGTTTTGCCAGTGGTGATAATTGGTGAGTGATCTCCCTGTCCTTATCTTGACCCATGAGCCTTTCCTTATATTTTCTCTCCGCTGTCCAGCTGAGTAGGAGGAGTGATAGAGCAGCTTGGTGGGCACCTGGCTTCCAGCCAAATTTAACCCACCACAATATGCTAAGTATCGTTTTCTTAATTAAACCTAACCCCCTTTGTTTTGGTTTACTTTTGTTTCAGAGATACCCAGTGGTGATGTCTTCTTATCTGGGGGTCATGGGTAGAGTTCTACTACAAAATGCACAGTTTTTTTCATTATTTTTGAGCCAGATGGCATGTGAATTGGGTCAGGAGGTAAGAATTTTTGTTTTGATATTTCAACTGGATTGCATGTGGGAGTCTTGCATTTGTTTGACCTGAAAGAACTTTTCTGTCTGTTTTCCATGCTTGTTCCTTCCCATTCCAACTTGAAAGGGGCCCTTCTCCCTCCTTTGGTTCTTCCCCTGAACATCCTGTAACAAGTTTTACATGTTCTTATAATTCACGCAAAACGTCTCATAAGAAGTTTTATACACTTTCTAAATTCTCTTCCTGCTGCATCATACAACAAGCCATATAAACCCCTTTTGTTTGCATGGTATTGAAGGGTGAAAGTTTCTTTCCTTGTCCCATCTTGATGGGTCTTACACCAGGGATAATGGTCTAATCATTCTCCTGTGAGAACTCTCTCACAGTTTCTAGTGGGTTCAGTGTACTCTGTTTTCACTGATGAGGTTACTGAGGTTATTTTACTTCAAGTGTTTTACTATGTCTTATTCTCAGGTATAATACAGTTTTCAAACAGGTAAAGACAAGTCTTCTTCTGTTGTTGCCAGAAATGAAAGTAAAACAGAGTAAATTTACGTGCTTTATATGTGTTAGATGGTTATGTGAAGACTGAGTAATTCAGTGTTCTGAATCTGTGCTCTGTCCATGAATTAAATTAATTTCTAACTTCTAGGTTACAATTAATCCTGATGGGGCTTCAGGGCCTGGAAGCACTGTCATAGAAAATTTAAAAACAAAACAAAACTGTCGCTGCTACTTCTGTCAGGTATACGTAACCATATGGTGTCTTTCCCAAATGGAATAATGTATTGATTTGGTAGAAAAATTAAAATATGTGATTTTCTTAATATGCTGAAGTACTCATAAATGAAGAGGAATGTTTTGTTTCCCATTGTAGTTGGATCAAATTCTTGGGAACATGATTGAAATGTGGGTTGATCGTATGGATAATATCACTCAGCCAGAAAGAAGAAAACTTTCTGCTTTGGCATTGCTTTCACTTCTGCCATCATTGAATAGGTGAGCAAATTTAAGATGCCTTAAATAAGAATGCTGCAAAAGGCCTCAAGATGGTTTTTAAGGTCTTAAACAATTCTACAGGTAAATATTCAAATATAAGTAGTTTTGCCTCTCTTTTCACTAAAAGAAACTTAAAAAGATAGAGTTTTCATACTACATTATATTAACTTTTTATTTGGCTTCATAGGAATATAGTAAACTTTCTTCTATTTCATGGAAAATGTCATTTAGTAAAAGGGAGGAAACAGCATTGCCTATTTTATTGCCTGTTCTCATGTTAATATTGAACTAGCTGCTTTTCTCATCTGTGATTAAGTAGTTGCTTTAGTTGGCTTGTTAGTATTTTGGTGTCCCTTTCAGGGAACAATGTTTGTTCAGTCTTCTTTCGCGTTGAGGGTAGATCTTGAACTTTCATCCTGTTTTTTCCCTTTATGACATTAAGTGGAAGAGTTGCTGTGAAAGACTCTGAAAACATTTTTTGCAATGTAGAGTTCTTATAGCCAGCAGTTTATACTGTTATCCTTTATCCATTGTCATTGGTGGATAAACACACAAAAAGAAAGTTTTTAATGAAAATGCTGAATAGTGTTACACTGACTTAAATTGTCACTACTAGAATTCATGAATAACACATGTTTAGGTCAGAGTTCAGTCTATACATGCCTTCAGATTATTCTTGTCTGCTTTGAAATTCAGGAAGACAATATTGCTTGAGTTTGCCTTTAGTGTGCTGGATTTCCTGAAAAATCTTAAGTATTTTCTAATGGTAATTTAGATATTGCTTACAAATCCTAAATCTATGTTAGTATTTGTAAAGCTGTAGAATATGTAGTCACTACCAAAAAAATCAGGGAACTCTTGCATGTATAACTTAAAGAGGTTTCATTGCTTTTAATGTGCACAGAAGCTTTCCTTTTTTTTTGTCCCAGATCATCAGGACAAATATCTAGCCAAAGGTGAACCAAGCAGCTGCTTTATGAGAAAGCTTTTATTTTTTTTCAGTAAATGTAACAATGTTATATTACTTATGAGTATATTCAAAAGGTACTTAAAGAGGTGTTATCTAAAATTTAAGGTGCAGAACTACATGTCTGTCTTCCTGTGAAGTTTCTTTTAATGAGAGGAAGGAAAAAAGAACTTGCTTTAAATAATCGTGTTATTTTGAACTACCTTCAACTGCTCTGAAGTTCCTGCTGCAAGAACCAATTATTTCTGGCAGTCCTTAACACGATAAAACCTTCTGCAAATGACAGCTTTATCTTTCTGTCGTGGTTTTGACCGGATTGACCAATCAGAATGACCAATGGCCCCTCCCTCCCCCCTCTAAGGAAAAGAGAGGAAGAGATAAAAGAGATTTATGAGTTTAGAA
>QJSC01001148.1:0-24163 GCA_003697955.1 Calidris pygmaea | reverse complement strand
CCAAGGCATTACAAGGTTCTGCTATACATCATAACCCAACTTCTCCTCTTGTTTTACATCCTTTGTTAATATCAGATTCTCGAGTTTTTGTATTTCAGGTGTCTTTGGTGAATACCTGTGCCTCATCTAGAGGAGATAGCATTGGAATGCTGTTATTGGTGTTGCAAACCCAACATCGAATTGAAGTTCACTCTGAAAAGGCACAAGCCATAGCTCTACAATCCGTGTGGGCAATTACCCCACATCAGGTTATCAAACCCGAAGTAATAGTAGCTGAACTACATCAGCTCACACACTCAGTGACTGATGGATTTTCACATCAGGCTTGCACTTAACTACCTGTTGCATGCTGCAATATGCATCAGACTTTTAGTCAGTGCAATAATCTGAATGTTGCCCGTCTGACAACAGATGTTTTTCCTGTTGGCTTTGAAACCCACTTACTGCAATTAGAAAGGCATGAGAACTTTTCAATAATCTTATGCCAGGACACGGTCTGTAAAGAAAGCAGCAGGGCTATAAAGGTTGCTGTTCCACAGGGCCTTTGCTCTTGGAGTCTCACAGCCATTAACATTAATGGCCCTTCATTACGCATACGAGCTATGGAAAAAGCCTGCATAAAAGTTGGGCCTGTGGCAGTAAAGGTTTGTGAGGCCTGTTTTTATGTACTCAGTAACTTAAGGTTTTATTCTTACAAATGGAAACCCAACAGCTAGAACCAAGGAGCAGAGACGAGCTGCTGTTGGCTTCAGCATGAGCAGGGTTGGCGATGGGGCTGTAATCATGGGGGGTCAGGCTGGGCTTGTGGTGGACCATCATAGACATGTAGACAGTACGTGCGTACTTGTGCTAGAAGTCACCAGTACACAACTGGACTCCACACGGTTAGGTCCTATTCATGGTTTTCTCATCCACAGGTCATCTCTTTGCTGAACTGGGCCTCAAAGCATGGTCTTTTTGTAAAGCCATATGTAGGAACATCTTCACAAGAGTTTGTGCCATTAAGTCTGCTCATGTTACACTGCTGTGCCTTAAAAGAACAAAAGCAGCTAAAAGTCTGAAATTTAAGGCCAGGAATTTAATGTTATCAAGGAGTGAAGAAGCAATGTTAGTGAAGGAAGGTGGGACAACAGGGAGAGGATGTTACTACAGAGCTGTGTAGTCCCTGTGATTGATCACAAGAAATACAGAAGCAAGGTTTCCTTAGGGGGAAAGTGAGTAAGGCAGGATACCTGTGCTGGGGAGCAGCCTGGGGTGGCTCTGGAAGTGGTACTTAGCAAGAGGAGAGGGAAACACAGCACTCAGACCTGCCAGGCCAGCCACGAGGCATGGGGCAAATGATCAGGCCAAGGCAACCTCACCCCAAGTGCAATTGTAGCGCTACTGCCTTATGTTTTGGGGACAATGCTTTTTAAATTATGTTCCTTCATCCTTGAGTCTTGGATTTGGCTATGGCAGAGGCATCAGTGCTGGACAGGCACAGTCCCAAGTGCCAGCTAGCCCAGGCAGGCAGGGGGTAGCCCATTGACAGGCTGGTGACTGTCTGCTATGTATAGGTAACCCCAAGGCAGAGGGACCAGAGCCAGAAATTAGGGCTGTCCATGAACCAACACATCAGAGAGTATCCAAGAGTGGTACATGAACACCAGTGCCTCCTTGGCTCCAAACCTGACAGCACCCAGCTTCTCAGGACCAGGTGCTTTACCAGCAAACAGCAGCAGTGACCAGACCAAATCCTGCCCAAAAGAAATTCATATCTGGTAAGAAATGGAGAAGATGATACCCCAAGACACTGCAGAGCAGGGACACAAGGTAACAGGGAACTGGGACTAATCATATGCAATTACCTTAAAGAACCAACACAGACTCTAAGGAAAATCACTAAAACATTATCTTATTGTTGTAACTCTTGTTTTTCTTGCAGAAATATTAGTCTTCTACACTGTTGGGGTGGAGGCTTGAGCACAGGCATCCACAAACCTTCCAGCTCCTGAGCCTGCATGTAAGTATGAGCCATCATGTCCTTCTTGGATGATATCTGTGAACGTTAAACATTTTTGTTCCTGGAGCTGGGGAGCTGCGTGTCTTTCCAGTCATTGAATCAAAGCTGGGACCAATGGTTTGAAAGGCTCTGGATGATAATGCCCAAGGCTAGTTTTGCACAGATCCAGCCCTGGTCCCAGCTGTTGCTTTTATTGCCACCAAATCAGGATAACCTGATGGCATCATTTGGCAAAACTCCCTTGGGTTTGAATTTGAGTGATTCCTTGCTCAGTTACTGTAGAGTGTTTTTTTATTTGCTTCAAGACCCGAAGCTCTGTTTAGGGACTGAAATGCATCCCGATTTAATTATTTTTTTTCCTAGAGACAGCAGAAATGTGTTCCTCAAAAAATGCTTGGGTTTGCTTTGTCCAATTTCACAGTCACTACTGAAGTTACATGATTTTTTCAGATTTCCTTAGCCTGCTTTACCCAAGTAAAACAGTTCAAATTTGTATATATTTTCCACCAAGACCCAGACTGAGTTTTTCCATCACTTAGTCTTCTCTCACTGCACTTCCTTGAAAGAGAAATGGAGAAGACTGGAGAAATAGGTTGTGCCAGACATCATTTGAACTTGGAAAGATGGCAGCCACCCCACTGAACTGAGTGGAAAAAATACATTTTCTTCACTATTAGAGAACTTTATCCAGATACTCTTAGGTGGTGGTGAAGTTCCAAAGACTATCTAAGGAACTGGTAGGTAGGCTGATAGAGAAAAGCATGAAAGGTAAGAAATATTTGGCTGCTACTTAGCCTGCATTTCTGTGGATTAAAAATTATTCTGAAGGTCCAGATTTTCTGGCATTGCCCCATAGAAAACCCTCAACTCCCAATCTTCAGCATGGAAAAGTTGTACTGCCAAAACAGCTGCAAGATGATGGGAGTCACAGGAGTGATGTTGCTATCTGGTCATCTCACCTGAATGCAGCAGATGGAGAGCTGGGAAAGACTGTGAATATGGAGATTAGAGGAGGAAATGATTCATTGCAGCTCTTCTAGGAATCCCCCTCAAATATAGTTTAAACAATTTGGTCCTGGAGAATGGGACCATTCCAGCAATTCAAGGAGGCACAAATGCAACGTGAATCATGAAGAGCAAAGTGCAGGTGTGATGGTCACCAGAGCAGAACCCAAACTCGGTGTTCCAGCCTTTCCATCCAGACACCAGTCTTCTCCCAAGCTCAGGTCAAGGCCCTGGTCTTTGCCTCCTCCTCTCCCCTCTCTTCTGTTGAGATTAGAGCAGAGATGGTCTTTTTGCACAACACAGCCCTGTGCTTTGGTCTCTCGGTGTACAGTGATAGGCACATGGATGGTCCCTCCCTCCATCGGATCCCTTCCTCCCAAGCACGGTGATGAGGACAATCCTCAACATTTTACATTATGCTAATCCCTGCCTCTCTTGGAAGCTGGCCAGTTCATTTTCATGCTACGCTGCTCATTTCCAGCTTCTAACATAGTTTTAAGTTACATTAAATAAAGAATGGATGTAAAAATAAAATTAATCACTGGAAACTCCATGCTACTTAATTTTAAGGCTCCCATTCCACCAGTATTTCTTGTAAGCACAACGAGCTACGGAGTGCCAGGATGGCCACATTGCTCTTAAATATGTTGATTAGAAATAAGTCTGAAAATGGGGATAAGTGTTAGAGCATTGATTTGCAATATAGTTTGGAGCAGTTATTTGCAGTTTCCTTCCTTAAGTTACAAAAAGATGTACAACCCCTAGGTAGCACCCAGAAATGGAACCTCTCTATTTATTACCCCAGGAGACCCCAAATTATTCCACAAGCTGGATTTGCCAGCACAGCAGAGTCTGTGCCGCTGCTCCAGCCCATCCACCTCATTTCATGTCCCATCCACCTTGTTTCATGTCCTGTCCAACGATCAGAAGGAAAGACCCTTGTTAACAGAGTGAAACTATTTATATGATGCTCTTCATCTACGAGCTTTCAGGCAGACCCTGATAAATCCTTTTCTTTGTGGGGGAGATAGTTCAAAGCATGGAAGAAGACATGCTGAAGAGATGCACTTCTACATATGCTTGTTAGGAGGTAGGACAAAAACATCTTAGGTGATAGGTGTTGGGTTTCAAAACACACTTTATGTTAAATATAGAGGTTTCTCTGCTAAATTGGAATGAACTGTAGCATTCAAGTTCCTTTAGACAGAAAGATGCCCTGATCTTCTATTTTTTTCCAAGAACTTCTGGCACTTTAATATTTTTTTCCTTTGTCATGTGTTTAATCACTTCAACATTTCAATATTGTATTTTTATAGGTAGGCAGACATCCATAACTTGCCAAAAAGGTGAGTTTGTTATGCTTTATGTATAATTTTCAAGGATGGATGTATCTTTTGAGTGGGAAAAGTGTCACAGATAATGTTGCTTGCCAAGTCATAGCCTTTTTTCTTCCATTCAGCTCAGATCTGTAGGTAAAACCAGTTCTGCCAGACATCAATGGGGAAATCCTCTTTTCTTCTCTTCGTGCCTCTCTTCTCCTCTTAGAGAGCACCTCACTTTTTCCATTTTGTATTTGAGTTAATTTAATCCTTGCACTCTTATAAGTGAACTACTTTTTTTTTTAAATATTGCTGGTTTTGTGCCACTACTGGGTGCTGAGGGTCTTTCTGCAGATGCTGCTGCCCTGAAAGGACAGCGGCAAAAGGCCTTTCCTTCTGCACACAGATATTTTTCAGCCTCCCTGAGCTTTTCCTGCTTTACTGGGGCATGGAGGGTCTGACCCTGCACCTGCAACCTCCTGTGAATAAGCAGCAGTCGGGTGATCCCAATGCAAACACCAAGCAGTAGGGAGGATGCTTCAATATTTTAAATGAATCTGAGAGCAGAGTGGTCAGCCAGGGCCTTTGAAACCAATTTTACTCTTTTTTATTTTTTTTTTTAATTTTATTATGTATTTTATGTCCTTGCAAGAAGGGGAAGGATGGAAACTTTAAATTTTGATGGTAAAAATAGATGAAGCAATGGCACAGAAGGGCTTACACCTGCATAGCCATTCTTCACAGTGCAACTTTTTCCAGGACCCACACAAAAACTTATTAAGCGGCTACCTGTCACCTCTCCTTAATAAATAAGAATCTCTTTTCAGCCTCTTTGTCTGTCGCGGACGGAGTGATTACCTTCACTAGTTAGAGTGAAGCAGTGAGAATATTTATTAAGGTGAAACAGTGATTTAACAAACCAGTAGTAAGTGCGATAAAACCAATAGTAAATGCGATAGTGTTTTACGAGATTCGATGTCAGGGTACATTCTATTATTTACTGTATAGAGGACAGGGTCAGACAAGCTGTCAGGGAGACCCTCCCGTTGAGTCACGAGGTTCAGAAAGGACCCCCTTGCTTTCTAAACTCCTTCTCAGAGAGGAGTCTAGGTGCGGCTGGATCCAATCCTAGTCCCAGACTTGGTCAACGGTTCATGTCTAAAGGATCATATATGCACAATCAATCCTTTACATTACTTAGCTAAGATTTCAAAGTTTAGCATGCTATGAGTCACTTACCGAGAATCTGTTGCGGCAGGGAATCTCTCAACCTCGAGAAGTAGAACCTTAAGTGAGCATCCTCACAAAAGGGGAGATCCTGGCGTGCAGCCCGCTGCCATACAGGAGAGCTCAAAGGGCTCTTGGGCTGTCCACTATTTATACAGTAAGATAATTCACCTATAGTCATATTTTCATGGCAACAAAATTTCTAGGTCCCCACTCCAGACAGTATTTTGACTACGCTGCCAGCCATCCCCCAGAGACCGGGTGCAAGTTCTCACAGCTGCTGTTGTGATGGCCATGGTGGCCAAGGCCGGGCAGGAGCCGGGGGGGTGGGGTGGGGACAAACCAGGGAGAGCACACCGCCACATTGTCTCCTTCACCTCTGGGGCCGGCGTCCTGTAAACACACTGCCAATTAAACCTCATGTCTAGCAAGGCCACAACTAATGAAAAGAAATAGAGAATTCACTGCCTTTTAATGAGGAAAATATTGCTTTTTACAGGGAACAATTAATTGGGCCAATTCCCCCATCCATCACCCTGGGGAACTGCTGCCTTTTTTACCCTGTTTGTTACTTTGTCAAGCATGTGTAAAATTGCACACTGAACACAGAGGTGAAGGCTCTAACTCAATTTATGGTGTGACCTCAGACTGTTCACATGCTCGTGGAATTAATTTGAATTTACATATCCCCTTGACCAACCTCCTGGTTGTCTCATCCATGGTACTGCAGTTTGGCCACTGCTTCACCAGCCTGTTTTATTTTTTTTGTATTTCCTTGTAACCAACCTCCTTCAGACCCTTCAAAATATTAGGATTTTAATACACTTTTAGGCCCAAAAGGGCTCCATAATGGTTTTGGGACTAGACAAATAAGACATGATGCCCAGCGCAAACACCAGCTCTGTGTTTACCAAGGCAAAGAGGGGTGATACCACACTTGGTACAAACATGACAGGATTCCTCCCAAAAGTAAATGTTCCTGAAAGAATGGGGGAACCCCAGCTCCAGCCTGTGACTTTAGGGTCCCTACTCTGAACCCAAGCTATATCCTAGTCATAGTATTTATATTTTTATTGAATACTTCCGAAGAGCACTGTTTTTCAGTTCACCCTCTTTGAAACAGCCATAACAGTCTTTTGTGGTAAGACAGGCACTTATAAATGTGTTTATAAAAAAAGTGGGAAACCATCAGAATGAGTAATAATCTATATCTTGGAAAATGAGGCAGATGGAGAGGAAACGGGGATACCCTTTAGTTGGCTTTTGATGCCTTGAGCGATGGCAATGCTTGTTGCTTCCATATCCCCACAGCTCTTGTGCTGTGACCCTCCACCCACTGCTGCTTTGCATTTGTTAGGGAAACATTTCAGAAAGTAGTGGGTGAATAAAAGAGTAAATCACACTTTTGGGTTTACCCGAGTATCTTCTTTGACCCAGTTTTCATATGCATTGAAGAGCAAAAATTGGTTCTTCCTATTTACCACCTGCTAGTGAAATCCAGAAACTGACTCGTTTATTTCACATCTTCGGAAAAAAAAAAGAGGGGGGAGGGAGAGCTGAGAAAGATCATTTCTTTCCTAATGCGACTGTTAGATTTGGCTGCTTTAGCAATTAAACTTTTCCTTTACTTGTTACCCCTACAGACCCCTGGTTAGAATAGAATCCTGAAGTTGAGTCTGCCAGAGCATTGGGCTTACATGATTCAATTAACCTTTAAGGTAGCTCCGGAAGTTGGTACTCTAGGAGATCCTTTTGTTAACTGGCAGCCTGACATAGACAATTAAGTTTGATCACATGAAGAGGGCGTCAAGGACATCATTAGCATACTGTACTGAAGACTATGTGGTGTGTAAAAGTTGTTTAATTTCTGCCAAGGAAAAAAGCAGGGGGCTGGGGGAGCCCTCCTTGCACATACAGCATTTTGCTTATTAAATATTTCATTTCCCTTGCCATAAGTTGCTAATATTCCCATTTTTTACCCCTCCTTTTTGGTTTCTTCCCACTGCAGTTAAATCCACTGAATGATTGTTCCTCTCTTATTAAAACTTCCGCATTTTGCTTGAGGTACTGCATCAAAATAAAATAAACAACCAAAACACCAACAAAACAAGGAGACCAGCAGAGAAATTTGCTCCAGAGACTGTCTCAAAGTCCATGGTGGATGGAATAGGAGCAGGACATAGCTTAGCAGTTAAAGGCGGAGCTGGGCTGGGTGAGCTTTCAATATGTCCTTTGATCAGCAGGGAGCTATGTAAAAATATATCTGTGGCTTTCACATGCAGCAGGTCTTACAATGGAGGTGGCTGTATGTGTCTGGGTTGCAGGGGGAAATGCTGGGATGAGGTGGGACATACCGCATGACTGTGCAGGTCTTTGTGGTAGCAGGAGGCATTGGAGGGGTGAGCCCACCACCAAGCTGGTGGTGTGAGCTTGGGTTTGCATTTGAGAGAGGTGGTTTCTCTGAGTTTCTCTTGTCTGGTCACACTGTTGAAGCTTTGGAAATGTACTTTTTTAGCAGGCACCACCAAAGGCAGAATGGAGGTGAGCCAAGTTGCAGCCATCTGGAAGGTTCACCAGAGAGAATACGAGACATCCTGGATTCAAATTCTCTTGGTAAGCGAGTAGCACTTAGCTTTTCCAACTTTCCATACCTAATGCAAATAGCAGCCTTCCCAAAACTGTCTGCTCAGCTGCCAAAGACAAACATCTGCCCAAGACAAACATCTGCCCTAGGCCTGAGCAACCTGCTGTGGTGAGGGTCTTCCTGTTGTTGGTATGGATTGCCACGACCCTGCTTCTTGTCAAGGTTTGCAGCCATGGCATCCGGGTGAGTTCAATACGTTGTCAGAAGCAAAAGCAGCTTTAACAGCTAAACCCCACAGATGAGCTGGACATAAGTCCTGTCCCATCACTCATGGCTTTTGGAGAGCCTCATGGGACTGTTGTCCCTCTCCAACCCTCCTGTATCCACCCAAGATGCTCTATCTGGTTGCTGAGCTAAATGCAGATTGGGAGGATCTTCTCAAAGCCAACATAGGACCATAGGGCAACAGATGAAATCAAACCACATTTCACAGAATCACAGAATGGCAGGGATTGAAAGAGACCTGTAGAGATCATCTAGTCCAACGCCCCTGCCAAAACAGGGTCACCCAGAGCAGGTTAGACAGGAACGTGTCCAGGCGGGTTTTGAGTATCTCCAGAGAAGGAGACTCCACAACCTCCCTGGCTAGCCTCAAAGATGGAGCCATTTCCTCAAAGATGGCTCATTTCTCCCACCTCTGCCTACTTTTGCAGAGTCATCTTACGGAGAATTAGCTGCAAGCGAGACCCATGCAGAAGCACATTTCCAGCAGATATACAACCCCTTTCTCCCATCTACTGTCTTTTTTGCTCATTCCCCTTCCTCTAGCCCTTTTTCTGGGAGCAAGAGAAGATGGCACCTGGAAAGGAAACAAGGCATGTAAGGCACACGGTATCAGGATTTTCCATCCTCGTATCACATATGCAGGCTCTCCCCTTTCTCATTAGCCTTGCACAGTTGCTTCAGCAATTATGATATATATTGCATAATTCGTATAGCATTAGCCTTGCTACATAAGTCATTAATGTGCTAAGTTAGTGATAGCGGCAAATGTAGACTCTTGTGCTATGTGATGCTAACAACATCTATGAGATTTTAGCCCTAATCCAGCGAGATGTTTTTAGCCCTCTACTGCCATAGCATCGTGTAATGGAAAATTAAAGGGAAGTTGCAAGTGCAGAATGAGGATATTTTGCTGTCTTTCTGGCTAGCCGGGTTACTTGTAAGGGTGTAGCACAAGAACAAAAGAGCATAGACTAAAGATTAATCCACACCACTATCCAACAGTGACCAACACTCAGTTCCTTGGGGAGGACACAGGAACAAGGTGAGGAGGCAGATGTTCCTCTACCAGCCTCCAAAACCCTTTGGCTCTGGGACCTCCCTTGCCGCAGGTCCAGCTGGTGTATTCAATAGGTCTCAGTGTATTTTTCTTCTGTAAATTTTTCTGGGCTCTTTTAAGCTCACATAAAATTCTATTTCAATGCCTCAGCTGGTAAATAACAGAAACAGGTAGCAACCGTCCATATCTCTTCCATGGCAACTTGTAGGTGGATTTAAGCTGGTGATAAGCATTAAGTAAATGGGAATCAGAATCATAGAATGGTTTGGGTTGGAAAGGACCTGAAAGACCATCCAGTTCCAACCCCCCTGCCATGGGCAGGGATACCTCCCATTAGACCAGTGTCTCACCACTCTTAGAGTAAATAATTTCTTCCTAATACCTCATCTAAATCTCCCCTCTTTCAGTTTAAAACTGTTCCCCCTCATCCTATGGCTCCACTCCCTGATCAAGAGTCCCTCCCCAGCTTTCCTGGAACCCCTTTAGGTGCCTGAAGGACGTTATAAGGTCTCCATGGAGCCTTCTCTTCTCCAGGCTGAACACCCCCAACTCTCTCAGTCTGTCCTCACAGCAGAGGGGCTCCAGCCCTCAGAGCATCTTTGTGGCCTCCTCTGGACCTGCTCCAACAGGTCCATGTCCTTCTGATATTGGTGGCCCCAGAGCTGGAGGCAGCACTGCAGGGGGTCTCCCCAGAGCAGAGCAGAGGGGCAGAATCCCCTCCCTCACCCCTGCTGGCCACACTGCTGGGGATGCAGCCCAGGGTGCGGGTGGGTGGCTTTCTGGGCTGCCTGCACACATTGCCGGCTCATGTTGAGCTTCTGAGCTCATATGAGTCAGGACCTGGATTTAAAAAAATTCATATTGCTCTAAAAAGCCAAATGTAAGCCCAAGGACTAGGATGTTCCTATGCTTGGATACAGGTGCTATCAGCAGACTGAAGAGTGAGTTGTCCCAGCTTGTTTCAGGTTGAGCAGGACTTTGTATTTGGGGGTTGTACCAATAGATAAATTGAGAAATAAGGATTTAATGACTGGAGGCTGGCACAAAAAGAGGGGGAGGCATGAACTGGATTTCTGGACCTGGCTGAATAACACTGCTAGAATCTCCATGTGTGTGTTTAGGTGCCACAGTGACATGAAGTCCCACTTCAGAATGGGGTTTGTGAGAAGGAGGGGATGCACTTGTTCGGGGAGGAGGAGTGAGCAGCATCCTTCTGAGCAGCTTCCCATGCTGGACTTCTCAAATTATGTCTAATTAAGTCTGCTGCCCAGAACGTCATCAAATTAGCAAGCAAACAAATTGCATTGACTTTGGTGGGATGACTCCCTCGCTTCATCCTGCCCTGCAGCGTGACTGCTCTGTCTATGGCCCTGCCTCGCTGAACTCCCAAGAAACCCCTCCCAAAACAAGAAGAAATGAGCATGCTTCGACTCCACCGCCCCACTGTAATATCCTTTCAGAGCTTTCCAGCCTCCTCGGGAAACTCTCCCTGCTTCCCTTAAAAAATGTACATCGGGAGAGGCCTGAATATTTTTCCCATAACTTGGTGGGATGGAACTTGAGAAATGCTGCCTTAGATGGTTTCATGTTGCCAAAATGTATATTTGCTGTTTGATGATGTGGGCTTCGGAGGGCCCGCTGTTCCCAATTGTCCTTTTCATATTAAGGATGGTTATATCCAAGAAGACTTTTCTATTTATTTGCTCCCTTTTCACTGTGACTTTATTATGCATGAGCAGCTTGACTGTGATACTTCTTTTGTTTTACATTTTGCATTCATTAAAAATCAGTCATCTGCGTATTTTGTGAACCCTCAGGGGTCTCTTCTCTCCTTAAAGCATGTGTGCCAGTCCCATTAGCATGGATGGGAATTAGGAGCTCATGCTGAAAGAAAAACACAGGCACTCCTCCCCCTGTTTCTCCCTGTACCACTCAACTAGGTTATTAAAAAAAAAATATCGTTACAGAGGATATTCACTTTGGGTTTAAAAAAAAATTAAAAAAAATTAAAAAAAAGAAGGAAAACTTGACCATGTACCTCAGAAGATTCTTCTTATAGCTCGGGAGCTCAGGTCTAGAGGTCGCATAGACAGAGGATGTAAGTCATTTTAGCATCACTGAGATTTATTGCCATGTCTTTACCAGTAAGTAAGGTGGGTCAGACTCACTCCCCAAAATGGACGGCAAGTGTTGTGCTATGGCTTGCATCCACACCAATGCCTTTTCCCTCCCCAGTCTCCTAACAGGAGAGTGAGCTCTGTACCTTGCTTCCTGGCCCTGTTTTGGTCACTGAAAATTGCCAACAATGGTTTAATCCCATTTCTGTCACACTCCTCCCCAAATGGCTGCAGGCTGCATCGTGGTCGTGATGATGCTGAGAATGTGGATGAAGGAGTCACAGCAGTTTCCTAAAAGCAGTCACTGGTAGAACTTGCAGGGTCCTGGCTGACCACTTCAAGGCTGGCCCTCACCACCCCACCAAGCTGAGGGACCATAGTGCCTGGTGATGCTCCTGCAGTGGATGGGGAGGGCTGGTCCTGTCATTATTTCTGTGCTGTTTGCAAAGGGCTGCTCTCCTCCCTCCCTTGCCCCTGCTGAGAAAGGGCTCGGGCTGTGCATTTTTGCTCCCTGCCAACAAAGAAGTGATTATTATTTTTTTTCCATTTTGGTTAAAACTACTGGTGCATGGTGGCCTCTGGTGCCAGGATCCCCTATTCTCTTTGCCTCATCTCTGAGAGTTAGAGCAATCACGCTTCTCCACCAAGACAGAATTTTTGTATGAAACCTCCCCCCTGCTCCTCTGTGTTCCAAGTTTAGCAGGTCCCCCTTTCACAAGTGTGTGCACGGGAAGACACACAGAGAGATGAATTTATTTTCTGCATTGTTAAAGCTTCAACATTGCCCTCAAATCATCCTGACACAAAGGCAATGCAGCCCAGTTCACCAACCAGCACATTTTGCCCTGAGCAAAGACACTTTCCCATGCATGGAATGATCTCCCACTGTTTCCCATAAGAGCACCAGGCTGGCTGGAGAAATCGAATCAAAAGCTTTCCAACTCAACCACCCGCCTGAAACAACTTGAAACAAATGAGGGCTGGGGCTGCAGCCTGACAACATTGGTTGGAGCTGGGAGAGATTAGGCAATAACCCCCTTTCATTGATGGTGCCATGGCTGGAGCATCCTGTGATCTGCTGAGCATCCACCTTGTCTTAGCAGCTTTTTGCTAGGACGAGCAGGTCTTTCTCTGTTTGTATACTTGTCCATGAGTCATACATCACAGATCCTGGCATGTTTAGGCACAATGGGTTCTTTAGCAAGTCAACCACATAGATGGAACCTATCTTCTCTGGCTAATGGTGGGTGGAGTGGGATAGATGCTTTTGGAGAATGAGGCATTCTGTGTAGCACAGCTTCCTGGCTGTTGAGGCTCTGCTTGCAGTCCAGATGCTCTCTCCAAATTAAAGTACTGGTCCAAGTGTCAAAGTGGGCATTTGACCAGACAAGTCTGACTCCTGAATGCTTCTCAACCATCCATCTCTCTGCTTGCTTTCTGCTGCTTTATGTCCTTAGCAGCATAGCCACAGAGACATTACTTAGCAGGGACCCATAGCAGAAGGGGACCATTTTCCAGGGTAAGAGATGGTCCTCATGGGGGACTTCAACCACCCCAATATCTGTTGGAAGGACGACACAGCAGGGCACAAGAAATCCAGGAAGTTCTTGGAATGTGTCAATGACAACTTTCTTCTCCAAATGGTAGAGGAGCCAACAAGGAAAAGAGCCATGCTGGACCTCGACCTTACCAATCAGGAGGGGCTGCTGGGGAATGTCAAACTCAAGGGTAGCCTTGGCTGCAGTGATCACGAGATGGTAGAATTCAAGATCCTTAGGGCAGCAAGGAGGGTATGCAGCAAGCTCACTCCCCTGGACTTCAGGAGAGCAGACTGGCCTCTTGACGTACCTGCTTGAAAGGGTACCATGGGAAAAAGTACTTGAGGGGAGAGGGCCCTAAGCAAGCTGGTTAATATTCAAGGATCATCTCCTCCAAGCTCAAAAGCAGTGCATCCCAACAAAGAAGAAGTCAGGCAAAAAAGCCAGGAGGTTTGCATGGATAAGCAAGGAGCTCTAAGATAAGCTCAAGAACAAAAAGGAGGCCTATAGAGGGTGGAAGCAAGGATGGGTAGACTGGGTGAAATATAGAGAAACTGTCCGAGTGGCCAGGAACCATATTAGGCAACCTAAAGCCTAGATAGAATTAAATCTGGCCAGGGACACCAAGGATAACAAGAAAAACCTCTATAGGTATATCAGGGATAAAGGCACAACTAGGGAAGTTGTGGGCCATCTCTGGAAGGAAACAGGTGACCTGGTCACCCAGGATATGGAGAAGGCTGAGCTACTGAATGACTTTTTCACCTCAGTCTTCACCGGCAAGGTCTCTTAACCACACAGCCCAAGTTTCAGAAGGCAAAAACAGGGGCTCTGAGAACTGCCCACTGTAGGAGATCAGGTTCGAGATCATCTAAGGAACCTGAAGGTGCATAAGTCCATGGGACCTGATGAAATCCATCCATGGGTCCTGAGGGAACTGGCGGATGAAGTTGCTAAGCCACTTTCCATTATATTTGAGAAGTCGTGGCAGTCTGGTGAAGTTCCCACTGACTGGAAAAGGGAAAAAAGGAAGACCCGGGGAACTACAGGCCAGTCAGTCTCACCTCTGTGCCCACCAAGCTCATGGAGCAGATGCTCCTGGAATCTTTGCTAAGGTACGTGGAAAATAAGGAGGTGATTGGTGACAGCCAACATGGCTTCACCAAGGGAAAGTCATGCCTGACAAATTTGGTGGCCTTTTATCACAGACTTGGTGGACAAGGGCAGAGCAACAGCCATCATTTACCTGGTCTTATGCAAAGCATTCGACACTGTCCCACATGACAAATGGTCTCAAAATTGGAAAGTCATGGATTTGATGGATGAAGCAGTCGATGGATAAGGAACAGGCTGGATGGTCGCACCCTAAGTGTTGCAGTCAATGGCTCAATGTCCAGGTGGCGACCAGTAACGAGTGGTATTTCTCAGGGGTTGGTACTGGGACCAGTGCTGTTCAACATCTTTGTCGGAAACATGGACAGTGGGACAGAGTGCACCCTCAGCAAGTTTGCCGATGACACCAAACTCGGTGGTGCGGTCGACACGCTGGAGGGAAGGGATGCCATCCAGAGGGACCTGGACAGGCTTGAGAGGTGGGCTCGTGCAAATTGCATGAAGTTTAACCAAGCCAAGTGCAGGGTCCTGCACCTGGGACATGGCAACCCCAGGCACAAATACAGGTTGGGCAGAGAATGGAATGAGAGCAGCCCTGAGGAGAAGGACTTGGGGGTGTTGGTGGATGAGTAGCTCAACATGAGCCAGCAGTGAGCACTGGCAGCCCAGAAAGCCAACCGCATCCTGGGCTGCATCAAAAGAAGCGTGACCAGCATGTCACAGGAGGTAATTCTACCCCTCTAGTCTGCTCTCATAAGACCCCACCTGGAGTACTGGGTCCAGCTTTGGAGTCCTCAGCACAGGAATGACATGGACCTGTTGGAACAGGTTCAGCGGAGGGCCACGAGGATGACCAGAGGGCAGGAGCACCTCTCCTATGAAGACAGGCTGAGAGAGTTGGGGCTGTTCAGCCTGGAGAAGAGAAGGGTCCAGGGAGACCTCATAACGTCCTTCCAATATCTGAAGGGAGCCTATAGGAGAACCAGAGAGGGACTCTTTATCAGGGAGTGGAGCCATAGGATGAGGGGTTTTAAACTGGAAGAGGGGAGATTTAGATTAGATATTAGGAAGAAATTCTTTGCTGTGAGGGTGGTGAGGCACTGGAACAGGTTGCCCAGGGAAGTTGTGGCTGCCCCATCCCTGAAGGCGTTCAAGACTAGGCTGGATGGGGCTTTGAGCAACCTGGTCTAGTGGGAGGTGTCCCTGCCCATGGCAGGGGTTTGGAACCCAATGATCTTTAAGGTCCCTTCCAACTCTGACCATTCTATGATTCTGTGTCACTCAGCACTTGCTCAGGACCTATCTCATAGTTCAGGCTGCTTGTAGACAGCCTATGGGTAATGGAACAAAATGACACCCTCCCAGTTCCTGTGTTACTCACTCCTTTGGTCCAATGGAGTCTTTTTACTGACCCATTGTTTTATCAGCTGAAACCTGGAACAAATAAACATTTACTGTAAGCTGTCCTTAGGTCAGCTCTGGAACATGAGGACTTCTTGGCATCCTTCACATTAAGGTACAGAGAATTGCCGCTTGCCTGCTTAGCACATCTCACCAGTGTGGGATTTATATTTGTACCCTGACTTATTGCAGCTCAGCTGGTTCCTCTCAGCCTGTATCTACTCCTGGGTAACTTTGCTGAAGGGTCTCCCATTTAGTGTCTTGTCCACACACATTCTTCACTCTGGTTCAGAGTTTCTGGTTGTATTCCACAATAATTGCACATCAGCTGTGAGTGACAACCGCATTTCAGAATCAGGTCTGAAGAAAACTTGAATCCAGAACCACTGGGTTGCTCTTACTCCACTAAAATAAAACAAGCAAAACTGAAAAGGATGGGAAATGGTTTTACTGGAGTAGCACCAGCTTCTCTATTTGTGAATCAGTTTGTTAAGAGAACAAGGCTCCATTTAGCTAAAAGGTGATAGCTCAATTGCATGACTTGCCTTCACGTCTAGAGCCCTCTACGTACCAGCTTTGACTCAGCAGCCTGCAATAGTAAATCATTGGCAAGCTAGTTCATAACAGGAGTTTGAAATGGGGAAAGGAGATGGGCAGAAGAACAGACTTTCCATTCCCAAAATAAATCATTGCGGTCATCTTGAATATCTGGAGAATGCACAGAAGGGCAGAGGCATTCTCTTTGTTAAATATTTACCATGTAAGTATTATTTCACAAAACATTTCTAGGACTTTATCTAAGCAGGGTGGATTAAAAGTGAAACATTCGGATGGATAAATAGGACCATTTGCCAGAGTGGCTTGTTCTTAAATGGGAATCAAAAGCTGGCCAGAGAGACCTCCATAATGTTTGACTACTAAAAGCATTGCTTGCAAAAAACATAGCACCATGTCAGCTCCAAGAGACCCGCAAACAGCCTGTCTCATTGGCATCACCAGGCCAGGATATCCTCTTCATTACTGACTCTACAAACTCCTGGACTTGAGCAGAGCAAAGGGGATGAGTTCCTGTTGCCTTGGCAGGAATCTGATGGTGTTCAGAAAGGGATCAACAAGGATGTGCACAATATTCCTCCAAAATTATATTTACTAGTCATAGAAATGAGTTGGATGGGTACAGGTCCGATCATCCTCCCTGCAAACACGAGGGCTCAGGTCCAGCATTACCCAGATGACATTTGAACCTTCTCCCCAGCACTCAAGACTTCACTCATAGAGATAATTTAATTACAGATAACTCAGAGCCTTCCAAAGGTGCAAAGCCACCAGGAGCAGACAGAAGATTGTCTTGCTAATCCTTGTGAGGACACTGCAGAAAGACACTGCCACTCTGTAGATGCAAAACCAAAAAGAAGACATCGTTTTGTGAAATTAAAAATAAAAGGGGGGAAAATGGTTATTTTAGGTTTCACTTAAAAATGAATGAGGTTTTTTTTTCTCCCCAGATGTTTTTAAGGAAATTTTTACTGGATTAACTGCAAGCTAAATTACTCCCTTTATCTACTTAGGAGCAAGCAACTGTATTACCCATGAAGTTGTTCAGGAGTAAGATAAAAGTTCTTATGGGTGCAGCTTGGTATTGGGCTGCTATCAAGGCTGCTTCTGCATCTCCTTCTGGCTGGAGGCTCTCGAGAGCTTTCTGGCCATGGGGGAAAGATGTCTGTGGGTTGATTAGTGTCATTACTTGTTTAGGAGGTGCTGGCTGATGTATCATACTTTTCTCCTAAGTTACAGGACGTCTGGAAATTTGTCTAAAATATTTCTTTAAAAAATAAGATTTTTTCCTTGCAGAACAATTACTGTTTAAAATTTTCATGGTATTTTTGCTTTCTGGCTATATTCTTACCACTGTGTTTGCCCAGCCTCATTTTTTTCCCCATAATCTTGGAAAAGACATACCTTTTAAAACTTCCAATTGGGAAAAAAAACCAAACTTGTGGGTTTTCTTTGTTAATCTAATCCTACATATTACTGGAAAGCTTGCAGGGAAATGGGGGAAAAGCTAGACAGGGCATGTCTCCAGCAGGTTGTGTGGAGGAAAGGGAGATGACGGCTGGTGCTGTGTTGTGTATTCCCAGAGAAGGACTGGAGAAGACCCTAAAGGAGGGCTTTGTCACCTGTGGGTGCCGAATGAGAGGCTTGTCCTTTGGGAAGGCATGTGTTGATGGGGTGTATGGTGGTGCTTTGGCCCTTCAGGCGTGGGAGACAATTACTCTGGATTATACAATGATAACTGGGCTGCAGAGTCACCCTAACCTTGGAGATGGAATTTATCCCTGTACAGCAACTGGTCTCTTCCATGTCTTGCAGGGTAAGAAATGCCACCAGATCTTCACGTGCCTGGACCATCTCATGGGACCCTCCCAGCACCTCGGATGCTCTTCTTGACCCCAGGCAGGTCCGTATCAGCAGCAGAAGGGTAGCCTTGGAGAAGAAGGTGCTGCCATGGAGCTATGCTATGGAATTGGGCTGTTTGGAGTCTGTTCAGCAGAAAAGTGAGCATTGATGATATTTCCTAGCTATGGTTTCTTGCTAGTGTATGTCAGAAGTCTCATGGGAATTGGAAATGTTTGGGGGATTCAGTTGTGATGCCTTGTTTTTCCTTCTGCCTCTTTTAAGACAAAACCAAATCTCCCATAGCATGAAAAATGCTTGGGGTTTTTCTTTTTTCTAGGGAAGAGGCTATAACAAAGGATGGCATAAAAAGTGTCCAAGATGGGGTTAACATGACTAAAGAAATTATAAAAAGTCCCATGAAGGAAAGGCAGCTGCTATTTTTGCTCAGGAGAGCTGGGTGAAGCAAAAATGCCCACAAGTGGAAGGAGGGCAAGTCTGCTAGATCCAGACAGGTGGTGCTGATGTCTGCCACGGCCCTCTCCTGCAACCAGCAGAGAGCTATGGAAACTTTGATTTAGGTCACTTCAGACGTTTAAGTAACATCCAAAAATTAAAAATGCCATGAAGCATTATTTTTTGAGATCTGCCTCCATTTAGTGAATTTTGAAAACCAGCCCCTTGTCTTCTATGACATATTGCTGGTGTTTATATCCTATGTTAATATCTCTCGAGCTGTGTAAGTTCCATGTTGTTAGAAAAAATGTTTGATGAAAAATTTCCATTTCTATTTGTGATTTCTTGGGTTGTGCTTATCCTGGTTCTTGAGCAGCAGGACTTCTGAAACCTGTTTTCCCAAAACTTGCATTCCTAATGTTTCCCTTCTGTGTCTAATAATATGGTCAAGCTCATCTTGGGCCTTTCTTCCAGGAGAACAAGAACATAATTTGGTACCCTTCTATATTTTTAACTGGCTATCTTTTTTTTTCTTCAAGAAAATTTACAAGAACTTAATATATTTGATATATTTGTGATCGCTAAACTTCTGTCATATTTGGTTGAAAATGTTTAACAGCTTCAGAAGCTATCGGCCTCATTTCCTTAAGCAACATAGTTAAAAATATTACTGCGAAAGCATAGCATGTTTTTTCTTTAATCTGATGGCAGGTAATGATTGCCAAAGATATAGTCTGGTGTCTGTTCTTCTATATTTTCCCTGGTAATTTATCCTTACTTTTCTTTTCTCTTTAGCCATTTTTATTTCTGACCACCTTTCTCTTCACAACAGCAATTCAACCACTGATTCCTACAAGATTTGTTAAAATATTCAGGTTGAGCTGAAAATGCTCCAAAGATTCTGTGCAGAATAGCAAAATTAGAAATATCCTAATCCCACAAATGGGTTTCCAGGCTGCTAATGGCACAACTCGTTTAATCAGTGTTGTACTGAAAAGTCAAATATTTTGCTAAACTCTCAGCTAATCTCTGCAATTACCTTCACCAACCCATCAGGCAGTCTCATCAAAGAGCAGAAGGGGTTTTTGTGGAACACTGTTTCTATAAAACCACATGTTGAACAGCCACATCTCCATACTTGGCTAATTTTTCACTATCTAGATTCCTGGTTGTCCAAACATAAATATCCTACTTTCCACTAAATAAATGACAAATGTCTTCTTCCTAAGTTTGCAGTGAAGGGTTGCAGAAAAAGCTTTCACTTCTGAGAGAAATGCTGGTGGACCTGTAAAGCTGATGAAATGATGGAGGGCAGTGATTTCAGGGAAGCATATGCATAACTGGGGACTGGCTTCATTTCCACACAGTTGGCAGCTCTTGCTGTTAGTAATGAAGGAAGATCAAAATGGGGTACAGGGACAAGTCGGGAGGAGGCCCCCACCACTTCTGCTGTTCACTCTCGTTTATCTTACAAGCTGCAGCAATTTGGCCTTTGATACCAGTTTTTACTACTGGAGCCATGATGAAAGAGGCTGAGGACAAGAGGAAGTGTCCAAGAGATACACATTCCCTACAGTCTGACCAACAGCAAAAGTCCCCATGCACTGAGGTGGGACATAAGCATAGAATCATAGAATGGTTTTGGTTGGAAGGGACCTTAAAGACCATCTAGTACCAATCCCCCTGCCCATGGGCAGGGACACCTCCCACTAGACCAGGTTGCTCAAAGCCCCATCCAGCCTGGTCTTGAACACCTCCAGGGATGGGGCATCCACAATTTCCCCAGGCAACATGTAACTACCCATTCCCATTGCTTGCCATCTACATCATGCATTCTTTCCCCCAAAGCATCTACTTGGGGTGTGACTTGGATGGAGAAGAAAGGATTGAATTAGATCCTGCATTCAGAAGAAGCTCTTACAGAGGCATGGATCATAGACGGTGTATATTATCATTGACATGACAGGTTTGTTCAGCCTGGATTATTTGCCAGCCATAATTACAGAGCACAGAGATGATTTTAAATGCAGGACCCCTCCCTTGCTCTGTTGTAGCGTGGGTAGGCAGGAGGCATATTAGGAAATGGCTCAGATAATGTTAAAGAGGATGGATTTGTGATTATGGTGTTTTGACCCACCTGGTAGTCTGCCCTTGGAGCTCTACTTAACAGGTCTTCCCTGTGTCTTTTGAAGCAGTTAATTTTGCGGCCAAGTCCCTGAACTCTCTTCCTGTTCCTTTTTCATGTGTAGAGCTGTTTGCTTCTCTGCCATCCAGTCATCATTGCGAATGTTTTTTCAAGGACACCGCGGAAGATTTGTGCTAATAATGAAAAGCTTGAAGGGGGCAAGAGATTTTGCCCAGGAAAAATAATGTCGATCAGCTCTATTGTGTCTCTGTCCCATTGAAAAGAGGAAGCTTATAACAGAAAGGTTAGCTAACGGGCTGGCTTTAAGGGGTTGTGGCCATGTGAACTAATGTCACTGCTGGCAGGCCGTGGCTGATGTAACGCTGCGCTTACATTTACTTCACTTAGAGGGGAAAGTCATAACAAAATCCATTTTATCTCCTAACTCCAGATCAGGGTCACTGGAGAGAGGGGATCTGAACCCCAACTCAGGTGATATTGGTAGCAAAGGCATTATAACACACACTAAAAGATTTGCTGAAGTCATAGAATCACAGAGTCATTTAGGTTGGACAAGACCCTCAGGATCATCATGTCCAACGATAAACCTGACACTGCCAAGTCCGCCACTAAACCATGTCCACTCTGATGATCCCACAGTTGGAATTTGGTGGTGAAAGGGTCTGGTCCTGCCTGGGCATCACAAGCAGTGGTGGTGGGCACCACAGGACATCCTCTGATAAAGGTTAGTAGACTTGGGCCACATTCAGATCTGATTTTGGTTGTCCTGGGTAAGGGCTAAGTTTCTTTTAGGGCCTGCTGTCAAAAAAATCACTGCAAGTCATTAGTGAGAACAAAAGCAAGAGTGTACATGTCCTGCTAGATCTGCTTGTGTCCCATCAGCAGTAAGAGATGCAACAGAAGGTACCCCAACATCCCAACGCCCCACATTAGCTTGCAAGCTCTAGCAATGTGTATTTGCAGATGGTTACCTTGCATTGTCCAAAGTGGTTTTTTGTGTGTTTGGGGACTACAATTTTAGCGCAAAGCTTTCAGCACATTAAAAGTGAACATTTGAAACTGTAACAACTGCTTCTTCATCACTGGTGAGTTTGAGCTTTCCTCATATTTTGATCTGAACTCTTCCTGGTTAGAGTCGAGTTGTTCTTCTCCTGTGTCTTCTGAAAGTGATGAACAGTAGCTATCTCATTGTCATCAGAAATGTGGTTGTTTGTGGATTTGTCTCCTGTGATTGACAGTCTTTGGTATCTAAGAGGGAATGAACTCAGCTGAGACGTTTTCTGTGTTTGGAGGAATTTGTGAAGTCTCCCATGTTGGCTCTCTTGAGGTCCTCTAAGATATGAATTTCAGGCTTCCCATATTCAGAAGGTCTCTGCCCTCAGCCTGCTTGTGCTCATGTAATTTGTAAAGACTCGTCAATCTTGGAGATTTCTATCTTATTATCAATTTTGGCTGAAACAAAGAAATACAATAACAAATGTATCAGGGAAACACTCAGATGGAGACACACATGCATGTACAGTAGGGTAACAGGCTTCTTGAAGAAATCAGGTTAGACTGTGACGACATAGAAGCAATACTACTATAAAGTTTCTCTGGAAATTATGTATGGTACAAATCTATTTACTGGGTAAATTCACTGGGTGTAAATCCATTTTTCAACTAAACCATGCACTTTGTATTGCATAAACTAAGAGCTAGCGTTGGTCTTGGGCTCTGAAGCTAAACCCAGAAGTGACATTTTGACACCATACCCTACCATGCCTTTGAGGAGGGAGTTTGGGCTGGGTGTGTTGTGTACATTTATCTGAGGACAGCAATCCAGACTTCCCCAATGTTCACACCCAGTGATTTGAGATGACAAACTTCACCAAATCCTGCAACCTCCAGCTCAAGACATGGGACAGACCATTCAGCCACAAATCCAACCTTCATTTAGAGCACAACAAAACCTGTAACAAACATCATTTGCAAATGTATCTCTTTGAAGGGAGGCAAAAACCAAAGCAAACCCAAGGCAGCATTTCTAAGCTTGGTATGTTGGGTTTTTTTGCTTTTCCTACTGAAAACTCATGTCTAGCTCATTAAGTTACACAATATTTGCTATGGGTAATGTTTATTCCGAACCATTTTATGCAGCTCTAGCCACAAACCTTTGGATCCTGTGCAACCATTTGTTGTCTTTAGTATTAGAAATCATTTGTATAGTGAGAGAATACTAATTGCCTCCACAGCCATCAGTTGTAGAGGGCTCTTGCGCTGCATATGTCACCATTTCCCTTTTGCAAGCTTCTCAGTATGGATAGAAAGATTTTATATGTCAGAAAATATTTTGTAAAATACACTTTGAGGAGTATGGAGGAAATCTTTTAGGTGAGAAAGCGCTTAGGTGAAATTGCTGCCATTTACAACATGTAATAAGGAACCATTAGCAAGAATTGCTAATTCTTGGGTTTGATTATTTGAAAGAGTCTTTGCAGTTGATCCAACATGGTCCTTCCTTTACATGGGCCAGGAAGACCCATTTTCCACCTAGAAAGAGCGGCTAATTCACAGCCTGGTGAAAATGGCGGAGTTCTCTTGAAGCCAACTGGTGTCATGAAGTTTAATGATCTTTGTTTTTACTGCACTTGGGAGATGCCTAACAGATGGACTGACTGGTGGCCAGGCATTGCTGAGATACTTGGTGGATCTGCTCCTGTGCTATAGGTGAATCCATGTTGGACAGTTGGTGGATCTGTCCCCACCAGGTCCCACAACCTCCCACCCCAGCTCCTTCCTGCCCTGCATCACCTCCAGTTCCTCCCAAACACTCCTCACCCCTGGTGGACATCCAGCCCTTGCACCATCCCTTACCAGGCAGCAGTTCCTGGTTGTCACTGGGGCAACCCTAAAACCTCTCCACCGGTGACATGGGTTTGCTCTGTGTTGGCGGTGTACAAGAACAGGACATCAGTGGGGACACCTGCCCCATAACAGCAGTAACACCTCAGCTGTTTAATTAACATGTGGCCTGTGGCCCCTGGAGAGGCTCTTCCATGCTCAGTAGTTATCCTAGTAGAGCAGCCAAATGCCATCTCCAGTTGACACCAGTTCCTTACTTTATTGAAGTACTTATTTTGAGTATTGGTTAATGAGCATCCCAACATATTGTTGTGAACTTCTTGTGGTGTGGCGCAACATAACTTTCACTGACACCTCCCAAAAAACTACTTTTCTTAAAATTCCTTTTTTTGGTTTCCCTGCGAGCTCTGTGGGGCTAGGTCACCTCCAGGCTGCATGTCTGTACAGCACCTGACACCACAGAGGGCTCAAGTTTGGGGCTTCCAAGCAATGCTAGGAGGGAATTGCAAGAAATACTTTAAGGTCAGCATTGTTTTTCCTCCCCTGGAGAGTAAATGCAACAGAAACTTATTATATGAACTGCCTCAGGGGAGATTTCTTGTTATTCATAGTAAAGATTCATCTGTGGTAATTTCACAAGTTATCTTGAAAGATGGGAAGTAGCAGCACTTTATT
>QJSC01001147.1:0-24236 GCA_003697955.1 Calidris pygmaea | reverse complement strand
CATCCTGGGCTGCATCAAAAGATGCGTTGCCAGCAGGTCCAGAGAGGTGATTCTGCCACTTTACTCTGCTCTGGTGAGACCTCACCTGGAGTATTGTGTGCAGGTCTGGAGCCCTCAATATAAGAAGGACATGGACCTGATGGAGAGGGTCCAGAGGAGGGCCACGAGGATGATCAGGGGGATGGAGCACCTCTGCTATAGGACAGGCTGAGGGAGCTGGGGTTGTTCAGCCTGAAGAAGAGGAGGCTCCGGGGAGACCTAATAGCAGCCTTCCAGTACCTGAAGGGGGCCTACAGGAAGGCTGGGGAGAGCCTGTTTACAAAGGCCTGCAGTGACAGGATGAGGGGCAATGGCTTCAAGCTGGAGGGGAACAGATTTAGACTGGAGATTAGGAGAGGGTTCTTTACTGTGAGGGTGGTGGAGCACTGGAACAGGTTGCCCAGGGAGGTGGTTGAGGCCCCTTCCCTGGAGATATTCAAGGTGAGGCTCGACAAGGCCCTGGGCAACCTGGTCGAGTTGGGGGTGTCCCTGCGGACTGCGGGGAGGTTGGACTAGATGACCTTTGGAGGTCCCTTCCGGCCTGGACAACTCTATGACTCATAACTCTATGACTCTATGACAGTCAGGCCTTTGTACTCTGTTATTACAATGAGGCAATCAAAGAAAGAGAGTCTTGGTTTGAGACTGTCAGCTGTTACTAATCACTACTCCATGTCTTGCTGTGAATCCCTGCTTGCTTCTCCCTCCTGCTCTGCTTAGCACACATAAAGAAGATAAATTGCTCCCTAGCTTCCCTTCTAAAAGTATATTGTTTGGCACATTCCAATACTGTGAGCAAAAGATGGAATAATGTGAAGAGTTAAATTGGTATCTAAACAACCCCACGGCAGGGTCCTTCTTCGGCAGATGTGAGTTTCAGGAAATGTACTTTCCTAATGGTTCTCCAAATATATTCTGTTATCTTGCAACTCCAAAAAGTAAAACAACTACACTTTTCATAATGGTACATCATATTCCTGCAAGAGGTTTCCTGCAGTAACACTGACACTCACTGACACTCAAGAAATCATAGAATCATAGATTCTATGATTTCAAATCACTGACACTCAAGAAATCATAGAAATGCAGCATCTAAGTAAGTTTACCATATTTACATATTTCATTTTACTTGGAGCTGTAATACTTTGGTATCTAAAAAATATTTAGCAACAACAAGCACAGTCTGTGGAGTTTTACTGAATTTTCCCCTGCCTTCACTGACTGACACTGTCCTGATACAGAGAAGAATTTTAAAAGAAGAAAATCAAGTTATTTGTGCATGTGTAAAAAAGCACCATGGAAGCAAGCAAAAAAGTGAGCAAGGCTGTGGAATACCATACCATGAAAATAGTTATGGTAAAAATAGCAACTGATTTGAACCTCAAGCTCAATACATTTATAACCAAGACTGTATAATATATTTATTTGCCTGCTCTATAAGAATACTATACTTGATGGCCCAGGAAATACTTTCCACCATAGATGGCTGTCATATTTTTTAATAAGATAATGACTAATCTTGGTGCACTGAAACCAAGCTGAGTTTCATAAAATTAAAGTAATGCTATTCTACTGAAAGAGCATTATCAGTGGTGAATGACAGCTAAATGGTCTTTTATTCATGGTTAACTGAAAGGCAAAAATCACTGTAAAGCCACCAGAGATTATTTGGGCCTCTACCATTCAAGGACAGTATCGTACCATGGTTTCACAAACATATTCTTTCTAATGATGAAGCTGTGGTTAGAAGAACATGTGTTTGAAGCCAGGAGCATGAAGTACTGTCATGGTTTCAGTCGAATTTACCAAAACTAGACTGACAGATGGCCCTTTCCCCCCCCCCCCCCCCCAAAAAAAAGAGTAGCAACTGAAGGAGAAGGTGAATCAAGACAATTTGCAGAGGTAAAAGCTATCCAGCTGGCCCTAGACATTGCTGAACGAGAAAAGTGGCCAATACCATATCTCTATACTGACTCATGCATGGTGGCAAATGCTCTGTGGGGATGGTTAAAACAACGGAAGCAGAAAAACTGGCAGTGCAGAGGTAAACCCATCTGGGCTGCTGAATTGTGGCAAGATATTGCCAAACAGCTAGAGAAACTAGTCGTGAAGGTACGTCATGTAGATGCCCATGTACCCATGAGTCGAGCCACTGAAGAACATCAAAACAATCAGCGAGTGGACCAAGCAGCTAAGATTTTCCAGACAGATTTGGACTGGGAACATAAAGGTGAACTGTTCTTAGCTCGGTGGACCCATGACACTTCAGGTCATCAAGGAAGGGATGCAACATAGAAATGGGCTCGTGACCGAGGGGTGGATTTAACCATGGACGCTATTGCACAGGTTATCCACAATTGTGAATCATGCGCCAAAATCAAGCAAGCTAAAAGGTTAAAACCTTTGTGGCATGGGGGACGATGGTTGAAATACAAGTATGGGGAGGCTTGGCAGATCGACTACATCACATTCCCTCAAACCCACCAGGGTAAGCGGTATGAGCTTACAATGGTGGAAGGAAGCACCGGATGGTTGGAAACCTATGCTGTGCCCCATGCCACTGCCCGGAACACCATCCTGGGCCTTGAAAAGCAGGTTTTGTGGTGACATGGCACTCCAGAAAGAATTGAATCTGACAATGGGACTCATTTCAAAAGCAATCTTATAAGTAACTGGGCAAAAGAACATGGCATTGAGTGGGTATATCATATTCCCTATCATGCACCAGCTTCTGGAAAAATTGAACGTTACAATGGGTTATTGAAAACCACTCTGAAAGCAATGGGGGGTGGAACCTTTAAAAATTGGGACAAGCATTTAGCGCAAGCTACTTGGTTAGTTAATACCAGGGGATCCATCAATCGAGGTGGTCCTGCTCAATCAGATCTTTTACATAATGTAGAAGGGGATAAAGTCCCTGTGGTGCATGACAGGAATATGTTGGGGAAAACTGTTTGGGTTTTTCCTTCTTCAGGCAAAGGCAAACCCATTGGTGGGACTGTTTTTGCTCAAGGACCTGGATGTACTTGGTGGGTGATGCTGGAAAATGGAGAAATTCAATGTGTACCTCAAGGAAATTTAACCTTAGGTGAGAATACTCAATTCTGATCTGTGTGATGTTAATTGTTATATAATACTAACGTTATCCAATAAGTGTTTTTCAGGATAAAAGTGGTGATGAAACCTGAGCTAGCTTCATCAAGTGATGTCCAGCAAACTCTTCAAGATGGACATGCTACCTGTGGATATGGACCACAATGAATTTCATATCGTCTTTTCTACCCTGAGAGTCTACTATGATGGAAACCTGCAATTACGGACTATATGAACTCAATGAACTTTTGTGTATAAAAATAACTCATAAATAAGGGACTTATGTATATATATATATTTGTATGTATTTGATAGATAAGAAGTGCTAATAATCAGAGCATGATGCAAATGGTATGGAATAAGGGGTGGAATGTCCTGGTTTGAGGTAAAACAGAACAAATTTTCTGTTCAGTAATTTTACTTTTTAGCTGGGCCTCTTCTAACTAACTAAACTCTGAAATTAACAGCATATTGTTCAGAAACTGTTCACTTTCACAGTGATAAGACCTGATTATACCAAGGAATGGTATGCAGAGAGGCCCCTGCTTATACTTATTGCTATAACAACCAAGGTCAGGCAAATTTGTTATTTGCCCCATTGGAGGGTCAGAAGCGGAAAAGCGTAGAGGGGTCCCACCTGTAGGGAGGAACGGACAGGACAGGTGACTCAAAACTGACCAATAGGGTATTCCATCCCATCCGCATCATGCTCAGTATAAAAGCTGGGGGATCAAAGGGTCAACTCTCTTCCTTCAATGGCCGACATCCAAGGAGGACCCTGTCTGTTCGTCTTCCTTTGATCCCGATCTGAGTATTCCTGACTCCAGATCCGGAATCCAGCTCCTGTCCATCACCGAGTCTAGCCTGGGACTTTTCCCTGTGCCTGCTGGTGATGTGATCATCATCCTGGGAGCTTGATACGGTTTTGTATATACTGTATACATTTTTATTTCATTTTAATTTATTTTATTTTTATTTTTATTTTTTTCTCTTTTCTTCTTCTTATTATTATTATTTCATTATTTATTTATATTTTCATTAAAGTAATTTAGTTTTTTTCTAAACTCATAATTTTTTATCCCCCTCTTCCTCTCCTCTCTTTTCCTTAGGGAGGGGAGGGAGGGGCCATCTGTCGTTCTGGTTGGTCAATTCGGTCAAAACCACGTCAATGGAGGAAAAAGTTTCCAGCTAGCATACATTGCACCTATTTGCTAGCATAATTTTATACTGTTTCCATAAAGAAGTATGGGACCAACAGAAAGTATGATGTTCAGTTTTCATCACTTTTGCTTGTGCAAAAGCTTTCAGAATCACTGAGCAGTATCCAGCATCCACATTCAAGTATAATTCAAACCAAGGGCTCTATGAGTACCAAAAATAAGTATGTATGGCAAGGTTAGGTTAGCATCCTCTATAAAAGGGTTTTTTTCATCATATACAACCTTTCTCCTTGCTGTGGTGGTGGAGAGTCCACAAAGGCAGGCACACCACTTTATTTAAGTGCTTATGTGTACTCTTCTACATTTTGTTATGTCCCATCTTTCTGTTAAGGTCTGTCATTTCTGATTCATAGAATGGTTTAGGTTGGAAGGGACCTTAAAGATCATCTAGTTCCAATCCCCCTGCCATGGGCAGGGACACCTCCCACTAGAGCAGGTTGCTCAAAGCCCCATCCAGCCTGGTCTTGAACACTTCCAGGGATGGGGCAGCCACAACTTGCCTGGGAAACCTGTTCTGCTGTCTCACCAACCTCAGAGTGAAAAATGTATTCCAAATATCTAACCTAAATCTCCCCTCTTTCAGTTTAAAACCATTGCCCCTTGTCCTATCACTACACTCCTGATAAAGAGTCCCTCCCCATATCTCCTGTTAGTCCCTTTCACGTATTGGAAGGCCATTATAAGGTCTCCCCCAGAGCCTTCACTTCTCCAGGCTGAACAACCCCAGCACTCTCAGCCTGTCTTCATAGGAGAGGTGCTCCATCCCTCTGATCATTTCCCTGGCCCTCCGCTGGACCCGTTCCAACAGGTCCATGTCCTTCCTGTGTTGAGGACTCCAAAGCTGGACGCAGTACTCCAGATGGGATCTCACGATAGCAGAGTAGAGGAGCAGAATCACCTCCCTCGACCTGCTGGCCACACTTCTTTTGATACAGCCTAGGATGTGGCTTTCTGGGCTGCCAGCATGCATTGCTGGCTCATGTTGAGCTTCTCATCCACCAAATTGCATTACTATATTCAAACCATCGCTTTCATTGGTCAGCTTGGTTTAATCACCATCATATAATTTTTGTAATAATTAGTAATCATATTACTAATTTTCCTGTGAGATATTTGTCCAATGTTCCTAATAGGCCTGGAAAAATTATTAAAATATCTAATTTCATTATTTAAATTTCCATATTGAAATAAGGATAAGTTAAACAGATTTGGAGAAAGCTTGTTCTATCAGTTCATGCAAAAAGGCATACAGCGCTATATTTCAGACATATATTTTATGTAGCTTCAGGAAGTCATTAGCTGTATTAATTTAATATTAATTAACTTCACCTATGCATATAGTTCTTTGAAAATGTTACTTAGCTTTTTTCTTTGCAATTTTATTCTTTTACTGCTACTCCTATTAAAAATAATAATCTAGAGTTTGGACTAATTTTGGACCTGATCTTCTGAAAGCCTCAGTTTTCAAAGTTTTAAATATACTTAAATATAAACTTTTGGGTTTTGGGAAATGCATAGCTCCACTCAGGATATGCTCAGCAGCAATCAGAATAAATCTCTAGTGCTTAATCATGTTAATTAAATTCAGGCAATACTTCAACTGTCTTAACTATTTCTTTTCCTTAGAATTTTTCTGTCAGTGTATTTTACTGTGACCTTGCACAGTGTTATTCATTTCCACAAATCCTCATCAACATACACAAAAGGGATTGTTCTCATGGTCTCATACTGAGAGTTTACTCATCACAAAGTGCTTAGTGGATGTAGGGGGTCGGGAGTAGCCTTTTTAAGCCTGTTTCATTAGGAGAGTGAAAGACAACCTTAAAGAAACAAAATTAGGGCAACACTCTTGAATCAACAGTTGCCATTATTGCTATTCCACCATAGGAGTCTTTAACAAGCGACTGCAATTTCGTAATGAAGAGTCTGCAAAAATAAACAGGAAAATAACTAGCAATAAAAAGATGTTAGGTTCATAATGTTTTGTTTTTAAAGACTGAGTCTGAAACATCTAAAGGAAATTTATATAAAAATCTACATTAGCAAGGAAGTGCTATAAATTTGGTTCTAATATGTTAAATAAGGAAAGAATTCATAATGATCATAGAAAACCTCTCTTTTTTTATTTCCAGTAGTCAATATTTATGAGGACCAGAATGGACAGTTTGTTCTACACACTCATTCAGAAGGGGGTCATCATTTTATATATTTAAAATCTTCATCATTATTTATCAAAAGTAATTTTAAAGAAATAAAGAAATCAAAAGTTAAAAATATTGTGGGTAAAATGTTAGATTCTCTTACACAAAACACAAGAATTTTAGTATAGGAAAGCAAATGTATAAACTTCTTATTTTTTCCAAAAAGTTTTAAAAGGCATCAAAAAGCATGCATAAACAGGGACTTCTCACATGAAAAGCAGTAGCTGAGAATTTTAATTCTTTCAAACTGAAATGTGTCCTGTTTTCAGCTGGGACAGAGTTAATTTTCTTTCTAGTGGTTGCTGTGTTTCAGATTTGGTATGAAAGGAATCTCAATAATACATAGATGTTGCCAGGCAATGTATATAGTTTTCAAGGATTTTTTTCAGCTTGCCATAGAAGCTGAGAAGAAGCCTAGACAGAACCATGGAATGGGCAATGAAATATTCCATACCATAGACATCATGCTCAGTATATAAATGGGATTAGCCGGGGGGGTGGATACTTGTGATCACTGCTTGGGACAGTGCCAATTCACTGGGCGGTGGAGAGAGACTTGTGTCATTATTATTATTATTATTTTCCTTTTCTAATATTGTTCTATTTAACTGTCTTTATCTCATCCCATGAATTTTTTTTTTCCTTTACCATCCTTTTCTTCCTCTTCTCCCTACTCTTCTTGGAAGGGAAGGAGGGGTGAGCAAGTGGCTGCGAGGTTAAACCACGCCAACATGCATATATGTGTATACTCACATGCACACCTCCTATCCCCAGTGACAGAGCTTTGCTTGCTCTGACGAATGATAAAATCACTGAAGGTACTAGGATCAGTCCTAAGGAGTGACTGGGTTTTTTTAGGAAAAGCAAAATAAAATTAATCTTGATACTTGCCCAGTTTTTTGGTGGCATACTGTTGGGACTATTTGAGGTCAGTAAGTATAAAGAAAAACATCCCATTTAAAATCTGTTAGTTATGGGCCACATTAGTTTGTGATTAAGGACAAATTTAAGTTCAAGAATGTTTTGCTGACTAGGGGTTTACATGCAGAAAGAGGGCCTCAGTCATACCAGCTGTTGATCAGTCATCATTGCTGTAAATATGTATATTCCTTCTAATTATGTAAATATATATATATCCCTTTTTTCTAAAAAAAAAAAAACACACAGGCAGAAACTCTTAGGTACTGTAACAGGAAAGTAGATATATGCTTAAACTCAAATCTCAGACTTAAATAGCTCATAATTTACGTCTTGAGGCCATTGGGCTGTTCTGCACTAATTAAAGGAAGAAAGTGTTCTGAAGTTGTAGGACTTTTTAGCATAGGCTCTGCTTTTTGGCTTTTAAAATAATTAATTGGAATTTATTTTTGAACAAGCAGATCCAAGCTATTATTGTCTTAAACGTTATCTAAAGAGAATATGCTCAGTGTATTTTATCTTCGATCTTACTGAGGAGTATCATCCCTCTGTGTTAGTGTGCCCTAGTATAATCCAAGACTACACATAGACTATGTAAAGCATGCTTACAATGTTGAGAAAATTAAAAACAATAGAAGCAACTCTGGATTTATAAATTCTAGAATTCTGTATAATCTAGAATCTTAAGTACAGTAAATATATATATAATTGGCACAAAATCAGTGACGGTATAGTAGCTATTCAAGAAAGCTGATACATGTTTAGTTCATGCTAATTTGCAGAACCCTGATCAAGTCAGGTGAACAATCAGAACTATCAGATTAACAATTTTTAACAAATTGTCCTAACTAGATTTTTTCTCCTTCTCTCTTGCATCCTTTCTCTCTCTTTCTCCTTCTCATACAATACCCTACTTGCTTGCTTGCTGCCTTTCCTACATCCTAAAATATTTTCATTTCTTCTCTAACACCTTTGTTAAAGAACAACATAGTGCTTTGCTTTTTGTCCTGACACTCTGGAGAACTCCTTGTCGTGTCTTTATTTCACTCACAGTGTGACTGATTCCTCACTTAATTCTCAAGAGAGAGAAAGAGTATGTGAAGGGAGATGACAGGGGTAAGGGCTTGGGTTTGTTTGCAGTTTTACAGACTTACACCTGCCCCCTTCTTTCTTTCCTTCCCTCCCTTCCTCCTTCTCTCCCCAGCAATACATAAAAAAATCATTCCCATTCACGTTGTGTGCACACACACACTGGGAGAAATTACAGGCGCTCTGCTCGAGGTTGCCTCAACAACTTCAAGGCTTCCATGTGCATGGGGACCGGTGGCACAGCAAAGTTTCCCAGGCTCCCCAGGGAAAGGGAGGTGAGGGGAAGAGAAGCGGCAGAGGTGCTGGAGCCAGAAGCTGTGTGGAGGAGGGAACAGGATGAAAGGGGCACATACATCTCCCGTGGGACAATGAGAGTTTTGCTGTCTGGCTGTGAAAGGACACACTGAGGATACAATGGTCTGTGATACATGAAAGCTTCCAGACCCTGACCTGAAACCCTTCCAGAGACCCATTCAACTCTGAGAATTCTTGTCAACATCTTAAAATGTAATGAAAAGAAACCCCTTCATTTTCTCATGTTTTAAAAACAGATTTTAAATATTTTTTAGATAATTCTTGTTGTTGGTATGCTGGAAGCTTTTTCAGTTTCTGCCCTGGAAGATACTGAGTGTCCCCTCTTGTGAGTTCCCTGAGTTCCCATTAATGTTAGTGGGAGGCCTGGAGTTAGCCTGGAGAAGAGAAGGCTCTGGGGAAACCTTATAGCAACCTTCCAGCTGAAGGGGACCTACAAGAAATCTGGAGAGGGACTTTTTACAAAGGAATGTAGCGATAGGAATGAGGGGTAATGACTTCAAACTTGAAGAAAGTAGATTTAGATTTGGCATCAGGAAAAAAATTTTCACTCTGAGGGTGTTGAGACAGTGGAACAGGTTTCCCAGAGAAGTTGCTTAGGCCCCATCACTGGAAGTGTTCAAGACCAGGCTGGATGAAGGCTCCGGGGAGATCTTAATATCTGCCTTCCAATATCTGAAGGGAGGCTACAGGAGAGCTGGCGAGGGACACTTTGTCAGGAAGTGTAGTGACAGGACAAGGGGTAACGGTTTTAAATTGGAAGAGGGAAGACTTAGGTTGGATACCAGAAAGAAATTCTTTACTGTGAGGGTGGTGAGACCCTGGCCCAGGTTGCCCAGAGAAATTGTGGATGCCCCATCCCTGGAGGTATTCAAGACCAGGCTGGATGGGGCTTTGAACAACTTGCTCTAGTGGGAAATGTCCCTGCCCATGGCAGGGGGTTTGGAACTAGATGATCTTTAAGGTCCCTTCCAATCTAAACCATTCTATGATTCTATGATTTATTCAGTTAGGGTGCTTCTAATTCCCTCAGAAGTGTCACCATTCTGGAAAGCAAACAAGCATATCCCCATATGTAACAAGTATAGGCACGCGTATAATTATATATGTATATACTCAGACTTCAGAAATATTTATTTCTTTTTCACGAGACTCTAAATCCAGTGATAAATGCATGATGTTATAGGCTACGTGACTGCAAAAATTCTTTGAGAAGTATAAATGCATTAAATATTAAGAACTTCTTTATTCATTCAGACAGCATTAATAAATGCAAAATTTGAAGTCAACACTGATCCACAGAGCTTTGTTCATTTGGTAATTTAGCTAATATTCTGTTTCATAACCAGACCTGCTATACTATATTGAATACGGAGATTGCAATTGACAGGATATGTCCAATCCTACTATATTTTGTCCTGATAAAGCTAAACAGGACAATACTATATGCAAATTTCTACTCACTGTATTCGCAATTACATAATTGTGTTAGGATTCCTTTGAAAATTAGCTAGTCAATTCTTTTATTAGCTGTGCAACTACTTAAGGTGTTACTAGAGTTTTATTACTTCTCATGTAATGTTCTTTCTTTTTCACAGAAATATGTTCCCTCCAGATCTGGTGGAAGCTTGCTTTAAACAGGTAAAAATGTTTCGTCATTTTTAACTGAAACATATAAAAAAATAAGAAATTATGCTGATGAAATTATGCTGAAAGAAAAGCAGCTTATGACTTAGTTCTTAAGCTGTTCCAACAGGCAGCTGTCATTCAGCCAGTCAGCACATATCTGACACTGTCTAATAGCCATATCATCGTTGCTTTTGACCTAGTCAAATATATAGGAACGAGAGAAGGGCCTGAGGGTAATGGAGGAGAATCAGGACAAAGTCAGTTATGATGTGTCTAGGGACAATAGGAAATTAATAGGAAATGTGGTAGGAAATTAGGCTTTAATTTCAGTCCTCATTAAGCAGCTTGCTTTTTTATGTTTGTCTAATCTTCATGCCCACAAGTCCAGCATAATTACATTATGGAACTTTTACCTAACTTTTTTTCTACTTTAAAACAGTAATAAAAATATACATATAAGACAATTATCATACCCATGCCCTTTTTTTTCTTAAAAAATGTTTGATGCATAATGTTAGGCAATATTTTAACACTCCTGTCAAAACTGAAATAAAATCCCTTCAGTGATAACTTCTAGATAATTTCCGCTCTAATGTGTCTCTGTCACTTAAAGAGGCAACCCCATCCCTCCTTCCCTGGCTGTATAGTCCCAGTTTCAGTGTATTGCCCTGTCTGGCATTCATCTGATTCCTCAGTGAGCTGATTCACCTCCATAACCTTTACCAAAAAATGGCCACTTTTTTGCTTGATAAGTTTTGGTTGATAATTTTTCCTGCCAATTTCCTGCCTCTCCTCCAGACTAAACATGCCCGGTTCCCTCAGCCTCTCCTCATATGACTTGTTCTCCAGACCCCTCACCAGCTTGGTGGCTCTCCTCTGGACACGCTCCAGCACTTCAATGTCCTTCCTGTAGTGAGGGGCCCAGAATTGAACACAGTACTTGAGGTGAGGCCTCACCAGTTCCGAGTACAGAGGCACGATGACTTCCCTACTCCTGCTGGCCACACTATTCCTGATACAGGCCAGGATGCCGTTGGCCTTCTTGGCCACCTGGGCACACTGCTGCCTCATGGTCATCCTGTTGGAACCATTTAAGGTAGAATCCTGTGCTTAATTAAGAAAAGTATTGATTTGTTATTCCAAAGCAGAGAAAATTAATCGCTTTGCCATAGCAAAGGAAAAGAGAAGCATGTTACATTTCAGTTACTTTCAATCTAATTTATTCTAATTCAAAAAGATGCAAAAGTAAAGGGAACTCCAAAGCACATGGAAATATTTCAACTAGCCAAAAAAGGTCTATTTATTTAACAGTTGGGAAAATGTTGCTGGGAAAAATATCAATTTATAAAAATCACAGAATTACAGAATCAGAGAATTGTAGGGGTTAGAAGGGACCTTCAGAGATCATCTAGTCCAACACCCCTGCCAGAGCAGGTCCACCTAGAGCAGATTGCAGAGGAAAGCATCCAGGCGGGTTTTGAATGTCTCCAGAGACGAGACTCCATCACCTCTCTGGGCAGCCTGTTCCAGTGCTCTGTCACCCTCAAAGAAGTTTTTCCTCATGTTGATATGGAATTTCCTGTGTTCTAGCTTGTGCCCGTTACCCCTTGTCCTGTGACTGGGCACCACTGAGAAGAGTCCCATCCTCTTGACACCCGCCCTTTAGATATTTATAAGCATTTATAAGATCCCCTCTCAGTCTTCTCCAGGCTAAGCAGACCCAGGTCTCTCAGCATTTCCTCATAAGAGAGGTGCTCCATTCCCTTGATTATATTTGTAGCCCTCCACTGGACTCCTTACAGTAGTTCCCTGCCCTTCTTGAGCTGGGGGGCCCAGAACTGGACACAGTACTCCAGATGCAACATCACCGGGGTAGAGTAGAGGGGTAGAATGACCTCCCTTGACCTGCTGGCCATGCTCTTTTTAATGCGCCCCAGGAGACCATTGGCCTTCTTGGCCACAAGGGCACATTGCTGCCTCATGTTCAACTTTTTGTCCTCCAGGACTCCCAGGTCTCTCTCTACAGAGCTGCACCTGTACTGGTGCATGGGATTATTCCTCCTCAGGTTCAGGACCCTACATTTGCCCTTGTTGAATTTCATGTTTCTCTCCGCCCATCTCTCTAACCTGTGCGGGTCTCACTGAATGGCAGCACAGCCTTCTACCATCAGCAAACTTGCTGAGGGTACACTCTATCCCTTCATCCATGTCATTGATGAATATATTGAAAAAGACTGGACCCAGTACTGGCCCCTGGGGAACACCGTTATCAAGGTAGACAATGTCCACTGCTCTCCCCTCATCCACCCAGCCAGTCATTCCATCATAGAAGGCTACCAGATTGGTCAAGCATTATTTCCCCCTGATGAATCCATGTTGACCACTCTTTTCTTCTACATGCTTGGACATGACATCCAGGATGAGCTGTTCCATCACCTTTCCAGGGATGGAGGTGAGGCTGACCAGCCTGTACTTTCCTGGGTCCTCCTTCTTGCCCTTTTTGAAGACTGGCATGACATCAGCTTTCCTCCAGTCCTCAGGCACATCGCCTGTTCTCCGAGACCTCTCAAAGACGATGGAGATCGGCTTCACAATAACATCTGCCAGCTCCCTCAGCACTCGTGGGTACATCCCATCAGGGCCCATGGATTTTTGGGTGTCAGTTTTGGTTAAATGATCTCTAACTTGATCCTCCTTGATCAAGGGAGTCTTCCTTTATGCAGGCTCTCTCTCCTACCTCCAGAGTCTGGGGTTCCTGATGGCTGGCCCTAGCAGTAAAGACTGAAGCAACTCTGTTCAGTAACTCTGCCTTCTTTGCATCCTCCGTCACCACCTACCTCATTCAGCAGCAGATCCACATTTTCCCAGTAATATGTAGTAAAAGGAAGTCATCAGCGGTAAAAGGAAGACAAGGGAAAATGTGACCCTGCTGCTGATCAGCAGTAAAAGGAAGACTAGGGAAAATGCAAATGAAGAATCAATAGCTTTGTCACAAAACTCATGAGCATGATAAATCTGCATCTTTAATTTCAACATATTTATGAGAAAGCGAGTTCTGGAAGCTAAAGGTGAAACTTTAGCTCTTGAAATGAATATGGATTTTTGTTGCTTTCAGGAAAGCTAGATTTTCGTAACAGTACATTCTACCAACAAATATTACACAAAGAAATCAAATGTCCTACAATAGTAATTAATAAATTAATGTGTATAATTTAATTAAATTTTTACCTTTGATTGCTATAAATCACAGAATTCTATCTTTCTTTTCTTTTTGTCTTACCAGTTCAAAACTAACTATGAAAAGAGAATGTTTGAAGTAGATATTTCATCCAATGACACATCCACGGTGGCTTCCATATTAAGTAATGTGTCAGAAGCAATGGAAACCCTCATGTGAATGAAAGAGGAAATAGTTCCTGTTCCAGGTTCTGTAAATGGAGTGAATGCCCTTGGCTTGGTGGTTTTCTCAATAAGCTTTGGCCTGGTAATTGGAAGCATGAAGGAGCAAGGTCAGGCATTAAAAGACTTCTTTGATAGCCTAAATGAGGCTATCATGAGATTGGTCACTCTAATAATGTGGTAAGTGCCTCTTTGATAAATTCCATATTAAGTTACTAACAATGTTTTTTCATCACAATCATGCACTGGATAGCAAAAGTCTGTTTGGCAGGAAGTCAGACAATAAAATCTTAACTACCTTGTAGCTTTTTTTTGTAAATGAACCCAAGAACTGTAATTCTGTATATCAATAATTCACTCAAATATACCTATTATTTCAGTGTGTTTAGCTTTTGACACAAAAAATCAGGGTCTATGGCAGAATTTGCCAAGCTTATACAGAACCATTCTAGGTCTTCATAAAGACCGAAATCACAACAGTATGCTATCAAAGTTTCCTTATGACCTACTCTGACTTCACTAAAGGAAAATGACAAACCTCTCCCATAATCTTATTTCTACACAGCAAGACCTTGCTATCATTAGTTTCCAACACAACTGGTTCCTGCAGTTGTGTAGTGTGTATGTATGCTCTTGAATTGTAGCTGCACTGCTTACACATAATTTTGCCACTTCCTTTATTGTGTTCTACAGGTAAATAAAACCAGTACCTTTTCTTGCAAACATTATGTATGAAGTCTTTTCAACAATGAAGATGAAGATTCATTATTTTTCAAGTAAAAGGTTAATTATGAAAATAAATTTTGTCTTGTTGCCTTCTTTACTACAGAAAGCAAACAAAACAACTCCAAAAGCGTAAAAAACTACCCAAGACCACAGACACACATGTTGTAGTACTAGATACTAGATAAGTAGATTTTTTCCAGGAAAGTTCCATTTCTGACAGGAAACATCTATACAAAGCAAAAATCTTTTTTCCTTTTTTACAAGCTCACTTAAGATGATAAAACAATGGATGAGAATTATTACTTCTGAGACATTTATACATGGATTTGATGTCTGAAAGTGCAATTGAGATATGCTGGATAAATTTTGTTCTATAGTAACTTAGTATTAAAAGACAAGGGGACATTTATGGAAATAAGGCTGTATCAAAAGTCCAGCTGCAGCAGGATTATGCTAGAGATTTATGCTCAGCACTAGCTGCTTCTTCATCTGTAGCTGCACTTGCTGATAGGAAAAAGTAGATTATACCACCTTTGTTGCTGCCCCACAATGCAGCTAACCTCTGTCATACAGATGTCTTCATGCTAAAGTATTTATCCAGTGCCCCACTTGAAATCATCATAAGTTAGCCTTTTGTGTGGGTTCCTTCCCCAACAACATGGAAAACAACGCTGGAGATATAATAGAACTGAGCACTTTGCATAGTCTCCAACTATGTTGGTTGAGCCTTCATTCATACAGACAGAATTATAACAGAATTGGCTAAATTAGCTTTTAAATGACACTTGAATTCCAAAGGGAGCTCATCTTCCTACATGTCTGAAAGGCATGCTATATGTCTTCTTGAAATCCTTACCAGATCCTGAATCCAACAGAGTCTATCAGAAAAATTCACTGCTGTGGTTTTATCCAGGTTAAACTGTTAAGAGTTAGAGAGTTAAACTCTTGGGCTGCTTCTGAATAATTGAAGTCATCCTACCAGCAAAATCCTACATTCATGCATGCATATAAACACTAAAGGTATGGATGGGAGGATGGATTTCTACTTTCAGTGCAATACTAATTTGATTTCTTATTTGCAGGTATGCTCCACTTGGAATCCTCTTATTGATTGCTGGAAAAATTGTTGAGATGGAAGATATGGGTGTGATTGGTGGTCAACTTGCCATGTATACTGTAACAGTTATCATCGGTTTGCTAATTCATGCTGTCATTGTCCTACCTCTTCTCTACTTCCTGATCACTCGTAAGAACCCTTGGGTATTTATTGGAGGCCTAATCCAGGCATCAGTCATAGCTTTGGGAACATCTTCCAGGTATAATATAATATTTTAAGGCCATATTGTTTTTATAATATTATTGGTTTGAGAAACAATTTTGTCTAATGTAATTGGTTAACTCCATATTCAAATATTCACTTGGGCACTTTATTTCAGTTCTGCTGCTCTCTGACAGAGATGATTATGATCATTATATTGACTTGAAGTCTATTTTCTATGAGAACCCTTGAACAGAGATGAAATAGGTCTGGTGATGCAGATTGTATGGCTGGAACTCTTGTGACTGATTAGCCTTGATGTATGAGATTTGTAAGTAGTTTGTAATGGCTTGCTGATAAAGGATGCTGCTGACAAGGGAAGTTTTATGTTTGTGCATTGCAAAATGGAGCAGCAAACAGGAAGGTTCAGAGGGGATTCTGAGAGAGCTTGAGAGCCCTTCTTGGCATGTGACATTTTGTGCTCAAAATCCTGATAGCCAATGATGAATATCAGAAATGCAATAGAAGTGCCATTTTTGCTCTTTGTTGATGAAATCATAGGGACTTCAATAGGAATAACAAGCCCATTTGTGTCTATGATGAAAAGAAACATTATTGTAATCAAATATGCATTTCTGCACCATATGACCTTTCATAAAACTCATTTCATTTTAATACATTTTAAAAGCATCTCCTAAAGACAGCTGTTTTCAGACAGCCATTCCATATAACTAAATTCAAGACCCTGGTATTTGGGATTATTCTGAAGATCTGGATGAGAGACTATTGGGACCATTAATGCAGAATCAGAATAAGTTTTGTATCACTGAAAAAGCTCTTTAGGACTTTAAAAAAAATATGGCAGTATATTAATGGGTAGAGAGGGCCAATTACTAACTTCACATTTATTCACATTTGACATTTTAATGTCAATCCTTGCAAATTTGTGGAATACCTAAAAGTTAATTTGATTTAAAAATATTTTAAAAGAAAGATTATATAACTAATGCCAGTCAACATAGTTTAAGAGAAAATAAATTGGGGGGGGGGGGGAAGGCAGTATCTGTGTGCTGCTTAGCTGCCTGCTGGGGTTAACCCACAAGTGGTAAAATAATATAATCATCCATCAGAATTCCCTTTCCAGAGGAGCCAGCAAATAAAGATGAGAAAACATGCTATTTACTGAAGGGCTGAATAGCTCAATTTGTATAAATTCAGGAAAACAATGCTTAGGGGTGATTCAATCATAACTCAATGACATCAAAAATGGGCAACAGTAATTTTTAAATAGATTATTCTGCCTAGCATGCTAAAAACTCTAAAAACCACTCTGTCATTTCACTTGTGAAAAGGGATAGAAGATTAGAAATTTCTGCTTGCGAACAATGGGAAAACCCTATCCTGAAAGGGGAAAAGGGTACTTGACCAGGAGTAAAAAAAGCTCATGGACAGAGCTTTAAACTTGAAGTGAAGGGGTAAGGGGATAAAACCAGGCCCACTGGTAATGAGCCTGGGGGTAAAGGGCCAAGGATGAAGTTGAAATCGGGAGCCCAGCTCAAGTGCATCTAAACAAATGCACGCAGCATGGGCAACAAACAGGAGGACCTGGAGGCCATTATACAGCAGGAAAACTATGATATAGTTGCCATCACAGAAACGTGGTGGGAAGACCTACACAACTGGAGCACTGCAATTGATGGCTACCAACTCTTCAGAAGGGACAGACAAGGAAGGAGAGGTGGTGGGGTGGCCCTCTATGTTAGAGACACATTTGAATGCCTATAAATTAATAATGGGAATGACAGTGTAGAGTGTTTATGGGTTAGAATCAAGGGGAAGGCCAACAAGGCGGATATCATGGTGGGAGTTTATTACAGACCCCCAAACCAGGACGTAGAAAGTGATGAAATATTCTATCAGCAACTGGCAGAGCTCTCACAATCACCCGCCCTTGTTCTCGTGGGGGACTTCAACTTCCCAGATATCTCCTGGGAATACAACACGGCAGAGAGGGAACAATCCAGGAGGTTCCTAGAGTGTGTGCAGGATAACTTCCTCACGCAGCTGGTAAGTGGGCTGACCAGGGAAAGTGCCCTCCTGGACCTGCTCCTTGTGAACCGGAAAGAACTTGTGGGGGAAGTAAAGGTTGGAGACCATCTAGGGCACAGTGACCATGAGATGATTGAGTTCTCGATCCTTGGAGAAACAAGGAGAGGGGTTAGTAAAACTGCCACCTTAGACTTCCGGAGGGCAAACTTTGACCTGTTCAGAAGACTGCTAGACAAAATCCCTTGGGGGGCTGCCCTGAAGGATATAGGAGTCCAGGAAGGATGGACATACTTCAGGAAAGAAGTCTTAAAGGCACAGGAACAGGCTGTCCCCGTGTGCCAAAAAACAAGTAGGCGGGGAAGGAGACCAGCCTGGCTAAATAGGGACATTTTGCTGGATCTCAGAAACAAAAGGAGAGTCTACAACCTTTGGAAGAAGGGGAAGGCCTCTCAAGAAGACTATAAAGAGGTAGTGAACCTATGCAGGGAGAAAATTAGGAGAGCCAAAGCACAGCTAGAGGTCAACCTAGCTACAGCTGTTAAGGATAATAAAAAATGTTTCTATAAATTCATTAATAACAAAAGGAGGATTAGGGAAAATCTCCCTCTTTTATCGGATGCAGAGGGAAACATAGTCATCAAGGACGAGGAAAAGGCTGAGGTGCTCAATGCCTACTTTGCCTCAGTCTTTAGCAGTAGAACTAGCTGTTTCCTGCACACCCAGCCTCATGAGCTAGGGGACAGGGAGGGGAAGCAGAATGAGGGCATCACAATTAAAGAGGAAGAGATCAGTGACCTGCTACGCTGTTTGGATGCAGACGTGCTCGCCAAACCACTTTCCATCATTTACAGGAAGTCATGGCTAACTGGGGAGGTCCCAATGGACTGGAGGGTGACAAATGTAACACTCATCTACAAGAAAGGCAAAAAGGAGGATCCAGGAAACTATAGACCTGTCAGCCTGACCTCGATACCAGGGAAGGTCATGGAGCAGGTCATTTTGAGTGCAATGAAAACCCACATAATGGGCAACCAGGGGATCAGGCCTAGTCAGCATGGGTTTATGGAAGGCAGGTCCTGCCTGATGAACCTGATCTCCTTCTACGGCAAGATGACCCGATTATTGGATGAGGGAAAGGCTGTGGATATTATCTACCTGGACTTTCAAAAAGCATTCAACACTGTTCCCCATAGAATTCTAGTGGAAAAACTAGCTGCACATGGCCTGGGCAAGCATATGATCTCCTGGATCAAGCACTGGCCGTCTGGATGGTCCCAAAGAGTGGTGCTCAATGGAGCTAAATCCAGCTGGTGGCCGGTCACAAGTGGTGTTCCCCAGGGCTCAGTGTTGGGACCATTTCTGTTTAACATCTTCATTGACGATCTTAATAAGGACATAGAGTGTATCATCACTGGAGTGCTGCAATGGATGGATATAAGCTCTTCAGAAGGGACAGGCAAGGAAGAAGAGGAGGAGGGGTGGCCCTGTATGTTAGGGAGGATTATGAATGTCTAAAACTTATTGAGGGCAATGGTAGAGTTGAGTCCCTATGGGTAAGAATCAGGGGGAGGGCCAGCAAGGCTGATATTGTGGTGGGAGTCTGTTACAGACCACCCAACCAGGATGTAGAGGTAGATGAAATGTTCTACAAGCAGCTGGCAGAGGTCTCAAGATCACTTGCCTTTGTCCTGGTGGGAGACTTCAACCTACCAGATATCAGCTGGGAACACAATACAGCTAAGAGGGAACAGTCTAGAAGGTTCCTGGAGTGTGTTGGGGATAACTTCCTGACACAGCTGGTGAGGGAGCCGACTAGGGAAGGAGCACTGCTGGATCTGGTGTTTGTAAATAGAGAAGGACTTGTGGGGGATGTGACGGTTGGAGGCTGTCTAGGGCACAGTGACCATGAAATGATAAAGTTTTCGATTCTTAGGGAGGAGAGAAGGGGAACCAGTAGGACTGCCATCATGGACTTCCGGAGGGCAGACTTTGGTCTTGGGAGGCAGCCCTGAAGGGAAAAGGAGTCCAGGAAGGCTGGACGCTTTTTAAGGAGGAAGTCTTAAAAGCGCAGGCACAGGCCGTCCCTCTGCGCAATAAAGTGAGCCGTCGAGGGAAAAGACCGGCCTGGCTAAACAAAGAGACAGGGTCACAGCTCAGGGAAAAAAAGAGAGTTTATGGTCTTTGGAAAAAGGGGCAGGCCACTCAGGAAGATTATAAAGGTGTAGCAAAGTTATGTAGGGAAAAGATTAGAAAGGCCAAAGCCCAGCTTGAACTGAACCTGGCCTTGGATGTTAAAAATGACAAAAAGACTTTCTATAAATATATTAGTAGCAAGAGGAGGACTCGGGACAGCCTCCATCCACTATTGGATATGGGAGGTAACGTAGTGACAGAGGATGAGGAGAAGGCTGAGGTGCTGAATGCCTTTTTTGCCTCAGTCTTCAGTAATGGAGTAGGGTGTCCCCCGAGTACCCAGACCCCTGAGCCAGCAGATAAGGGCAGGGAGCAGAATGAAGCCCCTGTAATCCAAAGGGAGGTGGTGAGGGATCTGCTCCAGCACCTAGACACAAACAAGTCTATGGGACCAGATGGGATTCACCTGAGGGCACTGAGGGAGCTGGTGGAAGTGCTTGAGGAGCCACTCTCCATCATTTACCATCAGTCCTGGGAAACTGGGGAGGTCCCAGCTGACTGGTGTCTAGCAAATGTGATGCCCATCCACAAGAAGGGATGGAAGGAAGATCCGGGGAACTACAGGCCTGTCAGTGTGACCTCGGTGCCTGGGAAGGTCATGGAACAGATCATCCTGAGTGCCATTATGCAGCGCATGAAGGATGCTCAGGTGATCAGGCCCAGCCAGCACGGGTTCACGAGGGGCAGGTCCTGCTTGACAAACCTGATCTCCTTCTATGACAAAGTGACCCGCTTGGTGGATGAAGGAAAGGCTGTGGATGTTGTTTACCTTGACTTTAGCAAGGCCTTTGATACAATCTCCCACAGTATCCTCCTGGAGAAACTGGCTGCTCATGGCTTGGATGGGAATACTCTCCACTGGGTTAAAAACTGGCTGGAGGGCCAGGCCCAGAGAGTGGTGGTGAATGGAGTCAAATCCAGTTGGCCAACAGCATCCTGGCCTGTATCAAGAACAGTGTGGTGAGTAGGACCCGAGAGATGATCAGGACCCGAGAGGTGATCATCCCCCTGTACTCAGCACTGGTGAGGCTTCACCTTGAGTACTGTGTTCAGTTTTGGGCCCCTTACCACAAAGAAGACATTGAGGTGCTGGAGCGGGTCCAGAGAAGGGCAACAAAGCTGGTGAGGGGTCTGGAGAGTAAGTCTTATGAGGAGAGGCTGAGGGAGCTGGGGTTGTTCAATCTGGAGAAGAGGAGGCTGAGGGGAGACCTTATCGTGCTCTATAACTACCTGAAGGGGGGGGTGTAGAGAGGCGGAGGTTGGTCTTGTCTCCCAAGTCACAAGAGATAGGACAATGGGAAATGGCCTCAAGTTGCGCCAGGGGAGGTAGGAAACATTTCTTCACCGAAAGGGTTATCCAGCATTGGAATGGGCTGCCCAGGGAGGTGGTTGAGGCACCATCCCTGGAAGTGTTCAAAAGACGAGTTGACATGGTCCTTAGGAATATGGTTTAGTGATTTTTTTATTGCTTATTTCTTATTTATTTTTTGTCAGAGTTAGGTTGATGGTTGGACTAGATGATCTTTAAGGTCCCTTCCAACCTAGACGATTCTATGATTCGCGTAGATGCACTTGATCTGGGCTATTGATTTCAGCCCCATCCTTGGCCCTTTACCCTCAGGCTCATTACCAGTGGGCCTGGTTTTATCCTCTTCCCCCTTAACTTCTAGTTTAAAGCTCTGTCCATGAGCTTTTTTAATTCCTGGCCTAGTACCCTTTTCCCCTTCTGGGAAAGGGTTTTCCCATTGTTCACAAGCAGACATTTCTAAACGTCTATCCCTTTTCTCAAATGAAATGACAGAGAGTCCTCACTAATGCAGCATTCTTCAAGCCCTGACATGCTTCCCTTAGGTTTAATCCTGACAGGCCCAATTATCTCCCCTTTCCCCCTCATATCTAGTTTAAAGACCTGTCAATGAGCCCTGCTAACTCCTGCCCCAAAATTCTTTTCCCCCTCTGGGACAGGTGCATCCCACCTGCCACCAGCAGGCCCGGTGTCTCATATAGCTGCCTATGCTCAAAAAGCCCAAAGCCCTGCCAATAACACCAGTCGCGGAGCCACAAGTTGGTCTGTTGCCTCTTCCTATCAATTTCCTTATTCACGGTTGCCACTGGAGGGATAGACGAGAACACAACCTGCGTTCCTGATCCCTTGAGCTGCCGTCCCAAGGCTCTAAAATCTCTTTTAATTGATTTTGGCCTCCTCCTACCCATTTCATCACTACCCACCTGAAATACTAACAGGGGGTAATAATCAGATGGGTTTACTATGTCTGGGAGTTTGTCCATCACATCCCTGACCCGTGCCCCAGGGAGGCAGCAGACTTCCCTGTGAAGCGGATCAGGGCGGCCCCCCTCAGTAGAGAGTCACCCACAACAATGACCCTTCTCCTTTGCCTTTTGGAGCTAGTAGCAATGTTGTGTCTATAGTGATGTGTACTTCCTGACTTCTCTAGTCTTGGTGTGCCATCCTCCTCTCCATCAGCCAGTTCCTCCTGCAGGACTCCATACCTGTTCTGCAGGGGTAACTGGGAAGCTGGGAAGGGCTGGGAGGGGACTCGCTTGCTTTCCTGAGCAGGGACCTGTTTCCATTCCCCCTCTTCTCTGAGATCTCCTCCTGTTGCTTGGTGACAAGAGGGGAGGGGGTCCTCCAATTTACATGGGGGCTCAACCTGTTCCCTTACTCTCAGGGAGCGGGCCCACCCATCAATTTCTCTCTTGCACTCCCTGATGCTCCTCAGCCTCTCCACTTCATCCTTCAGCTGGGCCACCAAGTTGAGCAGGTCATTCTCTGGTTCACATCTGATACAGGTGTTGTCTCCGCTGCCCTCCATTGCAAGTGCCAGGCTCCAGCACTCTCTGCAGCCAGAGGCCTGGACGCCCGCATGTTTGCGTGAGGCCTCTGTCCGGGTGCCCACAGCTTTCCTAAAAAAAGCCTTCGACCAGGTAGAAGAACCATAGCTGAGCCCCCTAGACTAACTGAACGTACCTTGTACTCTAATAGAGGTGCAGCGCCCAGCCGCACAGGCTGCAGCTGCTGCACCCGCCGGGGCACGTGCCCAGCACAGAGTGCTCCCTCTGGGCTCTGTAGCCAGGGACTAGTCCCTGCCCTCCCTGAGGCTTCTTATCACCCGGAGGCAGGATCAACTGGGGGTGGTGGTGGCTCTGCCCAGTCTCCCTCAGCAGCACCGCCCACCAGCTGACAGCCACAGGTCAAGCAGAGGGCTTGTCTCGGCCTCAAAAAGCCCCCAAAAGAGCTTCTCGTCGTCCCTTTTTGCTACATATCCCTTCCCCAGCGCAGTCTTGCCTGCCCTGAAGCTGGTCTCCGTGGCAATGATGTATAAATGAAGAAAAAAATATTCCCAATGAGCACTTCTATCAACTGAGTTGAAATATTTCTGAGAAAGTGATTTTATCTGGACACAGTGTTTTTCATTAGCCTCAGCTGCTCTTTACAAAAACTTACCCTAGTCAGCTCCCACTGACTTGAAAACATCTATGCATGCATGTACCTCCACTCTGTATTTGCCCCCTTAATTTTGACATCACAACCTAGCTGAACAATCTAGGTGTGTTTTTATAGGAGCAAGGCCCTAGGCTGTGTCGACTCTGGGACAGAAAGTCTGTTCTCATGTCTCTGAAAAAAAAAAGATAACATGCTCTGAGTATGCAAATTATCTACTTAATAATCACTAATAAGAATAGAAGGCAGTGCCAGCACTCTGCAGAAGGTGCAGAAGGGTGAGATACTCAGATCCTAAAGGGACTGGAATATAAATCAGAATCCCTGAGACCAACAGGAGGTTTTCTGATTGGAAACCTCCCAAATGCTTGGTCATTCCACTGATAAATTATAAAGCTGTTAGCTGGATTTATATTTTTCCATGTGGAGAAGAAGGTTCCCTATCTCAATGTGAAATTTTGAAATCCTTGTGTGTTTATCAGCACCATCTCAAAAAGAAAAAAATAACCCTTTAGAAAGTAAAACTAATGGGTGCTTTTTTACTTTTTACTAGGAAAAATATATAAATTACAAAATAGTAAATACTATAATAAATGTTGAAATTTTAATTAGAAAGGATTTTAAAGTGCAATATTATAGGTTTTTTT
>QJSC01001146.1:0-24233 GCA_003697955.1 Calidris pygmaea | reverse complement strand
GAAATTCATTTGCATAAGAAGCGGGGAAAGTTAATGCATATGTATAGGCGTTGTGTCACACCTGTTGAATATGTATTAGTTAAGGCCATAAACACAGAACTCTGTTTTGGGTCGGCGCGCACATCTTTGGGAAGGATCCCATGTGCGTCCGGCGCTGAATAAACACACCTCCTTTATAACCCTCCAAGGTTGTAAAGTCTTTGCTGTGCACGTCATAGGGGAATGTAGGTGTCTGTAGGAGTATGTAGGGGTTCGTAGATGTTTGTAGGGGTCCATAGAAGCCTGTAGGGGCCCGTAGGGGTCGATAGGGGTATGCAGGGGCTTGTAGGGGCCAGTAGGGGCTCTGTAGGGGTCCCTACGGGTTTGTAGGAGTCTGTAGGTGCCCGTATAGGTCCATAGGGGTCCGTATGAGCCGGTAGGGTTTGATGGGGTTTGTGCGAGTCTGTAGTGGCTCGTAGTACTTCGAAGCGGTCTATAGGGGTCTGTAGGTGTCTGTAGGGGCTTGTAGGGACCTGTAGGGGTTCATAGGGGTCTATACGGTTCTGTAGGAGCACGTAGGGGTCTGTAGGGAGCCTAGTGGTTTGTAGGGCCTGTATTGGTTGATAGGGGTCTGTAAGGGTCCGTAGGGGCCTGTAGGGGTCCGCAGGGGTGAATAGGGGTCCGTAGGTGTCTGTAGGGGTATATAGGGATCTTTAGGAGTCCGTAGGGGTGTGTGGGGGTTTGTAAGTGTCCATAGGGACCTGTATGGGCTTGTAGGGGTCTGTGGCGGTCTGTAGAGGTCTGTACCAGTCCATAGGAGTACGTAGGAGTTTGTAGGGGTCAATAGGGGCCCATAGAGGTCCTTAAGGGTCTGCAGGGGTTCGTAGGGGTCTGTAGGGATTCGTAGGTCTACCTAGGTGTCTATAAAGGCATGTAGGGGTCTGTAGGGGTTAGTAGGGGCCCGTATGGGTCCATAGGGGTCCGTAGGCATCTGTAGGGGTCTGTAGTGGCTTGTAGGGTTTTCTAAGAGTCCGTAGGGGTCCGTACAGGTTCATAAAGGCCCATAGAGTTCCATATGGGTCTGTAGGGTTTTGTAGGAGCCTGTATGGGTCCATAGGCATCTGTAGGGGCCTATAGGCTTCTGTAAGGGTCTGTAGTGGCCAGTATGGACTCGTAGTGGTCTGTAGGGGTCTGTAGGGTTCCATAGGGCCACGTACGGGCCCATAGATGTCTGTATGGGTTCATAGGGGTCTGAAGGGTTTTGTAACAGTCGGTAGGCATCTATAGGGGTCCATAGGGGCTCATAGGGTTTTATAGGGGTCTGTAGGGGTATGTAGGGGTTTGTAGGGGCCTGTAGAGGTTCAAAGGGTTTTGTAGAGGGGGTCCGTAGAAGTATGTAGGGGTCCATAGGGGTATGTAGGGGTCCGTAGGGTCTCTAGAGGGTTTGTAGGGGCCCGTAGGGCTATGTAGGGGTCTGTGGGAGCTCATAGGGGCCCATAGACATCCATAGGGGTGTTTAGTGGCCCATAGAGGCTCGTAGGGGTCTGTAGACTTCTGTAGGGGACTGTAGGGGACCACAGGGGTCCCTAAGGGTCTTTATTGGTCTCTATGGCTCCATAGACATCTGTAGGGGTTTGTAGGAGTCCCTAAGTGTCTATAGGGACCTGTATGGGCCATAGTTGTCTGTAGGGGTTTGTACGGGTTAGTAGGGGCCTGCAGGGGTCTGTAGGGGTCCATAAGGGCCTGTAGAGGTCTGTAGAGGTCCATAGGTATCTGTAGGGGTCTGTAGGTATCTGAAGAGGGCTGTAGGGGCCTGTAGGGTGTAGGGGTCTGTAATGTTAAGAAGGGCTCCATAAGGGTCTGTAGGGGTCCGTAGGTGTCTGTAGGGTTTGGTAGATGTCCGTATGGGCCCGTAGGGTGCCGTATGGGCCCGTAGGGGTCCATAGGGGTCTGTTGGGGCTCGTAGCGGCCCGTAGGGGTCTGTTTGGGCGCGTACAGGCCTGTATGGGTCTGTAGGGGTCCGTAGGGGTCTGTAGTGGTCCCTTTGGGTCGGTAGGTGTCTGTAGGGTCCTGTATAGACCTGTAGAGGTCTGTAGGGGTCCAAGGTAGTCCATCGGGTTCCGTACGGGTCTTTAAAGGCCTATAATGACCTGTAGGGATATGTAGGGGCCTGTAGGGGTCAGTATGGGTATGTAGGGGCTCATAGGGGTTAATTGAGGTCTGTAGGGGCCTGTAGGGGTCTCTAGAGGCTTGTAAGGGTCAGTAGGGGTCTGTAGGGTTCTGTGGGGGCATGTAGGGGTTTGTAGGGGCTTGTAGGGGCCAGTAGGGATTGGTAGGGGTCTGTAAAGGACCGTAGGGGTCCATAGCTGTCTGTATGGGCCTGTAGGGGGCCGTATGGACCCATAAGAATCCCTAAGGGTCTATAGGGGTCCCTAAAGGTCCATAGGGGTCTGTAAGGGTTCATAGCAGTCCCTATGTGTCTATAGGGGCCTGTAGGGGGGTTAGTAGGGGCCTATAGGCATCTGTAGGGGTCAGTATGGGTCCATAGGGCCCCAAAATGGGTCTGTAGGGGCCAGTAATGTTCCGTAGGAGTCTGTAGGGGTCCCTAGGGAACTGTAGGGGCCTGCAGGTAACCTTTAGAGGCTCGTAGGGGCCCGTAGGTTTCAGTAGGGGTCTGTAGAGGTCCATAGGTATCTGTAGGGGTTTGTATGAGCCAGTAAAGGTCTGTATGAGCTCGTAGGGGTCTGTAGCGTTCTGTAGGGGCACATAGGGGGTTGTAGGGGTCTGTAGCAGGCCTGTAGGGGTCCGTATGTATTTGTACAGGCTTGTATGGGCCCGTAGGGGGCCGTAGGGGTCTGTAGGGGCCTGTAAGGGTCTTTAGGGTCCTGTCAGGGCCCATAGGGGCGTGTTTGTAGGGTTCCGTAGGGACACGTAGGGGTAGGTATGGTTCCATAGGGGTCTGTAGGGGACCGTAGAGGCTTGTAGGGGTCCGTAAGGTGTGTATGGGCCCGTAGGGGTCTGTAGGGTTCTTTAGGGGCTCTTAGGGGTCTGTAGGAATCTGTATAAGCTTGCAGGGGTGTGTAGGGGTCTGTAGGGGCTACTAGGGGCCCGTAGGGGTCTGTAAGGGCCCATAGGGGTTTGTAGGAGTCTGTAGGGTTAAGTAGGTATCCACAGGGGTCTGTAGTGGTCTGTAGTCAGCCATAGGGGCTTGAAGGGGCCTATAATGTTTTCTAGGGGTCTGTAGAAACTCATAGGGTTTTGTAAAGGTTCGTAATGTTCCAAGGTTCATAGGGTTCAGTAGGTTTCTGTAGGGGCCTATAAGGGTCTCTAGGGGCCCATAGGGTTCTGTAGAAGTCTTTATGAGCTCATAGGAGAACGTAGGGGTCTGTAGGTGTCCGTAGGGGCTGGTATGGACCTGTAGAGGTCTGTAGGAATCTATAGGGGTCTGTATGGGCCTGTAGAAGTCCATAGGTGTCCGCAGGGTTCTTTAGGGGACTATAAGGGTCTCTAGGGGCCCACAGGGGTCCGTAGGGTTCTGTAGGCGTCTGTAGGGGGCCGTAGGGGTCTGTAGGGGTCTGTAACGATTGGTAGCTGTCCATAGGGGCCAGTATGGGCTCATATGGTTCTGTAGGTTTCTGAAGGAGCTCATCGGATTTTGTAGGGGTCAGTAAGGGTCTGTAGGAGTCGTTAAGGGTCCGTAAAAGTCCATAGGGGTCCGTAGGGTTCTGTAGGGGTCTGTAGGGATTTGTAGGTATCCGTAGGCATCTGTATGAGCTTGTAGGGGTCTGTAGGGGCCTCTAGAGGGTGGTAGGTAACCATAGGTTTCTGTATTAGCTCGTAGGGGTCTGTATGTGCTCGTAGGGGTCTGTAGCATTCTGTAGGGGCACGTAGGGGCTTGTAGGCGTCTTTAGTGGGCCTGTAGGGGTCCGTAGGTATCTGTAGGGGGCTGTATGGGCCTGTAGGGGTCCATTAGGGTCTGTAGGGGTCTGTAGGGGCCCATAAGGGGCCTGTATGAGCCCATAGTGATCCACAGGGTTTTGTAGAGGTCCGTAGAGGTCCCTAGGGGTCTGTAGGTGTACCTAGGATTCCACAGAGGTCTATAGGTGTCAGTAGGGTTCGGTAGATGTCTGTATGTGCCCGTAGGGGTCCATAAGGGCCTGTAAGGACCTGTAGGGGTCTGTAGGTTTCTGTAAAGGTATTTAATGTTCTGTAGGGGCCCTTAGGGGGTCTGTAGGGGTCTCTAAGGGTTTGTAGAGCTCCATAGGTGTCCATACAGTTTGGTAGGTGTTTGTAGGGGCCCGTAGGGGTCTGTACAGGTCTCTCAGGGCCCATAGGTGTTCAGTAGGGGTCTGTAGGAATCTGTTGTGGTTTGTATGGGCTCGTAGGGGCCAGTAGGGGTCCGTAGGGTCCGTAATGTTCTGTAGGGGCCCGTTGAGGTCTTTAGGGTTCTATAGGGTTCCACAGGGACCTGTTGCAGACTGGGAACCCTAAGGGTCTGTAGGGGTCCCTAGGTGTAAATAGGGGCCTATAAGGGCTTCTAGGGGTCCGTAAGGGCCTGTAGGGTCTTGTAGGGGTTTTTCTTTAGGTCTCGTTAGGGGCTTGTATGGACCCGTAGTGGTCCGTAGGGGCCTGTAAGGATCTGTAGGTGTCTGGAAAAGCCTGTAATGTTTCGTAGGGGCCCTTAGGGGTCTGCAGGGGTCCATAGGTATCTGTAAGGGTCTGTATGGGCTCGTAGGGGTCTGTAGGGGTCTGTAGCACTCTGTAGAAGCCTGTAGGGGCTTGTAGGTGGCCATATGGGCCTTTAGGGATCTATAGGGCCTGGTAAGGGCTAGTAGGGATCTTTAGGTGTCCATAAGAGCTTGTATGGATGCATAGGGGTTACTAGGGGCCTGTAGTAGTCCGTAGGGGACTGTAGAGGTATGTAGGGGTCTGTAGATTTTTGTAGGGGCCCTTAGGGTTCTGTAGGGTCCCGTAGGGGTCTGTAGAGGCTCCTAAGGGTCCATAGGGGTCTGTAACTATTTGTAGGTGTCAGTAGGGGGTTGTATAGGCCTGTAGGGTGCTGTAGGGTTCTGTTGGGGCCCGTAAGGACCTGTAGGAGTCTGCAGGGGTCTGTAGGTTATCTGTACGGGCCTGTATGGGCCTGCAGGTGTTTGTAGGGGTCTGTAAGGAGCTGTAGGGGCCTGTAGGGGCTGGAACGGGTCTGTAGGGGTCCCTAGGGATAGGTAAGGGTCCGTAGGTGTCCATAGGGGTCAGTAGGGGTCCATAGGTGTCTGATGGGGCCTTTAAGGTTCCACAGGACTCCTTAGGGGTCCGAAGGGGCCTGTATTGTCCATTAGGCATCGGTGGGGTTTGGTAGAGCCCCGTAGGGGTCAGTAGGGTTCCATAGGCATCCATAGAAGCCCCTAGGGGTCTGTAGGGCTCTCTAGGGGTCAGCAGGGGTCTGTAGGGGCCTGTAGGCATCCACAGGTGTCTGTAGGAGCCTGTAGGGGTCTGTAGGGGTCTATAAGTTTCTGTATGGGCCCTTGGAGTCAATAGGGGCCTTTAGAGGTCAGCGGGGGTCTGTAGGGGCCTTTAGGGGTCCATAGGGATCTGCGGGGTTCTGTAGGAGCCTGCAGGGGTCTGTAGGAGTCCATAGGGGCTTGTGTGGGTCTGTACAGGTCTGTAGGGGTCCATAGTAGTCTGTAGGGGCCGGTAGGGGTCTGTAGGGGCTTTTAGGGGCCTCTGGGGGTCTATAGGGGTAAATAGTGGTCTGTAGGGGTCTATAGGGGTCTGTAGGGTCCTGTAGGGGCCTGTATTGCTTGTAGGGGTCCGTAGGTGTCTGCAGGGGTCTGTAGGGACCAGTAGGGGTCTGTAAGGGTTTTTAGTGGACCATAGAGCCCCATAGGTGCTTGTAGGGGCCGGTAGGGGTCTGTAGGGTTCCCTAGGGGTCTGTAGGACTCCACAGGGGTCTGTAAGGATCAATAGGTGTCTGTAGGGGCATATACAGTCTTGTATAGGTCCGTAGGTGTCTGTAAGGGGTTGATAAGGGCCTGTAGGTTTCTGTATGTGTCCAGAAGGGCCTGAAAAGGTCAGTAGTTGTCCTTCGGTGTCTGTACGCATCCGCAGGTGTCCATAGGGGCCTGTAGGCTCCTGTAGTGGTTTGTAGCGGAGCACAGAAGTCTGTAGGGGACCATAGGGGCCTGCAGTATTGCATAGGCATCCGTAGGGGGCTGTAGGGCCATATAAGGGTCCGTAGGGGCTTGTAGGCCCCGGTAGGGGTCTGTAGGTGCCCATAGGTGTCTGTAGAAATCCGTATGGGTCTGTAGGGGCCCCTTAGGAACTTGTAGGTGTTCGTTAGGGTCCGTAGTGGTCTGTAGGGCCCTGTAGGGGTTGTAGGGGCTTGTAGGGGCTTGTAGGGGCCTGTATTGGCCCGTAGGGGTCAGTAGGGGTTTATAGGAGGTGGGGAGAAGGCTGAGATACTTAATGCCTTCTTTGCATCTGTCTTCAATAGTCAGCCCAGCTACTCCCAGGGCGTTCAGCCTCCTGAGCTGGAAGATAAGGATGGAAAACAGAACAACCCCCCCCCATAGTCCAGGAGGAAGTAGTTAATGATCTGCTTATGCACCTAGACCCTCATAAGTCTATGGGACCGGATGGGATTCACCCAAGAGTACTCAGGCAGCTGGCGGGAGAGCTCACCAAGCCTCTCTCCGTCATCTATCAACAATCCTGGTCAACAGGGGAGGTACCAGATGACTGGAGGGTGGCCAACATGACGCCTATCTACAAGAAGGGCCGGGGAAACTATAGGCCTGTCAGCCTGATCTCAGTACCAGGAAAGATCACGGAGAGGACCATCTTGAGCGAACTCTCACAGCAAGTGCAGGGCAGCCAAGGGATCAGGGCCAGCCAGCATGGGTTTATGAAAGGGAGGTCCTGCTTAACCAGCTTGATCTCTTTCTATGACCATGTGACCTGCCTTCTTGATGCGGGGAAGGCTGTGGACGTTGTCTACCTGGACACTGAAGTGCTGGAGAGTGTCCAGAGGAGAGCCACCAAGCTAGTGAGGGTTCTAAAGAACAAGTCACATGAGGAGAGGCTGAGGGAACTGGGCATGTTTAGTTTGGAGAAGAGGAGGCTGAGGGGAGACCTCATTGCCCTCTACAACTCCCTGAAAGGAGATTGTAGACAGGCGGGTGTTGGCCTCTTCTCCCAAGGGAATAATGACAGGACCAGAGGAAATGGTCTGAAGTTGCAGCAGGGGAGGTTTAGATTAGATATTAGGAAGAATTACTTTACTGAGAGGGTGGTCAGGCACTGGAACGGCCTGCCCAGGGAGGTGGTGGAGTCACCATCCCTGGAGGTATTTAAGAAACTTGTAGGGGTCTGTAGGGGCTTGTAGAGGCCCTGTAGGGTTCTATAGGGGTCTGTAGGGGCTTGTAGGGGCCTGTAGGTGTCCGTAGGGGCCCATAGGGACCTGTAGGGGTTCGTAGGTCTCTTTAGGGTTAGTATGGGTCAGTAGGGGCCCGTAGGAGTCCATAGGGGTCCGTAGGGGCCCATAGTGGTCTGTAGCCATCCGTAGGGGTCGATAGAGGTCTGTAGGGGTTCGTAAGGGCCTGTAGCAGCATTTAGGGGTCCTTAGGAGCTTGTAGGGGCAGGTGGGGTTCTGTAGGGGTATGTAGGTGTCCGTAGGGGTCTGAAGGGGTCTGTAGGTCTTTGTAGGGGCCCCTAGGGCCCCATAGCTATCTGTAGGGGTCGATAGAAATCTGTAGGGGATCGTAGGAGTGAGTCCCTATGGGCCTGTAGGGGTCAGTAGGTGTCCAAAGGGGCCCAAAAGAATCCATAAGTTTCCCTAGGTGTCTGTAGGGGCCCGTAGTGGTCCATATAGGTCTTCAGGGTTTTGTAGGGGCTTGTAAGGGTCCATAGGTGTCTGTAGGGGCCTGTAGCGGTGAGTAGGGTTTTGTAAGGGCTTGTAGGGGTCTGTAGGTGTTCGTAGGGCCCCCTAGGGGCTTGTATTGTCCTGTAGGCATTAGTAGCGGTCTGGAGGGGCTTGTAGGCATCCATAGGAGTCTGTAGGATTTTGTAGGAGACCGTAGGGGTCTGCAGGTTTCTGTTTGGGCCTGTAGGGATCCATAGGGGTCTCTATAGGTAAGCGGGGGTCTGTTGGGGCCTGTAGGTTTCCATAGGGGTCTGTAGGGTTCTGTAGGAGCCTGTAGGGGTCTGAAGAGGTCCGTAGGGGCTTTTAAGAACCTGTAGTGGTCTGTAGAGGTCTGTAGAAGTACATCAAGGCTTGTAATGGCTGATAGGGGTCCCTAGTAGTCTGTAGGTGTCTGTAGGGACCTGTAGGAGCCCATATGGGTCTGTAGGGGTCTGTAGAGGTCTGCTGGGGTCGACAGAGGTACGTAGGGGACCGTAGGGGTCTGTAGAGGCCCCGTAGAGGGCTGTATTGTCCCCTAGGCATCCGTAAGGGTTGGTAGGGGCCCATAAGGGGTCAGTAGGGATCCGTAGGGGCCTGTATTTGACCATGGGCATTTGTAGAGGTCCGTAGAGGCCCCTAGAGGCTTGTAGGCATCTGTAGGGGTTCGCAGTTGTTGGTAAGGGCCCTTAGGGGTCTGTAGGGGCCCGTAGGGGTCCATATGGGGTCAGTAGAGGTCCGTAGTAATCTGTAGGGGTCTGTAGGGGTTGATAGGAGTCTCTAGGGGCCCACAGGGGTCCGTAGGTTTCCGTAGGTTGGAAGGGACCTCTGGAGATCATCTAGTCCAAGACCCCTGCCAAAGCAGGTCTACCTAGAGCAGGTTGCACAGGAACATATCCAGGCAGGTTTTGAATGTCTCCAGAGAAGGAGAGTCCACCACCTCCCTGGGCAGCCTATTCCAGTGCTCTGCCAATCTCAAAGTGAAGAAGTTCCTCCTCATGTTTAGGTGGAACTTCTAATGTTCAAGTTTGTGCCTACCTTCTCTTGTCCTATCCCTGGGCAACACTGAAAAAAGACCGGTCCCGTCCTTTTGCCACCCACCCTTTAAGTATTTATAACCATTGATCAGATCCCCCCTCAGTCTTCTCTTCTCCAGACTCAAAAGACCCAAGTCCCTCAGCCTCTCCTCATAAGGGAAATGCTCCAGGCCCCTAATCATCTTTGTAGCCCTCCTTCTGAACCCTTTCCAGCAGTTTCCTGTCCTTCTTGAACTGGGGAGCCCAGAACTGGACACAGTACTGCAGATGGGGCCTCACCAGGGCAGAGTAGAGGGGGAGGATGACCTCCCTTGGCCTGCTGGCCATGCTGTTCTTGATGTACCCCAGGATGCCATTGGCCTTCTTGGCCACAAGGGCACATTGCTGCCTCATGGTCATGCTGTTGTCCACCAGGACTCCCAGGTCTTTCTCCTCAGAGCTGCTCTCCAGCAGGTCAGCCCCCAACCTGTCCTGGTGCAGGGGGTTATTTCTCCCCAGGTGCAGCACCCTACACTTGCCTTTATTGACGTACATCAGGTTCCTCTCTGCCCAACTCTCCCGACTGTCCAGGTCTCGCTGTATGGCAGCAGAGCTCTCCGGCGTGTCAACCACCCCTCCCAGTTTTGTATCATCAGCAAACTTGCTGAGGGTACACTCTATCCCCTCATCCAGGTCATTGATGAATATATTGAAGAGGACTGGACCCAGTACTGCCCCCTGGGGAACACCACTTGTTACAGACCTCCAACTAGATTCTGTGCCCCTCATAACAACCCTCTGAGCTCTGTCTTTCAGCCAGTTTTCAATCCACCTCACTGTCCATTCCTCCAATCCACACTTCCTAAGCTTGGCTATGAGGATGCTGTGGGAGACGGTGTCAAAAGCCTTGCTGAAGTCAAGGTAGATGGCATCTGCTGTTCTCCCCTCATCCAGCCATCCAGTTATAACATCATAGAAGGCTATCAGATTAGTCAGATATGACTTCTCCTTGGTGAATCCCTGTTGACTACTTCTGAGAGCTTTCTTTTCCTCCAGATGCTTTGAGATGACACCCAGAACGAGTCGTTCCATCATCTTTCCAGGGATGGAGGTGAGGCTGACCGAACTGTAGTTTCCCGGGTCCTCCTTCTTGCCGTTTTTGAAGACTGGGATGACATTGGCTTTTCTCCAGTCTTTGGGCACCTCACCTGTTCCCCAGGACCTTTCGAAGATGATGGAGAGTGGCTCAGCAATGACTTCTGCCAGCTCCCTCAGCACTCGCCAGTGCATCCCATCAGGACCCATGGACTTGTGGGTATCCAGTTCACTGCACTGCTCCTTAATTTGGTCTTCCTGCACGAAGAGAAAGGCTTCCTTTGTCCAATCTTTTTCTGATTCTTCCAAAATGTGTGGCTCCTGAGGTCTGGCCTGAGCAGTAAAGAATGAAGCAAAGAAAGCATTTAGCAACTCCATCTTCTCTGCATCCTCCATTACCATGGTACCCGTCTCATTCAACAGTGGGATGACATTTTCTCTAGTTGTCCTTTTGCCTCCAATATAGTTGAAAAAAACCCTTCTTGTTGATTTTGACATCCCTTGCCAATTTTAATTCCAAGGAGGCCTTGGCTTTCCTCGTTTCATCCGTGCATACTCTGATGGCATTCTTGTCATCTTCCCAAGCAGTCAGTCCCTTCTCCCACTTGGTGTAAACTTCCTTCTTCCACCTGAGCTTTTTCAGCTCTCTGCTCAACCACGCAGGTCTCCTGCTTCCCTTGCCTGATTTCTTGCTTTTAGGGATGCACTGATCCTGAACTCGGAGAAAGTGATGTTTGAATATTGCCCAGCTCTCATGAGCCCCTCTACCTTCCAGAGCCCTAGCCCATGGGATTTCTCCAAGCAGTTTCTTGAAAAGTTCGAAGTTAACCCTCCTGAAATCCAAGGTTTCAGTCCTACTTGTTGTTTTGCACATACTATTCACGATCCTGAACTCTATCTTTTCATGATCACTGCAGCTAAGGCTGCCCCCAACCTTAATGTCCTCCACCAGTCCCTCTTTGTTTGTCAGCACTAGGTCCAGTAGTGCTTGTCTCCTCATTGGTTCCTCCCCTACCCGAGTCAAGAACTTATCATCAATACACTGGAGGGACCTCCTGGACAGTACACGCCTGGCTGTGTAGCCTTCCCAGCAGATATCAGGGTGACTGAAGTCCCCCACGAGAACCAAAGCCTGCGATTGTGAGACTACTTTGAGCTGATTGTAAAAGGCCTCATCAACTTCCCCATCCTGATCGGGTGGCCTGTAATAAACACCTACAACAGTGTCCCTCACATTGGCCTGCCCCTTAATCCTAACCCACAGGCTCTCTACTCTCTCTATTCATCTGACCCCAGGGAGGGCTTTAGGGACATCTCCTCACACTCTATCCATTACTTAACATAGAGGGCGACACCTCCACCCCTCCTTCCTCGCCTGTCCCTTCTGAACAGCTTGTAGCCCTCAATAGTCACACTCCAGTCATAGGATTCATCCCACCAGGTTTCAGTGATGGCCACTATATCATAGCTTTCCAGCAGCACGGTAGTTTCCAACTGCTCCTGTTTGTTGCCCATGCTGTGTGCATTGGTGTAGAGGCACTTCATCTGGGCTCTTGGCTGTACCACCTTCTTAGGGGAACACCCCTTGAGGTGTCTCACAGGGGGTTTCTCTGTTGACTTCAACTCCCTCAGGAGCTGCTGGCTCTTCTCCATAAGATTTTGACTGCAAAGCAGTGTCATCAACTTAGCTCAGGGAGCCAGGCTGAAGGTCATTACTAGCACCCTGTCCTCCTAACTCTGATGTGTTATCGCTCAGCTTGCTACAGTCAAGTCTGATATTTTTGACCCCCTCCCCCCTCACATCTAGTTTAAAGCCCTGTCAATCAACACCGCAATCTCTTGCGCAAGAACCCCCTTCCCCCTTTGAGAGAGGTGCCTCCCATTTGATGTTCACAGGCCCAGTGCTGTATGGGTGAATCCACTGTCAAAGAACCCAAAGTTATGGTGGTGACAGCAGCCACAGAGCCACATATTAATTCACTGTATTAGTCTGTTCCTCCCAGAGTCATTGCCCACAACTGGAAGGAGTGATGAAAAGATAACCTGTGCCCTGGACTCCCTTACCAGCCCTCCCAACTTCCTGAAGTCTCTTTTTACGAATCTGGGGCTGCAAGTCACAGATTCCTCTGTGCCTATATGGAAAACCAGTAATGGATAATAGTCTGAAGGACGTACTAAGCCAGGAAGTTTCCTGGTAACGTCCTTAACCCGGGCTCCAGGAAGAACACAGACTTCCCTCTGAGGAGGGTCCACACAGCATACTGATCCCTCCGTCCCCCTTAGGAAGGAGTCACCAATGACTGTAACCGTTCGTTTTCTCCTTGTGGTTGTGGTGGTCATCTGGGGTGTACTCTTTTTTTGCTGAGGAGGCATCTGTAATGAAGACTGCCCATCTTCTATATCCTCACTTGACTGGCCTTCCTCAACCAGTAGCTCGTATCTGTTCTTTAGAGGTACAGGACGGGGCAAGGTGGGCAAGGGGAGAGTTCTGCTGCCCTGACCACAAACCTGCCTCCATTCATTCTTTTCATTTAGGTTTCTACCTTTAGCCTGACTGGGGCTGGATATAGGGGCTCCTAGTCTCTGGCTGCTTCCCTCCCTGGTACACCTCAACCTTTCGACTTCCCCTCTCAGCTTTGCCACCAGGCTGAGCAGATCATTCACCTGTTCACATCTCACACAATAGGTCTCGTAGCTGCCACTCGCTACCAGTAAAAGGTCCTGGCACTCCCTGCAGCCTGTGACCTGGACAGCCACATGCTTCCATGGGAGCTCCCTCCATCTGTGTTCCCACATCCATTTTGGATGAGGATGAGAGTTTGACTTTCCTTCGGGTGGAGACCATGGCTAAGCTCTTTTGAGGGGGTGACTCTACCAGCAGGACTCACCTGTCAAGCTGACAGAGCTTCAGTTCCTCCCTACGTGCCCTTTCCTTGGACCTTTTGGTGGTGCTCCCAGGTAGCACTCTGGGTTACGCCCACTCGCTGCTTGCTTGCTCAGTGTGCATTGACTAGTTGCTGTGCTCCTGAAAAGCCTCTTTTATGGGGGGATAAGGGTGGGAGTGGTCCCAGCGCGTTTATGCCTTGTTTAGATCTGCCACCGGGAGGGTTCTGGCTCTGCCCACACTGCCACAGCAGCCTGCCCACCAGCTACAGCTTTCTGGCACAGACCAGCCTCTTTACCCAGCTTCAAAAGCCCTCAAAAAGAGCTCCTTGCCGATCCTTTTTGCCGCGATTCCATCCCCCAGTCTGGGCTTACCTGCTCTGGAGGCTGGTCTCCTTGGCAAATGTTCCTGCATCAGTCCCTAGGGGTCCGTAGGGGTCAATAAGGGGAATATAGGGATCTGTGGGGGACTGTAGGGGTCCATAAGGGTACGTAGGGGTCTGGAGCGGGCCGCAGGGGCCAGTAGGGACTGTATTGGCTTGTAGGGGGCATATGGGTCTCTAGGGGTCTGTAGGGATCTGCAGGGGTCTGTAGAGTCCCATAGGGGCCCATGGGGGTCTGTAGGGGTCCCTAGGGGTCTCTAGGAGACTGTAGGGGTCTGTAGGGGTCCTTAAGGGTGAGTAGGTGTCTGTAGAGGAACATATAGGTCCATAGGGGTCTGTGGTGGGCAATAGAGATCTGTAGGGGTCCGTAGCGGTCTGTAGGGGGTCCGTATGATTTGATAGGGGTCTGTAGGGGCCTGTAAGGTTTTCTGGGGTGCTGTAGGGACCCATAGGGGTCTGTAGGCTTCTCTAGGAGCTTATAGGGGTCTGTAGGGGCCCGTAGGGAGCTGTATTGGCCCATAGGGGTCCTTAAGGGGTCTGTAGGGGTTGGTAGGGGTCTGTAGGGGCACATAGGGGTCGGTAGGGGCCTGTAAAGGTCTGTAGGGGTATGTAGAGGCTCGTAGGAACTTGTAGGGATCCTTAGGGGCCCGTAGTGGTCTGTAGGGGTCTGTAGGAGTCCTTAGGGGTCAATAGGGGTCACTAGAGGTGCGTACAGACCCGTATCGATACATGTGCGTCCATAGGGATACGTAGGGGTTCGTAGAGTTCCGTAGGGGTCTGAAGGGGTCCGTAGGTATCCCTAGGGGTCTATAGGGGTTCGTAGGGGTCCATAGGGGCCTGTAGGGGTCTGCATTGGCCATTAGCGGTCTATATCATTCTGTAGGAGTCCGAAGGGTTCCGTAGGAGTCTGTAGGGATCGGTAGGTGTCTAAAGGGGCCCGTTGGGGCAAGTAGGGGTCTCTAGGGTTCCTTAGGGGACAGTAGGGGTCTGTAGGGGTCAACAGAGACCTGTAGGGGCTTGTAGGGGTGCATAGGAGTCTGTACGGGTCCCTAGGGGTATATAGGAGTCTGTAGGGGCTCATAAGGCTAGGTAGGTGTGGGTAGGGACCCGTATGGGCCCGTATAGTTACGTAGGAGTTTGTAGGGGTTTGTATGGGACTTTTGTTTGTAAAGGACTTTAGCCTTTAGCCTAAAGGACTTTAGCCTTTTCAGATCGCTGGTTGGAAAAGTCCCATGGGAGGAAGCCCTGAAGGGCAAAGATGTTCAGGAAGGCTGGGTGTTTTTCAAGGAGGAAGTCTTAAAAGCCCAGGGCCCGTAAAGGTCTGTAGGGGTGTGTAGGGGTCTGTAGAGGCCTGTAGGGGCCTGGAGGGGCTTTTAGGGTTCTGTATGGGTCTGTAGGGGTCCGTAAGTGTCCATATGGGCCTGTAGGGGCCCATATGGCCTAGTAGGGGTCCATAGGGGTCTGTAGGAGTCAATAGGGGCCCATAGAGGTCTGTAGGGTTCTGTAGGGGCCTGTAAGACTCTGTAGGGGTCTGTAGGTGTCTGCAGGTGTCTATAGTGGTCTGTAGGGGTCCTGAGGCGTGGGTAGGGGTCCGTAGAGGTCGATATAGGCCTGTAGGGTTCCTTGAAGTCAATACGGGTCTTTAGGGGCCTTTATGGGTCTGTAAGGGTCCATAGTTGTCCATATGGGCCTGTAGGGGCCTGTATGGTCCCGCAGGCTCTGTACAGGTCGATAGGGGTCCGTAGGGGTCTATAGGGGCTCGCTGGGACCTGTAGGGATCTGTAGGGTTCCATAGGGGCTTGTAGGGGTCTTTAGAGGTCTGTAGGGGTCTGTAGGAGTCCATAGGTGTCCGTATGGGCTTGTAGGGGCCCGTATGGGCTAGTAGGGGTCCATAGGATTCTGTATGGGTCAATAGGGGACTGTAGACGTCTGTAGGGTTCCGTAGGGGCTTGAAGGGGTCTGTAGAAGTCTGTAGGGGTCCGTAAAGGCCTGTGCGGGCCTGTATTGGCCAGTAGGGGTGCATAGGGGTCTGTAGGGGCCCGTAGGGTCATATATAGGTCTCTAGGGATCCGTAAAGGTTCATAGGGGTCAATAGCAGGCCGTAGAGATCTGTAGGAGTCTGTAGTCTGTAGTCTGACTCTTTGTCAGGAGGTGTAGTGACAGGAGAAGGGGTAACGGTTTTAAATTGAAAGAGGGGAGATTTAGATTAGATACCAGAAAGAAATTCTTTACGGTGACAGTGGTGAAGCACTGGAACAGGTTGCCCAGAAAAGTTGTGGATGTCCCATCCCTGGAGGTGTTTAAGGCCAGGCTGGATGGGGCTTTGAGCAACCTGCTTTGGTGGAGGTGTCCCTGCCCATGGCAGGGGGGTTAGAACTAGATGATCTTTAAGGTCTCTTCCAACAATAACCATTCTATGATTCTATATGGGTCTCTAGGGGTCGGTAGGGGTCCGTAGGTGCCAGTAGGGGTCTGTAGGGGTCTCTAAAGGTCCATAGAGCCCTGTAGGGGCTTGTAGGGGCCCGTAGGAGTCTGTACGGGTCCCTAGGGGCATGTAGGAGTCTGTAGGGGTCCGTAAAGGTCCTTAAAGGTTGGTAGGTGTGGGTAGGGGCCTGTACGGGCCTGTATAGGTGTGTAGAAGTTAGTAGGGGTCCGTATGGGCCCTGAGGGGTCCTTGCAGTCCGTATTGGTCTGTAGGGGCCCCTAGTAGTCTGTAGGGGTCTGTAGGGGTCCGTAAGGGCCTGTAGGGGCCTGTATGTGTCTGTAGGGGTCCATAGGTGTCCGCAGGGGCTTGTATTGTCCCGTAGGGGTCAATAGGGGCCTGTAGGGGTATGTGGGAGTCTCTAGGGGCTTGTAGGGTTCTGTAGGGGTCCATAGGTGTCTGTAGAGACCTGTAGGGTCTATCAGGGTTTGTAGGGGCCCATAGTCATCTGTAGGGTCCATAGGGGCCCGTAGGGGTCGTTAGGGATCCCTAGCGGTCTATAGGGGTCCGTAGATGTTTGTAGGGTCCAATAAGGGCCTTAAGCCGTCCGTGGAGGTTTGTAGGGGTGTAGGGGTCAGTAGGGGCTGTAGGGGCCCACAGGAACCTGTAGGGTTCTGTAGAGGCTTTTATGGGCCTTTAGGGGTCTGTAGGAGTCCTTTGGTGCCTGTATGGTCCTGTAGGGGCCCATAGAGGTCTGTAGGGTTCCATAGGTGCTTGTAGGTGTCTGTAGAGATCCGTAGGGGCCTGTAGGGGCCCATAGGCCTCCCCAGGTTGTCTGTATGGGTCCATAGGGTTCATTAAGGGCCAGTAGAGGTCAGTAGAGGTCTGTAGAGGCCCGCAGGGGCTTGTTAAGGGTCTGTAGGGGTCCGTAAGGGTTGGTAGGTGTCCGTAGGGGCCTGTACAAGCCCGTATAGGTTCGTAGGGTTCTGTAGGGTCTTTGGGGTCCGTAGGGGTCTGTAGGGGTCTGTAGGGGCTAGTAGGGGTTTGTAGCAGTTCCTATGGGCCTTAGGGGTCTGTAGCTGTTTGTAGGGTCTGATAGTGGCCTGAAGCAGTCTGTAGAGGTCTGTAGTGGTGTAGGGGTCAGTAAGGGCCAGTAGGGGCCAGTAGAGGCCCGTAAGGGAGTCCATAGAGGTCTGTAGGGTCTGGTGGGGCCTCTTAGGGGTCTATAGGGGTCTGTAGATATCCACACATGTCCATAGGGGCCTGTAAGGGCCCGTAGTGGCTAGTAGGGGTCAATAGGGGACCGTAAAGGTCTGTAGGGTTCCGTAGGGGCTTCTAGGGTCTGTAGATGTCTGTAGGGGTCTGTAAAGGCATGTAAGGGCCTGTATTAGACCGTAGGGGTCCATAGGGACCCATAGGGGCCCATATGGGTCTTTAGGAGTCCGTAGGGGTCCGTAGCATCTTGTAGAGCTCTGTAGGGGTAGGTAGGGATCTGTAGGTCTTTGTAGGGGCCCATAAGGGACCATAGGGGTCCGTAGGGGTCAGTAGTGGCTTGTAGGGGTCGATAGAGGCCCGTAGGGGCTTGTAGGGGTTTCAGGGGTCTGTGGGGGCTTGTAGGGGATTGTAGGGGTCTGTATTGGCCTGCAGGGGTCCTTAGGGGCCTCTAGGGGTTTGTAGGGTACTGTAGAGGCTGATAGAGGTCTGTAGGGGTGTGTAGGAGCCTGTATGGGCCTGTAGGTGTCTTATGGGTCTATAGGGCTCTGCAAGGGTCTGTAGGTGTTTGTAGGAGTCCGTAGGGGTCCGTAGGTGGTCATAGGGGCCTGTAGGTGGTCGTAGGGGCCTGTAGGGGCCCATATCAGTCTGTAGGGGTCTGTAGGTATCCAAAGGTGCCTGAAGAGGTTCTTAGTTGTCCCTAGGAGTCTGTAGGGTTCCTTAGGTGTCCATAGGGGCCTGTAGGAGCTTGTATGGGCCCATAAGGGTCTTATGAGGTTCATAGGGGTCTGTAGGGGCCAGTAAAGGCCCATAGGGGTCTGTAGGGTTCTTCAGGGGTTTGTAGGGGTCTGTAGGGTTCCTTAGTGGTAGGTAGGGGTCGGTAGGGGCCTGTATGGGCCCATAGGTTTCTGTAGGGGTCAATAAGGGTCTGTAGGAGTCCATAGGGTTCTGCAGATGTCTGTAGGAGTCACTAGGGGTAGGTAGGGGTCTGTAGGGCCCCCGTATGGGCCTGTAGGGGTTTGTAGGTGTCTAAATGGGTCCGAACAGTAAGTTGTTCGGACTGTAAGTGTCCATAGACACTGTAAGTGTCACTACGTGGTTGTAGGAGTCTGTAAGTGTCCGTAGGTTTTCGTAGAGGCCTGCAGCAGCCTGTAGTGGTCCGTGTGGGTCGATAGGGATCTGTAGAAGCCTGTAGGGGTCCGTAGGGGTCTATAATGGTTCATATATGTCCAAAGGGGCCCGAAGGGGTCCATATGTGTCTCTAGGGGTCTGTAGGGGTCCATAGATGTCTGTAGAAGCCTGTAGGGGTGCCTAGTGGTCTGTAGCAGTCCATAGGGGTTTGTAGGGGCCCGTAGGGGCCCGAGATAGTCCATATGGGTCCGTAGGGTTCTGTAGGGGTCTGTAAGGGCCTGTAGGGACCTGTAGGGGTTTTGGGGGTTCATATGGGCTTGTAGGGGTCTTTAGGGGTCTATAGGTGTCCGTAGGGGCCTGTAGTGGTCCGTAGGGGTCTCTAGAGGTCTGCAGGGGTCCGCATGGTCAAGTAGGGATCTGTAGGGGTCTGTAGAGCTCTGTAGGGGCTTGTAGGGGCCCGTAGGAGTCTGTAGGGATTCCTAGGTGTCTGTAGGGGTTCCTAGGTGTCCATAGGGGCCTGTACAGGCCCGTATACATCCGTAGGGGTATGTAAAGGCCTGCATGGACCAGTACGGGTCTGTAGAGGACCGTACTAGTCCGTAGGGGTCTGTCAGGGCCCATAGGGTTCTGTAGGGGCCTGTAGTAGTCCATAGGGGTCCGCAAGGTTCTGTAGAGGCTTGTAAGGGCCCATAGGGACCCATAGGGGTCTATATGGGTTTGTAGGGGCCTGTAGGGGTCCTTAAGTGTACGTAGGAGCCTGTAGGGGCTTGTAGGGTTCTGTAGGGGCCCATAGGGGTCCATAGAGTTCCGTAGGGGTTTGTATGGGTTCATGGGTACCTGTAGGGGTCGATAGGGGTCCCTAGTAGTCTGTAGGGGCTTCTTGTGGCCTGCATTGGTCTCTAGGAGTCTGTAGGGGTCCATAGGGGCCAGTAGGTGTCTGGAAGTGTCTGTGAGGATCCGTAGAGCCACGTAAGAGCCTGTAGGGGTCTGTAGGTGTCCATAAGCATCAGTGTCTGTGGGGGCCCGTATGGGCCCGTATAGCTCCCTAGGGGTCCATAGGCATCTGTATGGGCCCATAACATCCATATGGATCTGTAGGGGCCAGTAGGGGCCCGTAGGGACCCTTAGGGGGCTGTAAAGGTCCGTAGGTGTCCGTAGAGCCCTGTACGGGTCCATATCACTCCCTATGTGTCTGCAGGGGTCAATAGGAGTCTGTAGGGGACTGTATGGGACCACAGAAGAAGGTAGGGGTCCGTAGGGGCCCTTAGGGGACTATATTGACCCGTAGGAGCCTGTAGGGGTCCTCAGGTGTCTGTAGGTGGCCATAGGCCACTGTACAGGCCACTTCAAAGCCCTAAAGACCTCTAAAGAGCGCTCTACAAGTCCCTACGAAACTCTAAAAACACCTACGGGTCCCTTATAGACCCCTACACTCCCCCAGCACTCCCCTACAGACCACTGTGGAATAATACAGGTGCCTACATGCCCCCTAAGAAACCCAAGGAACAGATACCTATGTACCCCTATGGACACCTACAGACCTCTACGTGCTCCTACAGATCCCTACAGGCCCCTACAAACCTCTATGGACCCCTACAGAATGCTAGGGACCCCTATCGACCCCTACAGGCCTCTATAGACACCTACGGACCCCTACAAACTACTAAAGGCCACTACTGAGCCCTATGGACCCCTATGAGTCCCTACAGACCACTATGGGCCCTTACAAAAAAACTATGGATCCCTACAGACCCTTACAAGCCCCTAGGGGCTCCTATGAACTCGTAAGGGCCCTAATGGGCTTCTACAGACATCTACGAACTCCAGAGACCCTTAGGGACACCCAAGGGACCCCTGCAGACCTCTACTGGCCCCTATGGACCCTTACAGACTCCTGGAGAACAATACAGGCCCCTACGGTCCCCTAAAGATTGCTAGGGACCCCTATCCACCCCTACGGGTCCCCATGGACCCCTACAAGCCCCTACAGACAACTATGGGCTTCTATGGAAATCTATGGACCCCTACAGGCCCCTACGGACACATACAAACCCCTAAACACTGCTACAGAACCCTAGAAGCCCCTATGGGCCCCTATGAGCACCTACCGACCCTTAAGGACCTCTATAGACTCCTACGGAACCCTAGGAACCCCACAGACTCCTATGGGCCCATATGAGCCCCCCACCAGGCTCTACAAACTCCTACAGACCCATATGGGCCTGTACTGGATGTTACGGACTCCTACAGATCCCTAGAGACCCATACGGGCCCCTGCAGGTCCTTAAAGACACCTATGGACAGCTACAGACCCCTACACACCCCTACGGGCCAATACAGGACTCTACGGTCCCCTACGGACCCCTAAGGACTCCTCTGGGCCCCTTTGGACACCTAAGAACCCCTACAAACCCCTACGGGTCCCCTACAGACCTGCATTGACCCCTACAAAACCCTAATAACCTGTACAGACTTCTACAGATACCTATGGACCCCAACAAACCCCCTACAGACACCTATTGCTCCCTACAGACCCCTACAAACCCATACAGGCCCCTAGAGACCGCTACAGACCCCTATGGGCAAATACAGGCCTCTACTGACCCCTACAAAACCCTAAAGACCTTTAAAGGCCTCTACAGAACCATATGAGCCCCTAAGGAATCCTGAAGACCGTATGGACCCCTATTGACCCCTACAAACCCCTACTAACCACTGCGGGACCCTACAAACCCCTACAGACCCCTACCAACCCCTCAGGACCCCTATGGACCTCTATTCCTTACTACAAACCCCTACGGACTGGTACCGGCTTGTACAGGTCCATACGGAGACCTACAACACCTAATGACCCCTACAGACCCCTATGGGTCCCTTTGGTCCCCTACAGGCCTCTACAGATGCATATGGACCCCAAGGACCCCTACGGGCCCATATGGACACCTACGGACCCCTACAGACCAATATGGTGCAGTACAAGCCCCTAAGGACACCTACTGACCCCAAAAGATCCATACGGATTCCAATAGACCCCTAGGGACGCCTACAAGCCCCTATGGGGCTCTACAAACCGTTACAGATCCCTGCAGACCTCTACTGGCCCCTACAGACCCGAAGAGATCCATATGAGCCCCTACAGACAGCTACAGACCCCTACTGACCCCTGCAGACCCCTACAAGCCAATACAGGCCCCTACAGGCCCCTACAGACCTCTATGGACCCCTACTAGCCCATATGGGCCTCTATGGGCCCCTACGAACACCTACAGACACCTACAGACACCTACAAACACCTGCAGACCCCTATGCACCCCTATGGGCGAATACAGGTGCCCTACGGATGCCTACAGACACCTACCCACCCTTATGGATTCCTATAGACCCCTACAAACCCCTATGGACCCCTATGTGGGTTCAGTTAACGTTCACTTACACAGCTAAGATTTACATTCATCTGGAGCAACAATGTGTGCCAGCAGCGACCTTGAGAGCAGGGGAGGAATGAGAAACACGAGTTTCACATCCTGACAAAAACCAGAACACAGTCTGGGAACCGAAACTTGTCTTGGTAGCAGAGTACCTGTTATTGTGATAAGCTCAGTAGAAGGTAAAAAAATATTGTTCTAAGTCCATGATTGGGCATTATGAGGGGAGTGGGTTTGTGTCTTAGCGTATATAAGTTTCTCTGTGTAGCAATAAAGTGGATTTGCTTACTGCATGATCTGCAAGTCTGTGATTTCTTCATACGCCCCACCCCTATTGAACTCTACAGACCGATACGGGCCCATACAGGCCCCTACAGACACCTACAGAACCCTACAGACACTAATGGGCCCCTACGGACACCTGCAAAATCCTACACATACCTACAGATCAATAAAGGCCCATCCAGGCCCCTACGGACTCCTACCTTCCCCCGCACACCCCTACAGACCCCTGCAGAGCGCTACGGGCCACTACGGACTCCTACTGACCCCTATGGACCCCTGCATACCCCTGCCGGCCCTTACAAACAACTATGGACCCCTACAGACCTCTAAAAGCCCCTAGGGGCCCAAAAAGACCCCTATAGACCTCTATTGATCCCACCGGCCCTTACGGGCTTCTACAGATACCTACAGACCCCAAAGACCCCCAGGGATACCCAAGGGACCCCTATCAACCCCTATGAACCGCTACAGGCCCCTACAGGCCCCTACGAACACCTACCGACCCTTATGGACCCCTACAGACCCCAAGGAACCCAAGCCCCTACTGGGTGCTACGGTCCTTTACTGACACCTACAGACACCTACGGACCCCTACACACCCCTGAGGGCCAATACAAGCCCCTATGAACACCTGCGGAACCTTACAGACCCCTACGGACCCCTTTACTCCCCTACAAACCCCTGCGGACCACTATGGGACCATAAGGGCCCCTACGAAGACGTATGTACCCCTAAGAACCCGAGGAACCTCTACAGACACCTATGTGCCCCTACGGACATCTACGTACCCATAGAGACCCCTACAGGCTCCTACAGATCCCTACAGGCCCCTACAAAACCCTATGGACCCCTACAGAATGTTATGGACTACTATTGAGCCCTATGGGCCCCTACTGACCCCTACGGGCCCTTATAAACAACTACGGAACCCTACAGACCCCTACAAGCCCCTAGGGGCCCCTATGGATCCCTACAGGCCCACACAGGCCCCTACTGGCTGCTACGGACCCCTACGAACTCCTAGAGACCCATATGAGCTTCTGCAGGCCCCTACAGACACCTACAGGCCCCTACAAGCCCACACAGTCCTGTACAGACACCTACGGGTCCCTAAGGGCCCTTACAGACCCCACAGAACTATATGGATCCCTATGGACCTATACGGGCCCATACAGACACCTACCAACCCTTACGGACCCCTACAGATTCCTACAGACTCCTACAGGCCCCTACGAGCCCCTAAAGGGCTCTACCAACCCCTACAGACCCCTACAGACCCCTGTTCACCTCTACGGACTTCTACAAAACTCTAGAGACCTCTATGAGCCCCTGCAGACGCCTACAGACCTCTACAGACCCCTACAGACCCCTATAGACCCCTATAGACCCCTACGGATCCCTACGGACCTCTACACACCAATACAGACCTCTTATGGGCCCCTGTGGACTCCTACAAATCTCTACAGACCCCTACAAGCCCCTATGGAACCCTACAGACCCCTACAGGCCACTACAGACCCTGACGGACCCCGACGGACCCCTATCCACCCCTACAGACACCTATGGGACCCCAATGGCCCTTACAGGCCAAGAGGGACACCTACAGACCCTTACAGACCCCTACAGAACCTTAAAGGCCCCTACCAGCCCCAACAGACCCCTACAAACACCTACGGACCCCTAAGAACCTCTACAGACACCTACAGACACCTACAAACCCCTACAGACTACTACTGGCCCCTAGTGACCCCTATGGACCCCTACTAACCCCTACGGACGCCTATGGGCCTGTACAAACACCTACGGACCACTATGATCCCCTAGAGGCCCCTACAAGCCTCAACAGAACCCTACAGATCCCTACAGGCCTCTTCAAACACCTACGGACCCCTACAGACTACTACAGGCCCCTACAGACCCCTAGGGACACTGAAGGGACCCCTATTGACCCCTACAAACTGCTACAGGCCCCTATGGGCCCCTACGAACACCTACTGTCCATTACGGACTCCTACAGACTCCTACAGGTACTTACAAGCCCCTGCCATGCTCTACAGACCCCTAAAGACCCATATTGTTCCCTTACTGTCCGCTACGGACTCCTATGGATTCCTAGAGACTGATACAGGCCCCTGCGGGCCCCTACAGACACCTATGGACCCCTATGCACGCCTACAGGCCAATACAGGACCATTTGGGCCCCTACGGGTCCCTACGAACCCCTACAGACCCCTACAGACCCCTACAGGCCCCTATCGACCCCTACAGACTCCTATGGAACCCTACTATCTCATATGGGCCCCTACAAACACCTACAGACATCTACAAACACCTACAGACCCCTATGCACCCCTACGGGCCAATACAGGCACCCTACGGGCCCCTACAGATCCCTACAGACACCTACCCACCCCTATGGACTCCTATAGACCCCTACAAACCCCTGTGGACCCCTATTGAATTCTATGGACCCGTACAGACCCATAAAGGCCCCTACAGGCTTCTATA
>QJSC01001113.1:0-11421 GCA_003697955.1 Calidris pygmaea | reverse complement strand
ACCCTCCATGGCAAGGGCCAGGCCCCGGCACTCCCTGCATCCAGAGGCCTGGACACCCACATGTTTATGCGGCGCCTCTGTCTGGGTGCCCACAGCTTTCTTGACAATGGCCTTTGACCCAGTTCTGACCATAGCTCAATGTCTGCTAGCAAGAGACAGCAGGAGGGTCAGTGCCAGTCGTCTGACTACTGAAAGAAATGGAACTTACCTTGTACAAAGGCAGAGGTTCCGGACGCTGTTGTACTAGTCACAGCCACGTGAGGCACTGACCAAGACACGCCCCAGCACTGCTAATGGCTCAGTGGGACGAGGCTAGACTCGGCCCTCCCTGGGGCTCCTTATCAGGTGTGATGAGCCGTGGGAGGTGCTGGCTCCGCCCAGGCCAGTCAGCAGCCCGCCCACGCCTGTCAGCCTCGACCACGAGGAGGAGGCTTTGCCCTGCGTCCAAAAAGCCCCCAAAAGAGCTTTTCGTCGGCCTTTCCAGCTACAGGTCCCTCACCCAGCGCAGTCTTACCTGCCCTGGTGCCGGTCTCTGTCGCGATGACCGTTAGTCGCCTTGATGGCTCGTTTAAAGGGGCCGCGGGAGGTGCTGGCTCCGCCCAGGCCAGTCAGCAGCCCGCCCACGCCTGTCAGCCTCGACCACGAGGAGGAGGCTTTGCTCTGCATCCAAAAAGCCCCCAAAAGAGCTTTTCGTCGGCCTTTCCAGCTACAGGTCCCTCACCCAGCGCAGTCTTACCTGCCCTGGAGCCGGTCTCTGTCGCAATGCCAGAGCATTTATCACCCCCAGCAGAAGTGGTCTCTTGAATGAGGAGGTGGAATGTGGGTAAGTAACAGAAGATTGGCAAAGAGGATTGTAAACACGCTCAAGTGACTCGCACCTGGAGTGTTGGAAAACACATATATCACGCTAATTGTTGTTTAGTCTTACGTGATTGACAAGTAGAACATCTGCACTAAGATAACATAGGCCTGTGATGGACTCAGAAGCGCCTTATAGAGCATGCTTGAAATTCCTGCCCTGCTGTTGGAGAAGATCAAAGCACAATGGAAAACTATGCCTGTGTCCTGGTTTGAGGTAAAACAGAACCAATATTCTGTTCAGTAATTTTACTTTGTAGCTAACTCTCTGAAATTAATAGCATACTGTGCATCAACCGTTTGTTCTCAGAGGGATAAGACCTATGTTTACACTGAATACCAAGGATTGGTATGTAGAGAGGCCCTTGCTTTGGGACAGGTGACCCAAGATTGGCCAACACGATATTCCATCCCATCTGCATCATGCTTAGTGTAAAAGCTGAGGGATCAAAGGGTCAGCTCTCTTTCTGCAATGCCCAACATCCGAATAGGACTCTGTTCATCTGCCTTTGATCCTGATCTGTGCATTCCTGAATCCAGAGCTGGAATCCAGTTCCCATCTGTCGCTGAGTCCAGTCTGGGACTTCCCCAGTGCCTGCCAGTGATGTCATCCTGGGAGCTTGATATGTTTTTTTATATATTGCATCTATTTCATTATTTTCTTTTTATTTTATTATTAGTGTTTCACTAAAGTATTTTAGTTCTTTCTAAATTCATAAATCTCTTGATCTCTCCTCCTCCTCTCCTTCGAGCGAGTGGTGAGGGGAGAGCATCTGTCATCTGTCATTGGCCAATTTGGCTGAAACCACAACACCTGCAGTTTTCTGGGTCCTCCTTCTTGCCCTTTTTGAAGACTGGAGTGACATTGACTTTCCTCCAATCCTCAGGCACCTCTCCTGTTCTCCATTACCTTTCAAAGATGATGGAGAGTGACTTTGCAATAATATCTGCCAGCTCCCTCAGCACTCGCGGGTGCATCCCATCAGGGACCATGGATTTGTGGGTCTTGAGTTTGCCTAAATGATCTTTAACTCAATCGTCCTCAACCAAGGGAGAGTCTTCCTTTATCCAGGCTCCCTCTCTTACCTCCAGGATCTGTGATTCCTGGGGGCCAGCCTTACCAGTAAAGACTGAAGCAAAAAAGGCATTCAGTAACTCTGCCTTCTCTGCATCCTCCATCACCAGGGCATCCACCTCATTTGTGGGAATCCTCGGCTGGTCCGAGGGATCAGAATGTGAGCGTAACATTGACCTTGAGCAGATACCCGTGTATCCTTGAAGAGGCTGGAAAGTCCCGAGAAGAGCTGAGTAAACAAGATTAAGGAGCTGCTGGACCACAAGCAGAGGAAGCTTATCGAAGTTACAGCAGAGAGAAAAAGTCATCCAATCATGACCTGTTGGTCGTTGAGTGAACCAATTATATATGGACACACATTCTTAAGAAAGATATAAAAGAGCTTGTTAAAACAATAAAGTTGGGTTCTTTTGGGCTTTTGCTCACAATTCTGTGTGTGTGTCGTGTCCGTCTCAACAATGACACTCATTCAGCAGCAGGCCCACATTTTCCCTAGGCTTCCTTTTGCTACCGATGTACTTGAAGAAGCCCTTCTTATTTTCCCTGAAATCCCTTGCCATGTTTAATTCCAAGTGGGCCTTAGCCTTCCTTGTTGCATCCCTGTATACTCTGACAACATTCCTATGCTCCTCCCAATTGGCCAGTCCCTTTCTCCACATTCTGTAAATTTCATTCTTCCATCAGAGTTTTTCCAGGAGCTCCTTCTCATCCATGCAGATCTCCTGCCTCCTTTGCCTGATTTCTTGCTTGTAGGGATGCACCGATCTTGAGCTTGGAGGAAGTGGTGCTTGAATATTAACCAGCTCTCTTTCACCCCCCTTCCTTCTAGATCCTGAGCCCATGGGATTCCTCCAAGTAGGTCCTTGAAGAGGCCAAAGTTTTCTCTCCTGAATTCCAGGGTTGTAATTTACTTTTTGCCTTGCTTCTTCAACTCCTGATCCTGAACTCCATCATCTCATGGTCACTACAGCCAAGGCTACCCTCAACCTTCACATCCCCATCTAGTCCTTTTTTGTCAGCACAAGGTCCAGCAGTGCACCTCTCCTCATTGGTTCCTCCACCACCTGTGTCAAAAAGTTATCATCAATGCTCTGCAGAAACCTCCTAGACTGTGCATGCCTGGCTGTGTTGTTTTTCCAGCAAATGCCAGGGTAGTTGAAGTCCCCCATGAGAACTAGGGCCTGTGACTGTGAGGCTATTTCCAGCTGTCTGTAGAAGGCCTCATCGACTTCCTCTTCCTGATTCAGTGGTCTGTAGTAAACACCTACAACAGTGTCTCCCACATTATCCTGTCCCTTAATTTTTACCCATAAGCTCTCAACATGTTCTTCATCCACTCCTAGGCAGAGCTCGATACATTCCAGTTGCTCTCTCACATAGAGGGCAACTCCACCACCCACTGACCTGTCTTTCCTTAAAAGTACATAGACATCCATGACAGCATTCCAGTCATGTGAGCTATCCCACCATGTCTCATGACCTTGCACCCGCACACAGATCTCTAGTTCTTCCTGTTTATTCCTTATGCTGCGTGCATTGGTGTACAGGCATTTCAGAGAGGTAGTTGAGCATACAGGTTTCCCTTAGGGGGTTGTAAGTGATAGCCTGTAAATTCACTGAAATAAATGGTGAGAGATGAGGGGGAGAAGGCCCTCCAAGCCTTCAATGGAACACCTCAAACACTCGCAGAGATAAATAATGCAGGCCTGGTGTTCAAAGAACTGATAAGGCTAACAGGCGCCTGAAAAGTGGTGGGAGGACTGTCTTGTGAAGACAAGACCGTCCTGCAACTTGTGTGGTGAGCTTGCTAGTTCTCTGTTACAAGGCCATTGTGTCCAATAAGTGACATTTGCTTCATTATCCATGAAATGCATGTGGAAGTGCACACCCCTGCATATGCTAATGAAGATTATAGAGATCATGCTAAACATATGGTACTTGTCTTTCCACCCAAATCCAGCTACATGTCACCTGAGAGAAGGGAGAAACCTCAGATGAGGCTGTCCTTAGCAAGGGTGATGGACCATGCTAATTCATAAAAGGGGAAAATAAGTGCCCCTAGAGAGAACAAAGAAGAAGATTGTGCCTATGAAGATTTTTCCCAAGAAAGAAGACAGTGCCTAGGAAGATTCCCTGAAAAGATGCTGGAACCAGGATTGGTGATCTCCTTATCTCTGTCTTTTCCTTTCTCTGTCCCTGGGTTTCTCTTTCTTCTTAGAGTTGCTAAGTAATGACCTTAAGTACCACTTGCCATAAGTCGTTGTATACCTGTTAAGTAACACAATGCATACCTCACTGTATGGGAGCACCCAGCCAAACCGGTTTCAGAGCACAATAGGTGAGATGCAGGGAGTTGTCATCCTACTCAGCTTCCTCTCCTCCTTGCCTTGACTAGGAGCTGCAAAATTGGGGGGAGCTGCAAAAACGGCTCAGCCCGGGGTTGTCTCAAGATTGCATCACAATAAGAACCAAAACCAAATGGAACCTTAACAAACTCCCTTAACAAACAAAATACCCTGAGTCCCATCCCACCACTATTCCCGTGACTTTAAGTGCTAGACATCACAAAATTGGCAACAGAGACTTAGCCATCACACCACCAGAGGTAAATATCCCAGATAGTGTAATCCACTCAGGCATAATCCTGCACCCCCACAGAATCAGGAAATATAAACCGCAAGGTTTGGGGAGAAAAATGGGGAATCTTCCAACAATACAGCTGTCCTGTAGGAAATTCGTCCCCCCCTTGTCCAGGACGCTGTACAGGGTAACTTCCCAGGTATTGAGCAACCTTACCTGAGAGAGAGGGTAAGTGATTAAGAAATATATGTATGGTATATGGCACACTATTAAGATTGTGATTGGTGCACTCTTTTAAGCTATTAACATTTAGCGTGCTTGTGGTTTGTGTTGTTACTTTTCAGGATCACTTGTAGGTTGCAATAGTGTATTCCGCGAATTGCTTTTAAATTGCAATAGTGTAATTGCCATTGGACACAATAGAACCTGCAATAGTGGTGTATTGGACCTGTGAGTGAAGTCCAAATAAAATGTTAATTTGAACCTCTCAGTGAAGTCCTTTTTCCTGTTCATCACACTCACTACTTGCCATAGTTTGTTATATGCCTAACCAATTATTGTGGAATTGTTAAGACCTATACTAATCATTTTGGGAAACGAATAAATGCTTGTATACAGATATTGAGATTTATTTCACCTTAGTCTGTGACACTGGGGATTTATGACTCTGAATGACCTCCCTTCTTTCCTGAGTGGGAAGTGACAGGGTGCAAGAGCATCCACCACAGCCATTCACACCATTGAGGTGATTTGCCTTCTGTATCTCATCTTGGGAATCAGATAAGGAATATTTGTCACTGCTCTGATTGGCCTGGCTTATTGTCCCAGTTGGATAAGTTGGCATGAGCATTGCCACCTTGGACCACACCCCCCAAGCCCTTCAGTTTAAATCTCATCTCACCAATTGGCCAGCCTCCTGCCAAAGATTCCCTTGTCTCTTCTAGACAGGTAGCTCCCATCCCTCTCTGACAAGCCATATTCATCAAAGAATGTCCCATTGTCATAAAAGCCAAAACCCTTATAATGGCACCAGCCATGTAGCCAGGAGTTGATATGCATTATCCGTCCATTTCTGACTGCTCCCTTTCCTCTAACTGGTAAAATGGAGGAAACGAAAACTTGGGCACCAATTTTTTTCACTTGCACCCCCAGGGCTTTATAGTCTTCCTTAATTCTGCCCAGGTTCTGGCTTGCAGTGTCATTCATGCCCACATGAAAGAGTAACAGTGGGTAGTAATCTGTGTTCTTGACAAGTTGTGGCACCCTCTTGGCAACATCTTGAACCTTAGCTCCTGGAAAGCAGCATACCTCTTGTGACTCCTTGTCAGGATGGCAGATGGGCACCTCAGTGCCCTTTAACAGTCACCCACTACTAGCACTCATTGTTTTTTATGATATCTACTGTTTGCTGCTGGTACAGGTCCCCCTGTCAGACCTTGCTCCTGGGTGTCTATAGCTGTTAAAGCTTCATATCTGTTTATGGTTGTGATGCTGGAGGGTGGAGACTGAAGTGGAGTCCCGCTTCTGTGGGTCACCAGGGTCCAAGGGGCCTCATTCTCAGTGGTATCCACTACAGGAACATGGTTCTGAAACCACCTATCTACCTCTGTCTCGGCTCCTCTGATATTACACAACCTTTTAACCATTTCTTGCAACTCGGCCACCTGATGTAACAGATCATCGACCTGTGCACACTGTGTGCAAGTACTTACCTTTCTGCCAGGAGAAGGAGAAGGGTCTGGGCACTCACTGCAACCTACTACCTGTACTGAAGTCTCCCTCCATACCAGTTCTGTCTGGGTGGATGCAGCAGACATCTGAGGGGCTTTCTGTGTAGGAACACTGGTTTTAACTCTGAGGTGAGTGCCCACCATTTTGGCAGAGACCTTGAGCACTTCCCTGCGCTGTGGGCCAACAAGCAGGCTGCAAGGCCCTTCCTGCATGCCCTTCCCTGACTGATGTGCCACACCCTGTTTGCAGCGATCCTGGTTGCTAGCGCTCCCTCAGTCCATTTAAATCTCACACAGTTTTGATTATTTTTGATAAGATAGGGATAAGAGTGTCTCCACAAACAGGGAAGTTAACTGAAATTACCAGAGTGAGATAGCCAATAGAATAGGAGAGTTAATTGAAGCTGCAGGACTGAGATAACCAAAAAAATAGGGGAATTAACTGAAAATGCAAAAGTTAGACGATTATAAAACTGCAAAAGTTAAACTTTTATGTAATAGGCGGATCGAGAAGTCTGTGCCTTCCAAATACCTCAGCCAATGGGGAAAGGAAGAGGGTTCCATGAGGCCAGGGAATTAGGATAAAATGGAGTCTGCGTCCTCTGGAAAATTGAGAGACCCCACAGGGAATTGCCCCAGTGGACTCTCCCTTTATTCGAATAAAGTCTTTGCAGGACTCCTCTGTCCCCTTTATGAACATCGACCTCTGGCTACGGGATTTTCTGCATAAATGGGGGCTTGTCTGGAATCCTTCCACTTCCAGGGACGGCGGACGACGAACGGAGCTGACGGTGTGCCTCACCAGAATTTCGGTGATCAGTTCCCTTTGACAGCTGCATGCACTGGACAACTGATTGGGTACCTGAGACTGTTCAGGAGACAGATGAGCAATGGACCACAGGATTCCATGAAGAGGTCTGCAGGGAAAGACTGTTGGAAACCTCACCAGTGAGTACTATGGGAAATGCAGGGAGTAAAAGAGGGAGGACACCCAGGGAGGGCAGTAAAAAGAGGATGCCCGGGGAGGGCAGTAAGGGAAAGTTGAGAATGGATCTCGACAACCGGGATGATGATCCCGAAATACCCCCAGAAAGTCCCTTGAGGAGAATGTTAAGATCATGGGGCCAACTACACATTCACACAGAAGTAACTAAGGAAACAATGGTAAAGTTTTGTTATTTTATCTGGCCTGAATATAATTTGCAAAAAGGTTTTAGATGGCCTCCTCTTGGGTCAGATGATGTTAGTCTTTGTCAATGTTTATGCTTGTACTTGAATGATGCTGAGAAAGGACTTCTTGAAAAAGCATGTGGGGAAATATGGTTAAGAGCACCGCCAACAGGAATTTATGTGGTCAGAGGGAAAAGAATTAAGGGAGAGTCGGGAAATGGGGGGGAAAGGGGACAGAGGAGGAGACATGGGTTGTTCTTCAGTGTCTTCCCCTGCCCTATCGCCGAGGCCCTCCAGGTCCCCCAGGGGACCCAGGAGTAGCTGCTGGGCCTTTATACCCCCAAATCCCAGATCAAGAAAATCAGGGAGAGACCATCCCTACAGCTCCTCTTAAAGAGGACAACAGTGGAGGGAAGGATGAGCAAGAGATTATGTCCCCATCTAGAACTAGAAGGGGAACACAATATAAAGCACCAAGGGTGCCTAAAACCCAGGAGGCAAGCGTTCATCAGATGCCTCTTCACCAGGTTCCTTTGGGTGAACAAGGCAGGGGATTTGGGTTTGTAATTGTACCTCTTTACAACTCAGGACATAAGAGGGTTGAAAAAAGAATTACCCCCATATCTGGATGACTCCATAGGGGTGGGGGAAAAGGTAGATGAATATCTAGGGAATGCAGATTATACCTGGAAGGATTGGGATTTTCTTCTGGGAATTTTATTTGGGCCGCAGGAAAAATGAATGATTTTGCAAAAAGCCCATCAGTTGTGGGAAGATGAACACCCACAAGCAGCAGGGAACGAAGGGCAGAATGCACCCGTGGTTGATGATGCAATCCCCCAGGTGGACCCCAACTGGGATCCAAACAATCAGGCTAACCTAATCTGCCTTCAGGGCTGCAGAGCCTATTTGATTAGAGCAATTAAGACAGCAGATCCCAGAACTAACAACATGACAAAGGCTATGTCCCTAGAACAGGAGAGAGACTAGAGAGTCCCTCTCACTGGTTGGAAAGGACCAGGAATGCCTTAAGAAAACAGGGAGGGTTGGACCCCGAGGGACCAGCTTTTGACACATTGTTAAGGGTACAATTTGTCACCAAGTCCTGGCCTGACATAAGGAGGAGAATACAGAAGGACGAGGATTGGCAAAACAGGCCTTTGGACGAGCTGGTTAGAAAGGCGCAACAGGTGTATGTAAGAAGGGATGAAGAGAGGGCAAAAACAAAGGCAAGGGTGATGGCACAGCTTCTACAGCCTCCTAAGGAAAAAATGCCGAGACCCCCAGGGTTGAAGGGGAGGGGGCAAACGTCAGGATTGTCTTCCTCGGTGGGGAGGGGTCAGCCCAGGCTTCGGCTGGGAAGAAATCAGTGTGCTATTTGTAAGAAAGAAGGACATTGGAAGAGAGAGTGCCCGTGGAGGCAGGTGGATTATAATGAGGAGGAAGTCCACCGGTTGATGGAAATGGATTGTTAGGGGTGTCAGGGGCTCCCATTATTCCAGGGACCCACCATCTTGGAGCCCTTGATAACCTGTCAGGTGGGTCCAAATTGGGAGGAGGTACACTTTTTAGTGGATACCGGAGCCTCTCGATCTACTTTAAAATTGTGCCTAAGGGGGGACAGTTGTCAAGAGAATCTTTAATTATCCAAGGAATAAGTGGAAAGGATGAACGTGTACATTTAATCCATCCGCTATTAATAGATATAGGAGATAAGTTTGAGATGCATGAACTTTTGTTTGTCCCTAATTGTGATTGCAATTTATTGGGGAGGGACCTGATAGCTAAATTGGGGATGCAAATTAATATCATAAAGGGTGACGAAGAAGCGAGTACTGTTGTGACTTTGCGCAAATTGTCTGATAAAGCTTATGCTAAAATAAACCCAGAGGTGTGGGCAGTCCCAGGGAAATATGGAAAATTAGATATAGAACCTCTTCAGGTTACTTTGAAACAACCTGGTCAAGTGGTCTCTAAAAAGCAATACCCTATCTCAAGAGACGCAAAAAAGGGACCGCAACCCATTATTGAGTCCTTACTAAAGGCAGGTCTTTTGGAGCCGTGTATGTCTCCCTATAATACTTCCATCCTGCCAGTTAAGAAACCAGACGGAACCTATAGAATGGTACAAGACTTAAGAATAATAAATAAGATTATTAAGCCATGGCATCCTACGGTTCCAGATCCTTAAACTATCCTGAACCAAATTCCCTCCTCGCACCGCTATTATTCAGTGCTTGACTTAAAAGATGCTTTATGGGGATGCCCATTTACAAAGGATAGTAAACAATATTTTGCCCTTGGGTATGAACAGGAAGAAGCAGGGAAACTAGTGAAGCAACAATTGACATGGACAGTCCTTCCACAGGGATACACAGAAGCACCGGTTCTGTTTGGGCAAGCTGTACAAGAAATATTGAGAGAATTTACTCCACCCCCAGGGATTAGGTTTTTACAATATGAAGATGATTTACTCCTCACAGGAGAACAAGAGGCAGCAGTGAAAGAGACCACTGTGGAATTGCTTAATTTTCTTGCTAAGAAAGGGCTTAGAGTATCTGAAAAGAAGGCACAACTAGTGGAAGAGAAGGTTAAATATTTGGGACATATTTTCACTGAAGGTTTGCGGTGTATTGATCCAGAAAGAATTCGAGGGGTTGTAGAGGTGCCGTTACCTAAAACTAAAAAGGAGCTGCGATAATTTTTGGGACTAATAGGATATTGCAGGATCTGGACTGAGGACTTTTCTGCTTTAGCCCGACCCCTGTATGAGCTCTTAATGCAAGACAGCCACAATGTTGTAGTATGGACACCAGAAGGGAAGCAGAGCTTTGAAATGTTAAAGAATAAGTTAACCAAAGCTCCGGCTCTAGCCCTTCCAGACCAGGAAAAAGAATTTGAATTATATGTGAATGTTAAACAAATCCATGCTAAAGGGATTCTAGTGCAAGAACATGGGGGCAGTGGAAGACCAGTGGGCTATTTTTCTAAAATGTTAGATCCTGTAGCCAGGGGCTGGCCCCATTGTTTACAAAATTGTGCAGCCAAGGCTTTAATGTTAACTCAGGCTCAAAAACTGACAGCAGGAGGAGCTCTCATTGTTAAAGGACCACACCAAATTAAAGCTTTGTTAACTGAAAGAGCTTCTAAATGGATGACCAGTGCTTGGTTATTACAGTATGAAACTTGTTAAATGGAACAAGAGGACTTAGAATTAAGATGCGGGGAAGGGTTTAATCCCGCCTCCTGTTTAGCTGGTCCTGAGGGAGGAGATCCGGAGGAAACTCATGACTGTGTTCAAGTAATAGATCTTCAAACACGGGCCAGGGAAGAACTAAGGGATACTGTGGCGTATGAAGAAATCACGGACTCATAGGTCATGCAGTAAGTGAATCCAAAAATCCAATTCGACCACCTTTATTGCTACACAGAGAGACTTTTATACACTAAGACACAAACCTACTCCCCCCATAATGCCCAATCATGGACTTATAAAAATATTTTTTACCTTCTACTGAGCTTATCACAATAACAATTATTCTACTATCAAGACAAGTTTCGGTTCCCAGACTGTGCGCTGTTTTTTGTCAGGATGTGCTTCAGGATGCAAAACTTGTATTTCTCACTCCTCCCCTGCTCTCAAGGTCACTACTGGCACACACTGTAGCTCCAGATGCAAGTAAATCTTAACTATGTGAGTGACCTTTCACTGAGCCCACATCTCCCCCTCTTTTATTAGTTTGAATAGAAATCAAAGCAAGGGTCATCACAACCTGGCACTGAATACCACAGGTCTAATTAATTGAACCTAGGAACCCAAAAAGAAAGAAAATTAAACAAAAGAACAAAGCAGCTTCAAGTGTCTGTAATCACGTACTATAGTAAAAGCTAACCATTCAAGAACACACTTAACCCTTTTTTGGTATTTTCAACTTCATCCTTAGGAAGTCTCACTAAATAACCTATACCATCTTTCCCTTGCCATTCATACATAAGATTAACAGGTAT
>QJSC01001108.1:3293635-3320021 GCA_003697955.1 Calidris pygmaea | reverse complement strand
CACCTACACCCCACACACACCACCACCGCCCCACACAACTCACCCCGACCCACACACCCATCGTCCCAAAAGCAACACCCCCCCTAAAAAAAACAGCAGATGCTTACAGCACCCGGTATTCCCAGGCAGTCTCCCAGCCAAGTACTTTGAAGGCCCGACCCTGCTTATCATGCTTGGTGAAATTACATTGTTGGTTTTTTAGGTGTCATGGCCTAAAGTTTTCAACTTTCTTTTTTAGCAGCTTTTTTACAGACCTATCACTTTAATATCACTCCTTTTTTCTATCTTTCTATTATTCTCACTCTTATTTACACTCTCTTGTACATTCCGATGCATATTTGTCTTTGCAGTTCTTTTTAACTGTCATCAACATTCCTTTAAGCGCTTTACTGCTCTCATTATCTGGTTTCTTTTTGTATTTTCTTTTGTACTGATTCAGATTTGCAGGTTCATGGTCACATTTTATTTGCTGGCCTTCCCGTGCCCCTCAAATTCACTTCCAGCAGGTGGCAACGTAGCTGCACTATTGCTGATGTTTCCCTGGTTGTACTTGTGTTTGTGGGCTCCCTGCAGCAAGACAAGGCCTTTGGGCTCGTAAGTCCCAAGTGTGGCCAGTGGTCCAGCAGCAGCTGCCAGCTCTCCTCCCCATGCCCCTCGGGCTGAAGGAGCTGCTCTCCACCGTGGACGTGGCTCCATCTGAGGGCAAAGTAGTGCGTGGACAGCACGTGCCATTGCTTCCACTCAGGAGCCACGTTTGCAGACAGTTTTGGTGTATTAACACCCGTAGCACCCTTCCTGTTCCACACACAGGCTGTGGTGTCACTACAGCCATCCTGACCCTCGCTGGGGCAGCCTCAAGGCTGGTACAGCGCAGGGTTGCTGCAAACAGCCTGAGCAGTCATTTTCTGAGGAGGTTTGGTGGGAATGAGCTAGCCCAAGAGGGTGAACTGTAGGTCACCCCATCACGGTAGGGGTCAGAGAGCTGCTTACCACCAGCCTGGTGGTGTGAAACAGCCTGAGAACAGCCGCAGGGACAGGTTGCCCGTGACGCACAGGCTGGGGCACGCGGGAGCCATAAGCAGGCAGCACGTCCCAGCCGGTAGCTTTCCTCTCCCCCCTCCTCCCCAGTGGGTAAATCCCATCAGCAGCCACCTAAATCGCCCCACGCCAGCCTTAATCCCATCTTGGGCGACGCCATCAGCCTCCTATCAGCCAGGGCGGGGACGGAGGGTCCGGGGAGGGACACCCCTGTCCCTGCCAGAGCCCTGGGGGACAGCGGGGATGGCTGGGGGATGCCCTGACCCGGGAAGGGGAGCGGGGTGGCAGAAAGGGGCTGCCTGTCTTCCATGCTCTGCGGAGAAGGAGGGGGAGCCCAGAGCTGAGCTGAGCTTTGTCCTGGGATAATTTTAGCCCAAGGAGATGAGAGGGGAGGCGCATGGCAGGGCTTAAGGGGTCCCTGCCTGGCCTCTGCTGTCCCTGCGGGTGTGGGGTGCCTGGGGAGCTGGCAGGGCCCGGCTGCTCTCCTCGGGGGGAGTTCATCTCAACCCATTGGGGTGAGCTGGTGCAGGCTGTGGGGATGCACATATGGCCTGTGCACCCCAGGGTGAGGTGTGGGGTGCAGGGGGCTCCCTGAGGGGGACCCTGCCCGTGGGGGCGTGCGTGGGAGGGTTGTACTTGAGAAGGGTGTTCCCATCCTGTGGAGGTGGGGGTACCCCTGAGGGGATAGCCTCTGGGGGTGTACCCGAGTGGGGGGTGAGTGTACAGGTGAGGGGGTCAGCCAGGGGGGTTGCAGCCGACTGTGGCGGTACGGGGGAGGTGGGGGGGGGGTACTCTACGGTACCCCCTCCCACACCCCCCCCACGGCGGCCGCCGCGCTTCCTTAAGCGCCCGCCCCGTCCCGGCCTCCCCCCGCCCCGTCCCGCCCCGTCCCGCCCCGCTCCTTTCCAAGTGAGGGAATAAAGTTGCGGGTCGGGGCGGCGCGGGCCCGGCTGGAGCGGGAGTAGGAGCGGGGGCGGGCAGCGCGTCCCGCCGGGCAGCGGCGGGTCGGTGTGACGGGAGAGGGGGGGGGGGCTCGGCCATGGCCTCGGAGGAGCTGGCGCAGAAGCTGCAGCGGCGGCTGCAGCTGGAGGAGAGCGGGGCGACGGTGGAGGGCGAGGAGGTGGCGGCCAAGGGCGAGGAGGAGGTGGCGGTGGCCGGGGGCGACGGGGAGCGGAGCTGCCTGACGGCCAGCGCGGACGCGGAGCTGAGCGCCAAGCTGTGCCGGCGGCAGGACATCAACGAGGGGGCGGCGCAGCCCCGGCGGGCCGCCGTCTTCAACCCCTACACCGAGTTCAAGGAGTTCAGCCGCCGGCAGATCAAGGACATGGAGCGCATGTTCCGCCTGTGAGTGGGGCGGGAGCCGGGGGGTGGGGGGGGAGTGATGGAAGAAGGGGGGTGGATATGTCGGGTTTGGGGCTTTGCTTTCCCTCCGCAGACCCTCCCGGCGCTTTTCCCCCGGGAAGGTGGTGGTGGGGGTAACATCTGGAGAGAAGCTGCCTGCTCTTGGCCAGATGTTTGCATTTCTCGGCGGTTTCGCGGTGGGGCTGGAAGGAGCTGCGGCGGGTTACCAGCGCCATCTGATCCCCACGTTGTCCCGGGGCTTTTTTTTNGGGGGGGGGGGGGGGAAAGATGTTCGTAGGTTTCGGAGTCGGGGCTGGAGCTCAAGCCTGGGGTTGCCTCTGTTCTTTCTGCCTGGGTTTGGGACGGCGGCTGTTTGCGGTGGCACCCGTGAGCTGTGGCTTTTGCGGGGGGAGGCTCTGGGTGGGCTGGGATAGCACGGGCGCTGCTGCCCCACACCCTGGGGGCACCTGGTGGGTCTGTGTCCCGGGGTCTCGCAGTGACTCTGGGGTGTCTTGCCGTCAATACCTGTGACCCTGGACATCCCCGGCGGCTCGGCTGGCTCTGCCCGGCAGTGTTGTAGCTCCTTCCAGGGTCCCGTTTGCCAGGCTTGGTTCCCCTTCCCGCCCACCCAAACAAAGCTGGAGAACAGCTTCCTCTTGTTTCCCCTTTCCTGGGGGCTGCCGTGGGGATCCCGTCCCGGCAGGATGGTTTTTGTATTGAAGTCAAACTGCTGGTGGCCACACAGAGAAAGGCTTGGCCCTTCTTGGGGCCGTGATCTTGTCCTCTTTTCTCCTCCATGAGCGCCCCCCATCCTGGCTCCTGCAGTCGGGGCACGCCTGGGTAGCTTTAATTATCTGTATTTGGGTTTTTCTCCAGCACCACAGACCCCTGTGCCTCCTGGGGACCGATGTCCTCCCAGCCCCAAGGAGGGGGGTCAGGTAGGCAGCCTCGCGTAGCTGGACGGGGGGTGAGCTGCTGCCAGGTACGAGGAGGCAGGACCACAGAGGAGCTATGCGGGGTGTCACGGCAAGGTGCAAGGACCTCCTTCGTCTTACGAAAGTGACCGCAGCAGGGTTTGTGACTTGTCAGGTCCTTGTCCTCCTACTTGAAAGCTGCCTCGGGCACCTTGGAGGCTGGGGTTGTTGTGAGGAGGCCAAGATCCTGGCTGAACGTTCCCAGCTCCTGATGCTGCGGGGGGTTCGCTGGCCCCAGCCGGGGCTGTTGCTGCGGGAGACGGGGCGATGGGCTTTTGTGAGCTCACCAGAGTTCTTTGTTGCATGGGCAGCGTCGTGCCGGCAGCTGGGCATGGGAAGGGAGTTGGTCCGGGGGAGACTGCCGCTCTGCTTGCTTCTGCCCCCCTTTTGATGGTGGTTAAAGGGGATCCCACTCTGCGAAGGGCTGAGAATGTGGTGCTGTGAGGGCAAGAGGATAAACGATGCAGGCAGCTGTGGGCGAGAGCCCAGAGCGAGCTGCGGCACTGCCTCAATAGGGGTAAGGAAAGGAATAGCGGTGGTTTGGGAAATAAAAAGTGGGAGAGCTGAATTGCAGCCGAATTTTTCAACAATGAGCTCATTAAGCGCCGGCCTTGTAAGCGGAGAAACCTAGGCTTTGCAGTTGAATGCTAATCAGCTGGTCAATGTAGCTGGAAAACATTGCGCGCCCTGTGAGGACTATTGCAGCTGAGCGCCGGCCGGTCACGCCAAAAAGGGGGAGAAGCTGGGCTGCCTGCTCCCCCGTGCTCCCCATCCTGGTTTTCACTCCCTTACAGGCACCTGGTGTTAGCCATGGCGCAGGATCTGGTCTTTGCTCCATCTGCTCCCAGCGACCCGTTTCAAGTACTGGCTGACACCACGTGCTCCAGGAGGAGAGGAAATATTCCCCTTAATTCCTGCCACTCAGAGCTTGAGTTAATGTGATTAAGGCTTTTATTCTTTCTATGGCTTATTGGGCCTGGGCACCACAACCTGGTGTTTCTTACTAACGTTAAAAAATAAGCCTTTGAGACAGGCAGAGATGTATCTTCTCACTGCCACGGGATGCCAGGTTTCTGCTATCTGACTTCTCATCCAAAAGCACTTCTTATCAGTTCAGTGGGACTTGTAAATCTGTTGTTAGGACTAAACTTGAGCCTGTAGGACCTGGGTGCGGTGTGGGCTGGGTCGGGGCGCCCTGGCCGGGAAGAGGGAGTTGCTGGTGATAGCGGCTGCTCTGGCATCTGCCAGGGCGTCCCACAGGACAGCCGGTGGCCGCAGCCACCCTGTGCCAGGGTGGAAGCAAAGGTCCTGTCTGAACGTGGAACTTCCTGAAATCCAGTGCTCCATCCAGGTGCGGTGTGGCAGGAGCACCCTTCCAAAGCAGAAACAATGTTCCTTGCTCCTGCTACCACGGTTGGGCTCGTTTTTCCTTGGTCTCATGCAAGACTCCTCCCGGCAGCATCCCCCTATTTTGGCCCTATTCCGCCAGGGATGGGGTGTTGGTATCTGCTGTGGGTGCTGGGGCTGTACAGGAGCAGGCAGGAGCACAGACAGCTTTTGGGGTGGGTATTTTTTTGGCAGAGGAATCAGGAAGTCTGCAGCTCAGGCTAATTATAATGTGACCTAATTAGCTGCCTATTCTGACAATGTGTGGGGACTCTGGTATCCATGATAACCTCCCTTCCCCAAGTCTTGTGAGTGAACTCGGGAGCTCTGGAGTCTCACAGCTCCCCTTGGTGCCGTCTTGTCCGGGGCAGTGGCAGAGGGGGGTGTGAAAGCCAGGCTTTGAGACTGTGCCTGGTGGGAGTGACCTTTCCAAGGTATGTAGAGGAGGGGAAAACAGCCACCGGCTTCATCTGCAGGGTGCGAGGGAGTGGAGAAATTCCAGCCTTGCTGTTGCTTTTGTCTTTAAGGAATTTCATGTGTTGCCCACGTCTTTCATGAGTGCCTTGTGCCTGGCTGGTGGGAGAGGCTGCGATGTCCACTTGCCCTCCCTGAGCCACTTGGGAGCCTCTCACCAGGTGCCCGTGTACCAAGGGACATGCCTGATGTGCTGCAGCAGACCTGCTTCTCCCACAGGACTGCTGTGCTCCCGGCGTGACTGGCTGTCTCTGGAGTCCCAGCAGTCGGGGAGGTCATCCCCATGGGGGCTCAGCCACCCCAGGTGCCAAGCACCAAGCCTGGGCCCCGCAGGCTTCAGCACCTCAAGGTCTTGCCCAGCATCTCGGTGGAAATCCTGCTGGAGGAGGTTTTCGTCTTGCCCTCATGTCCCTCCAAGAGCAGGAGAGCTCCTGCTGGCCCAGGTGGGGAGGAGGAAGGAGCATGCAGCTGAGGAGCCTGTTCCTTTCACCAACTGAGAAGTCGTTTTCCAAAGCTCTCGGAAATAGAATGGAATATTTCAGTTGGAGGGGACCTACAACGATCATCTTAGTCCAACTGCCTGACCACTTCAGGGCTGACCCAAAAATCAAAGCATGTTAAGGGCATTGTCCAAGTGCCTCTTAAACCCTGAGAGGCTTGGGGTATCGACCACCTCTCCAGGAAGCCTGTTCCAGTGTTTGACTGTCCTCTTGGTAAAGAAATGCTTCCTTGTGTCCAGTCTAAATCTCCCTGATTTAAAGCTTTAAACCATTCCCATGTGTCCTGTCGCTGGATCCTGGGGAGAAGAGATCAGCCCCTCCCCCTCCATCTAAGGTGAAATGCAATGCTGAGAAGGAATAAAGTGCTACTTAGAAAGGATTTTGAAATATTTAAGAGGAGATTATTACTACTTCAGCACCATTACTCCGACTGCTTTATTTCAAAGCCTGTATTATGCCGTTGCAGCATGCAGGACCTGCAGATCAAAGTACAGGTGCTTGTAGTCAATGGAGCAAGCTCAGGTACAGCGACTGTGTACAGGGAGGGCAGGTTTTTCTTTCCAACCTTTCTCAAGAAGCATGAATGTTTAGAAACTGCTCTTTGATCCTTCAGGATTTGGGATTTCTCACTCAAGGATCCCTTTTGTTTTTTTGTTGGTTTTTTTTTTTCCTCCCCTTGGGGGTTTTCAGGCAGCTGGGGAAGGTGACTGCAGAGTCAGTACAGGTGATGCAGTCCTCAGCATCTCCATTTTCTTCTCTTCTTGACCCTTCTTTCTTCTGCGGTGTAAACCTCCCCAGCTGTGCTGCCTGACACCATTAGAACGACTGTGCACGGGCAGGAATTGTGCGTAGCACACACTTCTTGCTCTTGAGCAAGTTTGTTCAGCAAGAATTCCCCCTTCCCGGTTTCTGCTCCGGCTTTCTTCCCTCAGCGCTTCGGCAGCCGGGCACGCTCTGCAGCCTGGGTGGAAGCGAGCCAGCGTGGGAATCTGGGCGCATCCTTGTTGCAGCAGCAGATTTTGGCAACCGCTGCCTGTGTCTCATCTGCTGCCAGGAATACCGCTGCGGCAGCGCCGTGAAGCCTTATCGCCGCCGGCCGGCGTGCTCGTCACTACCTGCGGCATCCCGAGCCATCGCAGGTGGGGACCCATCTGTGGCACCGACTGCCTTGCTTGCCCCTGATGGGAGATGTCTTTGCCTGTCGGCAGGAGAGCCCCCCTGTCCCTAACGCCTGCGCGTCACCCGGGTGAGGCTTGGCTCGCGGCCCGGGGGAGCTTTGAGCCCGAAGGCAGCAAAGCTCCGGTGTCACGGCAGGACAGTGGGTGATGGCGGGGCTGGGAGGGCTGGCGAGGCACCCGAGTGCTGTGCGCTCTCGCTGTGCCACTCCTGGAGTTACAGGATGGCTCCCTGGAGGGTGTCTAGGCATCAAACTCACCCTGGTTCCCCCCTCCAGCTCTGCCTGTTAGGGTTCACCAGTGTCCGTCACCAGGACAGGGCTGCTGTGCGGGCAGTGAAACGGGTGTGTGAGCAGTCTCAGGGGCTGGCTGGAGCCCTGGGCCCTGAAAGGGAGTTCCCAAAAAAGCAGGTGGTGGGGTTTTTGGTAGGGCTGAGGTGCGCCGGGAGCGTTGGCTGACCGACAAGGTGCAGCCTGCACCGTCCCCGTCTTGTGCCGAGAGCCCGTGCCTGCGGGGGGGCGGCGGGGAATGAATGGCGCCGTCTCTCATGCCCTATAAATACGCCTCTCCCTAAATAGTCTGGCTGCACGGCTCGGTGGCAGCCGAGCGGCTGTACCCAGCTCCTAAAATACTCAGGCTGTTTTAGGAAGCGAGGGAGGAGGGGGCTGGGAGGGAATGCAGCAGCAGTTTGCGGGGTGCTGAGTTGCACTGAGCAGTCCCGGGGCCTCAGTTCTCCTCTGTCTGTCTGTCCCCCACTGCAAGGTGCTGGGAACCTGGTTTCAGGGTGCATCTCGGCCGCCAGCTGCACCCCAGCCCGGCGCGCTCAACACCCATTGTGCGGCTGGTACGGCGTGCCGCTCTGCCACCGGTGGCGAGACCCCATTTCTCACAATCCTGGCTTTGTGCTGCCTCTCCGCAGGGATGAGGAGCCCTGAAGCCGTGCCCCCACGCTTAACCCTTTCGGGGTGGCGCGTTTGCCCCTGGGCTCAGTGCCAGGGCAAGCACCGAGGGCTGGTGTTTGCCTGCAGGTAGCGCCTGTAGCAGAAGGGTGAGATGAGCACAGCAGGCGCGGGATGGGCATGTGTTTTCCTTCTGCCCTCATCTCCATTATCCAGCGCTTCCAAGAGGGGCTGGGCAATGTCCCCACCCTGGATGGTGGGGGTCTCGGTGTAGTCCTGCTTCCTCACCCAGCCAAAGGGCGGTGTGAGCTTGCTAGGGCCAAAATTACCCCCCCCCCCAGTCCCAGCTGCCTCCCTGCCTGGATACGCATCGCTGCTTTATCTGATCAAAGGCACTGCCTCTCCAACCACCTTACTCCAGAGGAATGGCTCCACACTGTTTCTCCCAAACTTAAAGGAAAAGCAAATTGACAACTAAATATCGCACTTACTACGCTTCTCTGAGGTCTTGAAAGCGCATCTCGGAGCTGGGCTGGGGAATGCTGTGAATGTGTGCCTTAATTAACTGATGCCTTCCTTGCTGTGATGAACCTGCTGCCTTTCCTGCCCATGACATCTCAGGTCTGTGACCTGGTTTCTGCTCTGACAGAGTTTTCTTTCCTAGTTTTCCAGAAAGCTGCCTGGCCCTGGTGGGCTCGAGGGTTTGCTGGGTGCAGAGTGCGCAGGCAGATTGGTAGCAGAAGCTGTGCGCCAGCCTGGTGGTGACATCCCAGTCATTTGGGGTCTGGGACCCTTGGAAACAAAGAGGCATAGAGAGTATAAAAGATGGTTGTGGAGGTGGTGGGACTCTGGAAAGGAAGCCTTGGAGGCCACCCCACTTTGGGGGGGAAAAGCACCCTGTGCCCGTGCTTGTAAAAGCAGGGGCAGAGCTCTTGGCTGCAGCCCTGCCTTATGCTGCCCACGCCTGCAAGCAGCTCGGAGCCAGCGGCTTTGTTCGTGTCTTTCTCTGCCACAGCTTCCTCTGCGGCTCTGAGGTTTCTCAGCTGGAAAGGGCTTTCTTCCAGTGTAACCACAACTGTGCAGGTCTCTGTCTGGGACTGCTTCAGCCCTCTCTTCTTTGGAAGAGAGCTAACAGTCAATGAAAGATGCTGAGTGGGAGGATCTGGCCGGCTCCCGCCAACGGGAAGGATTCAGTGCCATGCCTACGGTTTCCTTTCTGAATGGTTGAAAGGATTTAATTCTGTCAGGGTTGAGATGATGGCGAGGGGGCAGTGGCAGGCTGTGCACCGGGGCTGAGCCCAGCCTGCCTTGTCCTCCCATGCGCCCCTGGCTCTGCTCTGGACCCCGGTGGCACGACCAGGATGAGGGAGGGCTGTTGACAGGCTGTCTGATAGCAGAGCGCCCATCCCTCCAGCCTTTGGACTCTGAAACCCAGTGGTAGGTGTGAAGTGCTGGGTGGGCCGGATGCTTGATTCGCACCCACAGTGGCTGTCAGGGGAGGAACTGGTGCACGGTCCCACGCTGAGCACAGCAGGCCACTGCCTCCCCGTCCCTAAAGCACTCTGCCCCTTGCATGGTTGCCCTCTCCTCCTGCAAAGAGTCCTTTGTGCTCCACTGGGAGCATGGTCCTGCTCCACTCTTGCTCCTAGGGGTGGGCACTCACTGGTTTCTGCTGCCAGCCCGGCCCTGTGGTGTAGCCCCTGGCGCCAGCTGGGATTGCTGTGCTCCCCCAGGACTGCTGTTCTGCCCTGCCCCTGGGGACACTGAATAAACATCGCCCCTGGAGCAGGGTGCTTGTGTGGTACAAAGCCATTTCAGAGAGGAAGGATCTTAACAGCGAGAGGGGGTGTGTTTTGCTTACAAAGAAAGATAGCTGCTTTCTGCAGGGAGGTTCTGGTTGGTCTCTGCTCCCCGTTTCTCTGCTAACTGAGCAGGAGACCTGGCACCAGCTGGCTCCAGTGTGCCTTTGCCTCACTGTGCTGGTGTATGTGTAAGCTGTGTGTAAGTAACCTTTGTGCTGGACGTGCAAGTAGGCGAGATGGAAATCCCACTGAGATAAGCTGAGTTCCTCTGTGTGGGTGGTTTGGTCTGAGCTCCCTTGAGCACTTCTCTCTCTGATGAGACAGCTCGGAAAGCTGCCCACTACTTCCCTGAGCTTAATATATCTCAGCACTGGCTGTGTTGTGTAGCTTCCTCTTTCCCCTGAGCTTTGAACTTTATCCCTTTGCATGGTTCCTGTTCTGGGAAGATGGATATGGAGAATGATGAGGGCTGACCCCCTCCCCTTTGCATCCCACAGGTACGATTCGGGACGGGATGGGTACATTGACCTGATGGAGCTGAAGCTGATGATGGAAAAGCTGGGAGCCCCGCAGACCCACCTGGGACTGAAGAACATGATCAAGGAGGTGGATGAAGACTTCGATGGGAAGCTCAGCTTCCGTGAGGTGAGGGTGGCCCTGGGAGCAGACAGGGATGTGGCTGTGGAGTGGAAGGAGGAGGGAGCCAGGCCCTCCCTGTTCTCCGGATGTAGGTAGTCCTGTCCTCTATGTGTTTCTCCAGCTGTGAGGTACAGTGGAGAAGCAGTTGAGCTTCCTGATGCCATGGGGAGCTTGAGGTGTGGACCACTGGCAACACCCATCTCCATGTGGCAGTAATGGTTCCTGATGGCAAACCTCTCCAACCCCCCCTGCTTGCTTTGGGAGCACACTTGAGCCCTGCTGCAGCTGCCCGGGAGTGTGACAGAGCTCCCTGCTCTAGCTGGAGGTGGCATGTCCAGTAACGAGGTCTCATTATGGGGCTCCTGCAGTATAGTGGCTCAGGCCCCTCATTTCAGGTGCAGGGCAAGGGCTCTGCTCAGAGCAGCTGGTCCCATGGGTTGCAGGAATCTTCCTCTTCCAGCTTATACTGGGTCCCTCTCTGCATCACGCAGTGAGCAGCCACAGCAAACCTCAGGAGGGGTGGTCACCTCCCTGCAGCGAGGAATAAAGGTGGTGATGCAGCAGTTTGGCACTGCATTGCCGGCTCAGCAGGGACACACAGCGAACAGGTCTGTCTGTCACCGCTGGGAGCAGCGTGGGCAGGCCAGGAACTGCTGCCAGATGGAGGAAGAAGGAATTTGAGCAGTGACCTGCGTGCACTGAAGGGCACCCAACTCGTCTCAGCAGGAAGGGGGAGACCACATACCAAAACCTCTTGTTGCATCATCTCCTCCCGGGCTTTGATTGCTGTTTCAGTCAGAAGTGTATGTCACACTGCGGCTTTCTGAGTTAACTGACAGCCCCTTGGGTTGCAGGAGGGCCAACCCTGCTTGTGTCCTGCTTCTTCCTGTCCCAGTGGGCCCCAAGCAGCTGGGCTCCCTTGTTTCTGCTAGGGCTGTGCTCTCGCCCTGCCTCTTGCAAGGTGAGAGCTTGGCTGGGGAGATGAGGCACAGAGCTCTCCATGGCTCAGGACGTCAAGTTCTTCATCTTGGAAGTGCCAAGGACCTTTGGCAGTGCCTGGGAGGGAGGATAAGCAGCCAGGACCCATGGCTGTCTGGGCTGGTTGGGGTGTTAGGGGTGACTGGCAGCTTGCAGAGCTGCTGCACCATCTCTGTGTGCTGGTATGTCACACCATCTTCCCCCTGCTCTTGTCCCCTCAAGGGTTTTGTTGCATTCCTCTTGCTGCTAGAGGACAGCAGTTGAAGACAGAAGCTAAAAACTGTTGGGTTACAGGGCCTGGCCCAGAGAGAGGGGGGGAAAGACAAGCAAATCTGGGAAGTAAGAGCTTCCCAAAAGCAGTTCACACCAGCAAAGCTCTAAGCTGGGAGCTCCTCCTGGCAGGGAAGGAGACATGCCAGGTCAGAGGTGAACCAGGGGTAGCAAAGAATCCAGCGGAGCAGGAAGAGCACTGTGCCTTTGGCCCCAGGTCAGATTGCGATTCCCAAATCACTGCGTGGGCTGGTAGGAGCCCTCTCTGTGTGCCCTCTGGGCCACCCTTCACCCTGGTTGAGGGAGCAGGAGCCAGCCTCTGGGCTTGCTGCAGGGGCTCTCCTGTGAAAGAGAAGCGTGCTTATCCCCCAAGGCTCCGCAAGATGCGGTGGTGTCCTGGCACCAGTGGTGCAGCACAAGTGTCAGAGCGGCTCCTCTTCTGCCACCACCTGCTTGGAGCACAGCCCCTTGCTAGGCCACCCATCAGCTGGCACAGGCCGCCCCTGCTGCCAGCCCTTGGCAGGCGGCGTGTGGCAGCTGGTGCTGTTGTAGCTTCTCACCAGATGCAAAACGATGGTCAAGCAAATGCAAGCTCGAGTGGCACACGGGTTGGAATGAAGGAGCCTCCCTGGCAGAGCTCTGGGGACAAATTATACAGCAGCTTTGGCATGCACCCAAAGCTTCCCGTGGTGGAGAGGAGCAGGATGCTTCTTGCCTTGTTGCAGATGCACTCTGGCTGTCTGCTGTGTTTGGGCAGAGGACTGGCAGGGAGGCAGGTTTCCCGGTGGGTGAGGAGGCCTGCACCAGCCCATAGCCCTGCCCCACTCTGCTTCTCAGTGGTGGTGGTGACAAGCAAGCACATGGAGGGTGACCAAGCTGACCTGGGGCACTCTGACAACACAAGGAGAAACTCTGGTTTAAATGAATGCCTGAACTTGGCAGGGTGTCACTTGAGCACCCGAGGGCTCCTGTCTGCCTCTCCAGAGAATATCCAGTCCTGAGATACCTGCCTGAAGATGTGCTGCTTCTGGCCTGGCCAGAGAATTTGTAAGGACCTCTTTCACTTGCAGTAAGTCATCTTTTGCAACTGCTTTGGGTAGTGCCATGTCCTCCCATCCCAGGTAAGCTGTTGCCTGGAAAGCAGGCTTGTATGGCTCTGACTTGCTGCTGATAAACTGCTGGGCCTGTTAGGAAAGCTGCCTTCTACCATTGACCTTTGAGCGTCCATCAATACATCAACAATTAACTGCACATGACTCCCTCTGTGACTCAAACAAAGAAATTTAGGCTTAAAAGGATAGGTACAGTGAGGGGGGGAGCCACCTCTGACTGTCTAATTCCGTCATTACCACAGGAAACCAGAGTTAATTGCTATAATAGTAATGTCTAATTGTAGCTGCTATCTAGAACCCGCAAAAATCCACCCACTGTCCCCTGTGCCCACACCGGCTTAAATGCTGCCCCACATCATGTTTGCTAGCAGGGTTGGTGCTGAACCACTGCCTTGGGTGGCACCGCTTTTCTGGCAAGCTGTTGCAAGGCTGCTTCTGCCACTGGTCAATCCCTTACCTTCCCTCACATCCCTGAGGCCAGCACGGTGCGTGGTGGGGCTGTGTAACCGCGGCATCGCTCTGAGACCGGGCACTGTGGGGTGGGTCTTGGATCATGAAGGATGTGAGAGCAGATACATCTCTTATCTCTTACGACGTCAGTGGGGGTGGAAAGTGTGTGTCATGTTGTCCTCCTTGAGAGCACATCTTTCAAAGGTACCAAGATTATTGACATTTCCCTAAGGCTTAGCTGCACGTGGTATGTCCTGGGCCCAGCGAGGGTGTGAGACAGGCTGGGAACAGGAGCTGAATGCAGATGGTTGGTGTTATCTGGTTGGTAAGGACTGCTGCCTCAAGGGCAAACAACTGGTGAGCTGCAGGCAGTGTGCTGATGTGAGGAAGGATTGCTCCTGTGGAAACCAGCACCATGCCCCATAGTCCACCTCGCTGGGTCCTTGGGGCTGATGTTAATTCTGGTGGCTCAGTCCCTGGTTTCCCGTAGCTCAGCCTGCCCTTCCTGGCTGTGGCAGCCCGTATTCCACTGGAGGATTGCTGTGGCAGCCTGTATTCCACCCGAGGGTTGCTGCCCCGTCCCCTAGTTTCAGGATGATTCATGCACACTTGTACTCATGACTGGGTGTTTCCAGTCCCTCCTCGGGCGACAGCCGTACCAGACCTCAGGATTGTGCTGCCTCCGCTGCCCTTTTCCAATGCCAGGAAGTGGGACTCGCAGGGTGGAGCAGAAACTGTGAGAAGGAACCATGACTAATGCCAGCCTGGCTGCCGGCCCTCTGTGTCCCCGTGACGGGTGGTGGAGGAGGAGGAGAGGAACTAGCCTGAGTCCAGCGGATCTGAGCAGAGGGAGAGGATATTTTGGGGAGGATTTGGTTTCTTTCTGAGCAGGCTGTTCTGCCCGTTCAGCAGAGCATCATTAAACTTCTTACATGTGTTTGGAGGGGGGAAAAGTTCTGCTGTCCCCAAGCACAGCCTGCTTTCTGGCTGCTCTGTGCTGAGCACAGGCGGGTTACGAGGCTGCTGCATGAAGCAATGCCTGGTGACACTGCCTCTGCGAGAGGGCAGCCAGCGCTGCCGTCATCTCCACACCCTTCCCCACGGGAGGCCTTCCCAAATTCTTGCATTTCCACCAGCTTCTGCGAGCCACTTGAAGCAGGCGAGTGCTTTAGGGGCTGGTTCAGCGTGGATGCTGGGACTCTGCTGCCCTCCTCTGGGACAGCTCGGGCTCTCCTTATGAAAAAGCAAAGTCCCTAGCCTGGCACTCTGAGGAGCGTAGCACTAGAGATATTCGATGTTCCTGTGCAAAGGGATTTCAGGGTAATCCTGCATGGTATTTGCAGCCCTCTGCCCTGGACTGAAGTGCTGCAGTGGCGCAGCTTTGTTCCTTGTGCTTCTTTTGTACCCGTGTGACTTTGTCCCCATCTCTGTTCTTGCCATTCTGTGCCAAGCCTTGGGACACCTCCTGGGGTGGCCAGGAATAGCAGGGAGTTACACGACCTCTCACGTTACGCATAGAGCATCCACATCTTAACCGAAGCAGGTTGAAGGCGGTGCAGAGGTCCTTATATTTAAGCAGACAAGTCTTGTTCCTTCAGTGAAAAAAACAAACAAACAAACAAAAAAAAAAACAAACCAAAAAAAAGTGTGCTTTCTTGGAGGGTGACATGGCTCTTTGTGTCCTTTTGCAGTTCACTTGCCAATATGCACTCTGCTGAAGTGACTCGAGGTTTGTTAAATGCCCATGGTCCAATGCAGGATAAAGGTTTCCAAGCCAGTTGTCCTGTGGATGCTCGTTCAAGCCACTCTTGACTATCACAAGGGCCTGCCTCTGTCCTGACCTCTGATGGGTCTCAGAGAAGCTCTCCTGTATGTTATTTAATGGGCACGACAGCAATACGTAGGCTTTGCTCACTTTAGTGAAACCAGCCAGGATTCCCTGGTACAGGCTGAGGCACAGTGCAAAGGTTGATTTTTAAGTCACTTTTCTCATGCCCTAGACATGTGACCAGTTGAAGTAACTATGGTCTTTGACCTTGTTTTTGTTTTCCCCTCCCATACTGTGTGGACCACAGGGCTTGGGAAGGACAGAAGGCGGGGTTCATAGCAGCCAGGCAGTCCCCAGGTCCCTTTGAAGTGCACTTGGGCTGTTCTCCCTTAACAGGGGTGCACTGTCACCTCAGTTCAGGTGTGAGTCTGGGCCGTCTTTGTCCTGCTTTTGTTGTCATGGGATGTCATCTGAGCCCCCAGAACACTGGGGAAGCTGGCGGGGGGCTTGTGAATGCACCATTAGGGTGTGGGGACATAAAGAGGTGTATCTGAGCCCACCATGTGGTTGTACTAGGCAGGTGGAGAGGTGGCTTCCTTCCTATGGCAGGAGCTGTGCTTCACCAGGGCTCTGCTTCCCAGGAGACCCTCTTCCTAGGAGATCTCTACCTCTTAGTCCAACAGGGCTGTGTGCCAGAGCCAGGGCACTGGAGCATGGTGCCATTTCATTGATACCGGCTCGGTTTCTGTTGCTCAGAAATGTAAATTCCAGCCTCCTCCAGGTACATGTCTGCGCTGTTTGCATTTTGAGTTGTTTGCGCCTCAGTGAAGAACTTGAATGTTTCCTCTCTGTCTTGCTAGTTCCTGCTGATTTTCCATAAAGCTGCAGCTGGGGAACTTGAAGAGGACAGCGGCCTGTTGACCCTTGCGAAGCTCTCAGAGATAGATGTCTCCATTGAAGGAGTCAAAGGAGCCAAGAACTTCTTTGAAGCTAAGGTATGGTGTGGCACAGAGGAACATGGAAAAGGTCTGCACACGGGCCTTAGTTGCTACTGACCCTGCAGAAGATACTGCCAGATTTCTTCCTAGCTAAAAGGATGCATATTTCATGCTTCCCCCCCACCCCTAAACTCAGCCATAGCTTTTCCCTTCAGACTTTATGTTGGGTTCTAGCTACAGCCTTCCTCTGTAGATCAGTCAACACTAGAATGGTGTAATTCACTGTCTCTGCTGTGGGTCTTACCCTGGTAGAGCTGACTGGCTGAGCTGTGTCCCGGTAGCTGGGAGCTCTATGGGACTAGCTGGGTGACCGCTTTAGAAGACAAAAGCGTCCTGGAAGCTAATGGGACCAAGGTTTCCATTTTGCAAAACCTCCCTCAACCTGAACGCTCCGAGTTCAGTGGTGAATGGAGTGTTTTGGAGTATAGGATTTCAGACATCTCTTTCTCAAGCAGCTCTCTGTAACCTTTGGAATCAAAATTGTTCTGCAGGGTCCCGGGGTTGGCAGAAAGAGCTTTGTACCATTTGAAGCTGACAAAGCACCCTTTTTGAAAGCTCTCTTGAAGAGAAAATAATCCTGCTTGTTTATGTAAGAAGTTTTTTCCCAAGAGCATAACACAGCTATTGCACAGCAGATGTACTGAGATGAAAGCTGGAAAAATAGCCAGCAAATAAACAATGTCTCTTTGATCTGCAGATTATCCGTGGTGTAGTATGATGTTCTCAGATTTGGCTGTGGTTCAGAACTGTTTTCTGCAGTAGTTTCTCCCACTGTGTACTCCCAAGTTATGCCATGCTGCCTGCTTACAGAAAGAATGTATGTGACCCGGTACTGACGGCATTGTTTTGGTCACTTGTTAGTGACTTATTAGCAAATGACCTTTCTTTTATTGATGTTAAAGTCAAGTGAGCTAACAGGTATTGGGTGTAAATGCCCAAGCACTGCAGTGTAATTAATACGTGACCCATCCTGACAGAGCTTCCCAGTAAGTGCTTGGGAGGTGCAGCAAACAGTTCTGTGTTGCTCATCTGGGAGTAGTTCGGCCTCTGGCTCTCCCTCTGATGCAAGGCTTGACGCTCTTCTATTTTCTCTCTTGTACAGGTCCAAGCCCTCTCTTCAGCCAGTAAGTTTGAAGCAGAGATAAAAGCTGAGCAGGACGAGCGAAAGCGGGAAGAGGAGGAAAGGAAACACCGCCGGGCGGCTTTCAGGGAGTTAAAATCTGCATTTACCCAGTAACTGACCAGCCAATATGCACTCTGAGATTGCACATGACTTGGTACGTTTCCCAGATCAGGGCTCTACCTGGAGAGAACTGCCTGGATCCTGCCTAAAACTCATCACAGCTTCGCTAGCCATCCTCTCCCAAAGATCCTCCCGAGTTTCTAAGGGCACAACTCTTGCAGTTACTATGCATTCATAACGATGGCAATCGTAAGAGCTGTGTACGTGCTGTTTGCTCTCAACTGTGTCAGGAGCACATCACCCCAAAGCAGGAACAGCAGGTAGCAAATCATGGGTGAGCACTGACAAGTGTAATGTTTGCCTACTTCATTCTTCCCCTCTTTTCTAGACAACCTTTTTTTCGCAACCCCCTATTAATTCATTCCTTGCTTACAGGCAAGTAGTGAGGTCTTGTGTAAATCAGGGTGTACAAATTACAGCTTGACTTCCTGTATGTTTGTACTGCTGTTGGGTGTTGTCATGCATCCTCGATTATTCCTTTTCTTCTTCAAAGCCCTGTGCTGCAGGCACTGTGAAAACACTGTGAAGAGAGAAAGATAGTTACTAGGGTCATGGATCAAATTAATTAACATTTTCTGTAGCATTTTCTGCCGCCCAGCATGTTGGAGAATCTTCTAGTGTTTCTTCTTGAAGTGCCATAGTAACAAATCTTCCGATAAGAGGCGAGATTTCCCAAGACTTTGAAGGGAGGAAGCTGGCTCTCTGTTAAATGAGGAATAGAAAACTAAGTTGCCTGACCATGTATCTTCTTTCACATTCCATCACATTTAGTGTACTGTAAGGCTTCAGTATATTTTCCAGCCTTAGGCAGCTGTATCTGTTTTTTTTAAGGGATATTGCCAGCTGGACGATGCGATCAGGTGGCACGCTGGGGTTTTCTGTTTGGAAATTTGCTCATATCCCCAATCATGAAGGTGACATTTGTTAGATTTCATTAGAGCCACGACAGATAACACCAGCCCAGAGCACTGAGCAATCCCTGCTCAAGAAGGGAAGAGCAGCGAGGTGAGCACATTCAGCTGAACTGAATTTGGAGGGCATGCGCTATATTATTAGCCTTTTTTTTTCACAAACACAGGAAACTTGCCCACAAATATTAAAATGCCCACTGCTTGTCTGGGTATATATGCTGTAGGTCATGGCAGGGGAGCTGTGTTCCCTCAGAGACCTCTCTCTAAACATGGATTTGCTCAAATTCTGCCTCTACTATTGCCCCAGTTCGTGCATTTTATTTTTTTTTTTCCTTTCCAGAACGAAACTCACCAGTCGTCTTTTCACTTGTCTGTTTTGCTTCTTAAACTGTGAGCACTAAACTGTGAGCGTGGAATAATAAATAGAAAAACCTCTACTCTTTAATGTCAGGTGAAAGAATTGCTAAACAATTAAACTGTGTGTATATATCTTCACAGATTATATTTTATAAATCACGCTTTTTTAGCTAAATATTTATAATTAAATGTTTTTATACTTTACAACAAAGCAGGTAATTTCATCTTCAATTATTTCTCCTGTTGCTGAAGTGTACAAATAAAGCATTGTTATCTCTGGTCTTGCCTGTTGGTTATTTTAGGTCCTTGAATATACTGTTTTGTTCACAAATTACAATCCCCACTCCTGATTGTGCCCATGTTTGATCCCCAGAGCTCTGCATCCTGACTTGGAGGAGCGAGGGAAGCGTTCAGCCTCTTCTTGGTAGCACTTCCATTTCTATACAGCAGTTCTGGTGCAAAAAAGCCCTAATGTTTGCAATCCCTTAGAAAGGGACATGGCTGTGTAAATATTTGAAATACTGTCCACTGCTAAATGTTGACATCTGAACCTTGTCAGCCTTCCCTTCTCTTAAAATAGCCACTGTGTCTCAGCCCGGTAGTGCCCCTGCTGGGAGCTGGGCAGGTTGCTTCAGCTAGATTTCCCTTTGCGTTTCCTCTTTCTGCCTTTGTAGAAGGGAGGGGAAAAAAAACAACATGGACATCTGAAAAATGTGTCCAAGCATCTTGTTTCTACCGTTGCTGATCTGCTAAGCTTTGCTGGCACTGCCAGTTTGAGGGGAGGGCTCAGGGGGAGGCCTAACTATGCATCGTTGCAGGTAGGATCCAGTGATGAAACAAAAAAGGTAAATATTTTGTCCCCTGCAGCTCTGCTCTGTTGGCAGTCGATGCATTGGCCCTGTGTCGATGAGCACTTGGGCCTTGGAGGTCAGGTGAAATCAGGGTGAAGGTTCCCTAGTCTCTATTTCCACAGGAAAATTGCAACACTGCAGCCCTAGATTTTCTTTTTTTGGTTGTTCTTTTTTGTTTTTCTCCTCCATAGTGCGGCACACACTGCTGACTTTGCAGTGCTTTGCACATGCAGCTGCGTGAGGAGCCTGGGACAGCAGGAGGTGGGGGGGGGGGAAGGGGCTTTCAAGGGTTTTATTTCAATAGATTTGAATCATCTCCAGCTGCCAAGTTTCAATAAGGAGATGAGCAGTGTGCCAGTGGTAGTTTTGTTCAGTTCAAATAGGTGCTGGTAGTTGGGGCCTTTACCCAGCATGGTGAACAGCATGTGCTTTTGGGTTTCGAAGTTGCAGCAATGTCAGTTTTGAAACGAGCTTCGCAAAAACTAACTGACACTGGGAAATTAATTGCTTTCTAAATTGGTCTGTTTTGCTGGCAACCACTGGATTGAATAACAATGTCATTAGGCTCTGCAGAAGGACTAAAAAGACATTCTCTTGCTAAATCTCCCATCTAATAGTAGCCGATAATAATTACTTAATTTTATTTACCTGTAATTAATATATTACAGTCCTTGATGTTCTGTCTTCCTTTTATGCCTGGTGTCACCACAGGTGGCTCTTGAAGGTCCTGGCAATCCCAGCTCTCTTTACTGGTACCTGCTGGTGCCTCAATACCATCCTGGCATTCCTGACATGCCCCAAGTGACTCGAGGTCTGTTTGTGATGGCAAGTAGAGAAGTTTGGTGACAAGGCTGTTGCAGTTATGAGTCTTTCCCAGAAGGGATGAAGGCTTGCCTCAAGTCGCTCATCTCCTAGAACAGAAACTCTGGGTAGTCCTTGATCTCTGGAGGATTTTTGTGTCAAGTTTCCCGGAGCAGGAGATGCACAGTAGAGGAGTCGCTCACACTTCAGCCAGCACTGAGGGTGGGTTCAGCCTGTCCGGACACTCTGATTGCAGGGTGTTTCTCACTGATCCTTCTGTCACAGCCATCGTTGTTGGCTGTAGGGGACAGCGTGTGATGGCAGAAAGTCTTACCTAAAAAGCTCAGTGTAAACACAGTCAGGATGGAAAGGGAAACAGTACAATCAGGTTCTTCCTGGCTTAGGTCTCAGGCTTTACCCGTGAGGATTAAGGTGACTCAATCAAATTTTAACCTTATGGGAGTGTCCAAATAAATCCCTTGGCAAGATGGGTTGGAGTAACCCCAGTGCTTTACTGTCGCCTTTCAAACTCAGCTGGCCGCATGTGGGAAGGATGTCTTAAAATAACTGGATGTTGCAGAAGGAGCAGCGTGTTTGTGGTAGTCCATCTTTCAGCATAAACCACCTGAGTTGACAGGTGCATTGAAGTGACTGACTTTAAAACTACAGTCGGATGGATGTTCACCTGCCTGAATTGTCTGCTGAGATACTGACTTCTCTCAGGCTAAATTCTCAGTATTTTGATGTTTGAAAAGTGGGAGTGGCAATGTGACAGATTCTCCCTCATGTTCTGGGCTGCTTTTGACAATTATTTGCTGTTTCAAAGCTGCGGTCTGTGTCTGTAGCTCCTCTGCTGTACCAAGGGATGCAGGCTCTTGCTTCCAAGCCAGGATGGGTGAAAGCAAAGGGTCAATAAGGAAGGTTTTTAGTTCATTAGGGACACCGGTAATGCAGGGCTCTGAAGTACATCAGGCCCTCGCTACCCAGATGAGCTGCTTGGGGTGATTTCACACCCAGGCAATACCAGCTGAACTCCTGTAGTTGAACTGTGCAGGAATTTAACCACACAGGTACAGTCTGGAATTTTCACGACAGTCTCCCTGTTCTGCTTGAGTGAGTGTTATGGAGGGTTTAAGATGCATCTGCTATTACAAAAATAAAGGTCATCCAAGTTTCCTTGAGGTATTTTACAAAAATGCCAAGTTCTGCAGATGAGGCATGTTTCTGACACTCTCTTCTTGAATTATTTTTTTTGTCTTGATAATATAATGTTTGTGCTAACTGGGATAAAAAAAAAAATTCCACAAGTGCTAAACTTCTCCCATCTCAGCTAAAGCTTGTCTTAGGGCATGTGAAAATATTTTTGAGAGCTCAAACTCAAGTTCAGTAACCAGAATAACAAGGCACAGACACTTCTGCAGTGGGGTTGGAAGTTCTGACTAACAGCTGGAAATGCAGGGCTGCTTCTCTCCCTCCCCGTAACGTTATTAGTATTGGCTCAAGCTGTGTCACAACAACCAGGAGGATCAGATATAGCTTATCAGGGGCCAGCCCTTTCCTAGGGAGCTTTGCTTTCACGTACCAGCTTCCTAAAGGAGAAATTCCATTCTAAGATTTTCAGGGGAAGTGGTCCAGTCCTATGTTGCTCTCAGCTAAAAATACGTCCCAAGAATTACAGGCTTTCAACCCATTAGCTCAGAAGAATCACTTGTGTTGCATCATTTTTGGCCGGCATTCAGCACACAATGACAAGTATTTATTCACCCAGAAGAGGATGGAGAAAGCTACGTGGACTGTAGCTGAAATAATGACTGGAGTGAAATTGTTTCAGCTGAAAACGGTTATGCCTTCAATAGCACGGAACAGGCAAGAAGAGGTTTTTTAGGCTGAAGGAACCACACGGGGCTATCCTGCATCGTGTACTAATATGGGTCCTAAAGGACTAAAAATAGAATGGTATTTTTAGCTGGAAAAAAGTTTGCCGTGAGCTCCTGATTTTTCCACCGGGAAATCTGGAGTCAAAATATGCACCACCTAATGCCCTTTCTTCTGTCAGCAGCCTCCCGGGCCGTCCCCCACAGCAGCAAGTCCACAGGCCTCCTCTGGTATCCAGCTGGGAGCCGGTCTGATCCCTGTAGTGCCTGGACACAGCATCTGCGTAAAATACCGCTGCTTCTCACAGCTTTAGTGCTACCAATAAAGCCAGAAGTGACTTAGGAGGCGAGGGAAAGGCTACGGCTGCGGGGGATAACCCGCGCTCCTGAAGCGAGGAGGCAGCAGCCCGGCTGTCATTTACCTCAGGGGCCGAGGCCCCACCCGCCGGTTTGCCCCCCCCCGGCCCTGGGGGAGGGGGGGCCCTGCCAGGCCGGGAGGAAGGGAGGCGGGAGGTTTAAGGCAGTACCGTCACTACCGGGGGAACTCGTGCTGAGGGTGGTCCCGCCGCTGCGGGAGAGGCGGGAGGCGCGGCGGGGCTGGCCGAGTGACGGCCCTCAGCACCGAGCCGCCGCCATAGCACCTCCACCTTCCCACAGGGCTGTGCGGCAGGGGGGGGTGCAGTCCCCGGCGCTTCCAGCAGGGGGCGCTGTGTGTGAGGGGACATGCGCGCGCAGCTGCTCCCCCCCCTCCCCCCAACCGGAGGCGCGATGTCGTCACGCGGGCGGTGCCTGCGCGAGGGCGGGGGGGGGGGAAGCACCGTCGTTCATCCGGGTCCCGCGGCGGAGGCAGTGGGGGGCGGGGCCTCTCCTCACGTGACGTTGCGTGGCGGCGCAACCGCCATCTTGTGTTGTTGGGGCTGAGGAGTCGCTGTGGCCGTGAGGGACTCTCCGTCCGGGAGCGCAGGTAACGCCGTCCCGCCGGCTCCCTGCCCCCGCCACCGCTTCGGCCGCCCCCGCCGCCTCCCCCACCGCCGCTCTCCCGCCGCCGCCGTCCTTCTTCCCCGCCTGCGGGAGCGGGCCTAGGCCGCCCGCCGAGCACCGGCCTCGCCGGCGGCTCCTGTCCGCGGCGGGTGCCGCAGCCCCGAGGCGCCCTGCGGCCTACCGGGAGGCGAGGCCGCCCCGGCCCGGCGACGAGGGGAGCGCCCGGAGGGTCTCCCCTGCGCTCCTGGCGATGGGCTTTCGCGGGGCTTGTTGGGCCTGGCCCCGCTCGGAGGTGCGGGCCTTGCCCTCTCCATGCGGCTCCTTGGCAGCAGGTCCCGGCAGGGGGAGACGGTGCCTGTCAGCCGACGGTCGGGCGCCCAGGGCTCCTTACGCCCTCCGGGGCTGGCAGCTGCCTCCCCGGCGCCGTCTCCCCTCAGGCTGACCCTTGTGAACTCGCTCGTCCCCTCCCAGCCCGGTGGGAGCGGGCCTGTGATCCGGCAGCGCCGCGGGCAGGTGCGCCCTCATTGAAGCCTATGTGTGCCCCGCTTCGAGCACGCCCAGCACTGTCAGGTTATACAGGCACAGGAAGGAGGGAGCTCGTCGAGCACTCGAGCCTTTCCCCCTTCTCCCGCAGGCAGCAGGGTGTTGGGAGCAGCAATGACCAGCACTGTTTGACTGGAGAGGCCTTGGCAGGCTGAAGAAAACATCGATCAGGATTGTGTACGTTTGGTATTGATCCAAGACAAGTAGTTTCAGTGTCAACAAAGCAGTCTCCGCTCTTTCAACTCTTGTCTAATTGCACTTTGAATTGGGACAAGTTGTAGGCCAAAAGGAGATGTTGCCAAGTAGTACTTCTGGAATAAAACCTACATTTTCCCCCGTAACCTTCAGCTTAATGTTCTTGGTTTGCTACTGTAATGCGTTACCTCATACTGTAATTCTTAAGTTTTTGTTTTGTTGGGTGGGAGGGGAAAGAACTTCTGAATTCTGAATATGTTCTTGTGTCTAACTTCTTGCTGCTCATTCTATTTTCTTGCTTCAGGAGCTGACTTGGGCAAGTTCCTGGAAAGTACGTGTGAATTTTTTTCCTTTTCCCATAACTCTGCTGGTTGCTTTTGTTCTTAAGAAACTTTTTAATAAACACAAATTAATTTGTTGCTTTGTGAATAGAACATTTGGTAGATTCACAGTGTGATAATTGGGAACCTTTGTAAACAAAATGGGTTGCAGTTGTCACCAACAAAAGCTTTGTTCTGGTAATTTTGAGCTCTGTTAATTGGGTGTTGGCTCCAATAGATAATAAGGGCTTTCGTATTATGAGGTATTGGTACTCTTGCTGTTTGCTTGAATAGGCATCCTTTGAACAGTTAGCAGATGCTAAGATAAAAATGTGTGCCCTAATACGTCATGGGGGTGTCGACAGAAATGTTGGAGTGTCCATTGCCCCTTCTGCACCCCCTTTGCCCCCCAGGCTCATCTAGTTCTACAAGTTAACTGATGTCAATGGTCGTGTGTGTCAGTGTTAATTTCTCACTGCATGTGTGATTAAAAAAAAAAAAGATTCTATTGAAGGGTCAGCTATAGAGATTTATCCATGGAAGTTGAATGTCACTTCCAGCAAGACCTGCTTCTTGTGTTGAGACTTTGATAGCCCCTTTCAATATCTGAGGATATTGTATATAAATACTAGCCTTTCTTAGTGATTTTAAGAGCTGCTCAGGCTCTCCCACTTCCTGGATGCATGAATGTGCATGGGGGTACCTGGTCACTGTATTTCTTTTAGCACCTTTTCTGAATGGTTTCTTGAACCTGTCTTTTAAAGCAGGAGCATAGGACTAAAATGCAAAGTAGTCATGTTGCAGTGATGATTTTTTTTCACAGGCTGCTTACAAAAATGATTTGATACTACAGTAAAAACTTGGACTTGTGCAGATCCTCTTTTCATTAGAGATGATGATTTTTAGAGGACTATAAAATATCCTCATGTACTACTGTTAATGTTTTTTTCTTGCCTTCCTAAAACATATAGTAAATGAAAAATACAATATTTATGCTGATATAAGTGAAAAAAATGCTTGTAAATAGGGAGTTGAGTGCTTTACAATTTAATTTTTCCAACTGTTTTACTTCTTGATTAAGGAAAAAACCCTGTGTAAAAGAGAAGTGCAAAGAAGGTTTGTTGGTTGGTATTTTTTTTAAGGCATTTAGACTAAGCATCTCTTCTGTGCTTGCTGTCTCCTAAGTCCAGTTGTCTAAATGGAGCTCTGTCATAAACTGGAGTTTCTTATACCTGAATGTAAGAAAAAAGTTGGCAGCACTTTTAAGATCTATAGATACTTCATTTAAAAACAAACTAGATGTCAAAGTCATATGGAAGATCTCACTGGGGCAGCTGACTGACTGAAGAGGTGGTTTGCCACTACATGCCTATGCTGAAAGATTTTTCTAATTATTTAAACGTACAAAGGAAACACTGGTTCACATTAACTGATGAAGATGAACTAGGTACCTGGATCATGGTCTTTTCCTTCCCCTCTTCCTCTTTCTTTAAAGTACTTGAGGCTTCCAGCTCTTTAGATTTTTTTTTTTTTGTTTGAAATACCACAAATATAAAATTTGATTCTTCCTATCTTTGTCTGATCTTGTAAGTTTCAGTAACTGTCAAATGTATGTTTCTTACTTTTTCATTGAGGCCTTTAAAATTCTTTCTTAGGGCTTTTAAGGGTGCGATGTTAAATCTTCTCAAAGTCAGATTTAGGAAAAAATTCCTTTTTCTAGCATCATCGTTTTGCTGTTTGTGTGGTGTTGTTTTTTTCTCTCAGTGCTTCTGCTCAAGGATGAGTAGAGATAAGCTATATTTAATTCATGATTATAGATAGACAGAGCTAAAGGGGCAGAGCAATAAAATTTCCACTCACAAGCATAAAAGCACAGACCTGATCTTCCTTCTCCTTCCTACATAGCTTGTTAGAGATCCATTGGATGCTTTAGTAAGGAGAAACCTGTCTCCTCTTTGTTACTGAAGAAGCGTTTGTGTTGAAAGGGACTCTGTTTCTTTGTGTGGTTTTCTCATCAATTTATTTTAATTCATTGGGTGACACTTGAAAACCTAGGTGTCTGAAATGCTAGAGGGGGGATGGTACTTGATTTTACAGGAACAAAGTCAGTTATCAGCCCAGTTTAGCCTCTCCTTTCCTCTCTTGCAGTCAATTCCTAAGCGTTTTTTTTGATTGCACAAATGGGCTGGCTTGAAAATTGTCAGAACTGAGAAAACTTAGCAAGTTTGCTCAGGGTGTACGTAAGTTGTGGATGGAACTAAAAAGAATTATAAGTGCTTTAAATTCTGAGGTCTATTAAACGTTGGCCCTCTTGTGGTTGATGATAGTATATATATATAACCATGTAGTTCATCGTAGTGATGTTTAATACCATTATTTTAAGATCTTGAGCTCAGATGGTAGCAAAGGATTATAGAAGACCGAGGTCTTTGCATTGCTTTGTTAGTAGCTGAGATTGCCACAGTGTATTGATTAAAAAATGTGTCCACTTCTCTTTTTTTTGGGG
>QJSC01001108.1:3141120-3293299 GCA_003697955.1 Calidris pygmaea | reverse complement strand
GTATTCGGTCTTTTTTATTCAGTAGAGAAATACTTGTTTCATGTTGTGGTTACTAGGAAATACTTTTCTTTTCCCTTCTGTCACTGACAACAAATAGAAACACTTTGCATTCTATTGATAGCATTTCATGATAAAGATGCTGGTTGGTTTGACTGGGAGATTCAGAGTAGATCATGTGTAGATCAGATTGGGTAAAAGCAGATTTGTGGTCTGTGTGGCAGTGTGTCAGTTCAGACTGGAAGAAACAGGAGGAAAAGGTGCACTTTGTGCACTGTGAAATTACTTTGGGTGATGTTTTATGACGACAAATGGATAGCTGGGTTTATGTAACTTCAGACTTACTCGGAATGTCATGTGGCAGGGAGTTGCTGTGACTGGCAAATAATGGATGTATGAACTGATTTTTTTTTTTTTCAGCCACATATGGTAGGATTTGAGGATGATTTAGGTTGGAAGAGACCAGTCTTTGGTGGTTGTCTGTTCCAGCCTCCTGCTCAAAGCAGGGCTCACGTCAGTGTTAGACTGAATATTGTGTGTGATAGAAAGGGAGGCTGATCATGGAAATAGCATATGGCAAGGTTTTTAAGTAAAACCATCTAATAACTTGATTTAATAAATTGGAGGCCCAGTTCAGCTACCATTAAAACCAGTGGAAGCTTTTACATTAGGCTTAGTTAATGCTGAATCATCTGTATATGTAGTTTTCTCTATGTTATACTAGGTTTTAAGAGTACTAAGGCAGGATCAGGGTAGCATCACAAGTCAGTTTAAAAATATGGTATTTAGATCAAAACAAGTGCACATTTTTAGTGATATTAACATAAAGAGAAGAATAATGATAAGCTATTAAGTGTTGTCATTCATATGTAGTAACAAGTTGCCTTCTGTCTTCCTGATTGCAATCTGATACATGTACTAATTCTCTGTTAGGACTTTTAATTAGACACTTTCTCACTGTTGAATATTTGTTTCCTGAAGTATAAGACATCTTGGAACTGCATGAGTTGGAAAGCTTAAGAGCGGGGTGCGGGGAGAGAATTTCTACAAAGTCCAAAGAAGCTGCTTATGTAAATGATAGTTTAACAAAAAAAAAAAAACCCAAAACATAACAACCCAGATCTGTTAGTTGAATTAATGTTTTCAGTGGATGCAGTCTGAAACTTTGTTGTGCCATTTTGAATATAGATATGTGTGTGACGAGTAGGGGAGAGGTGGTGCCGTGTGGTTTTGGTTTCATGCAGATCGCCTGGCTACCGGCCTTGTTGAGGAGCAGGTAGACAGACTCATCATCCTGATATGTAACATCTTGCAGAATGGCACAGACGAAGTACTTACCTACTGACAAATTTTCCATATACAAGGTAGAGACAGATGTGGAAGTGATTTTTCAGCTGGAAAACAAGAGTGCTGGCAGGGTTTTGGGACAGCATTTGGAATGAGAAATGGTTTGTGTTCCAGCCAGTGGCAGGGCCAAGGGTGTGGTCCCCTGACTCTGCTTGGAGCTTAATCGCCTTTGGCTGGAAGTCTTGTAATAAAGGTGGAGGTCACGCTGCTTTCTGGCTGAGAAACTGGGAGAAGCTTTCACGTTTGTTGGTGAAGCAAGAAGTGGATAGCTCTCTAACCTACCTCTAACCACCAGTGCACAGTAATAGGTAGGAAAGGAGGAAAATATCTGGAATTGTGATATTTAACATTCCTTGATTTTTCTTGCGGTTTATTAGGTGTGCAGCTCTCCTTAGTGTCTCTTGTCATCCTTTCCCAGAAGAGCTTCAGTGCGTACTTTTTCTGCTTGTCATTCTTGACAGTGGTGCACCGTGTTGCAGGGTGCAGCACTCTGTGAAGTTTTAGATGGATCTGTATGAAGTGAGCAGAGGGCAGTCAGTTTGGTTCTGCCATTTGAGAATGTCTTGGACAATTTTTGACCAGAAACTGCTGAGAAATGGAAAAAATTTTGCGATAATTTGAGACAGGAAAATTTTAAGACTTTTAAAAGAGATCTAAAAATGTAACTGTAATAGAGGTGTAGTTTCTGGAGAAGTGGACAGTTTAGACACTGTTCTTGTAGGAAAAAGTTCTTCCTGGCATGTCAGTAGGTAGGCCTTGAAAAATTCACTGTCTTTATCAGAATAAAGGCTTGGTAAGTCATAAGGGACTACTCTGATTTGTCTGGAATCTTGTGTAATGTGAGTAATGCATTTTTTTTCTGATTAATTTTCTGTTTAAACTAGAACATACTTTTTAGAAAATCACTAAGTGTTGACCTGAAAACAAGGTACTCTGTTGTTTATCTCTGAATGTCTCGCTTTAGTCCCTTTGCTAAATAGATTTGGGTCTTTAGCTTTTTTAACCTGCATCATCGTCAGACTGAGCAAAATGCTTCATTTTTTCTCAAAGCTCAATAAATAGAGCTGTGGTAGTTTCCCCACACACACATACTGTAAGGCCTATCTGTCATGTTTTATCAAATTTTGAAGATCTGATTTATCAGCTTTCTTGCCTTATGAACAACAGAACAGGACACAGTATCCCTGCAGTGATAAAATCCACTCTGTGTCTACTTAATATTTCCTTACTTCTGTATCCATTGTTTTATGTTAGTTCTTCTAGTCAACATTGTATCATATGTTTCTTTTCAGCTGATTAATGTCATAAATCTCAGATTGGTTTCAGACTGTTTTTTCCAGAATAGTCTTGCATTTGCTGTATATCACCTACATTTTCTGCTCGTGAGTCTTTTGATTGTATGCTTGGCTTTATTAAATGCAACCTGCTATACTGGACCGAGTAATTGAATAATTCATAATGGTATTATTGATGATGTGTCATTTCCATTATTTACCATATCCATGTTTGTCATCCTCGTGTTTTAGAAGTTATGTGGGTCAGTGTTACAGATTCTGTAGAAGTAGAGGAGAGCTTCTTACCTTTTACTGTTTTGAGACTATTTTGCTTTCTGAGACTGGTTGTTGTAGAGTCTTTAGAAGAGAGGGTTAAAATCAAAAATAGCTTGTGGTGATTTGAGACTTTTCATGTGGTTGTGAATGATTTTGTCCTTCTTAGCATTCTACTTAATTGAAGTGTCTTGTAGAAGTTAAAATTTATTTCACCTACTTGCTTGAGCAATGAAATTTCTTCTTTTTCAAAAGTACATTTTGATTTAATGTCTTCCATAAATCCATGTTGGCTGGCCTTAATTATGTCAGTGTCCTTTAATCAGTGTTGTCTGCTTTAGCCAATGATTAATATCAAACAGACTGATAGTGTAGCCACCTGAGTCATTCCTGTTTACCACTGTACTTAAAAGGTAGCTTGCATACAGTTTGGGATCTTCTTTAGTATTTCAAGAATTAGAGAAAAACAGCATTAATTATTTGGTCAGCCTGTTAATTTCTTGAGAAACACAGTTACAGGCACTGAAGTTAGCTAGCTCTGGTAGCTGCCTGTGGAATGTTTTTTTGCTTGTGGAAGGTGAAGTTTTATCATCTTGATGTAATGTTGCTGTTGCATTGTGGAGCACTGCTGTTGAATTCCTGTTCCAAGTTTATTTAAGGAGAACCCAGTTCCTTGCTCTTAAATCTGCTCATGTTAGATTTCCGTTATGTTCTTTGGTTCTCAAAGTCTTCATCCAATTTCTAGGTTAAAAAGGCTGTTTCAAACTTACAGTAGCAACATAACTACCTTGAAATGAGAGGATACTTTTCTTCCTGAACATTTCTGATCAAACAGACCATTTCAAAATGAAGTAGCTGTGTAGAGGAAGGATCAGTGGTACATCTTTTTTCCAAGGTTTAGGTTTCCAAAGTTAATAAAAAACCTAAGCGAGCAGCAGCCCCAAAACTATAAATTGCAGTGACAGTCCAAATCTTTAATTTTTTTTTTTTTGTCTGTAGGAAAGATTAGATGGGCAGACCTGAATTCAGACATTGCTTAGTCTCAACTTGGGATGCTGAGAATCAGTTTATCCAAAACAGCAAAACATCTTGGTGAGACAGATTGCCACGTGGTACAAGTTGGCAGAATTCTGTAATGGAAAACATAGGAATTTAGCGTTGCCCAAACACCTTAACTCAAGTGGCTGTGAGTAAGGGACAAACCTTAAAATGGCAATTTCATGTAAATCTTGAGGTTGAGCAGTCTGGATACTGTGGACACATGACAGTTCATTTCTTTCAAAGTCTCTGGAAAACAGCTTTTTGCCTAGATATTTATTAGTAAGCTATACATTTTAAAAGAACACAGCTTGTGGCCAAAATATGCTACAGTAATTATAGGCCTTCCTTAGAATTTTTTTTTTTTTTTTTCAACTGAAACATCTTATGCATTTTAACACACAAATCTAGCTGGTAGAATCAAGTTCTGACTTGTGTCTGAAGCAGATGTTTGAGAGCTTTAATAGAATTGTCAGTTACTAAAAAGTGAGCTTGAAAAATAACTTAAAAAAACAGGAGCCTGGTAAAACAACCATTGTATTTAAAGCAAACCAATTAAATGAGTTGTGTGGTGCTGATAGCAACTTCTGTACCTATAATATTACCTGTTAATTGTGAGTGAAAGCCACTTAAAGGCTTAACGTTATTGGATTACATTTTGTGTCTGCTCAGAGGATGGACTTCTGACTTCCAAAGTCCTAAGCTGCTGACAAAATAGAGAGGATGTTTTTTCCCTTGCCGGTCCGCATGTTTGTGATGGGGTTGATGTGATTTCTTCTCTTTTCAGTCCTTTCAGTCTTCTCAGTACTTAGAGGGGGTCTGTGGCTGGGGAACCATCCCAGGAAAATAGGGTCTCAGTTCCAGTTTAGGAAGCAATTCAGTTTTTCCCCTAATATGCAGGAAAACTGCAGCTGTCTGTAGGGTTGTGCTGGCACCTTGATCAAGGATTGACCTGATTTGAAGAAAATCTTGGAGAAAAGGTTCCCCTTTAAGCTGTGGTGGGAAGTCCTCAGGTAGCATTCTTGCCCGAACAGTGGTGCTAATTGGACATTATCAAAATAGGGCCTTGGCTTCTTACTTCAACTTGACGCTGTCCGTGTCTGCTTTTTGCCCACATAAAATCTGTGCTTGTACAGATTCCTCAATCAATAGCCATTAATTTGCAGAAAATCTTGATTTACAAAACTCTAGCAGTCCAGAAAGGAGCTTTTCCTTCATCAAATTATGTCAAGGAGGAAATGTGTTAGGTATGTATTATTTTTGTGATTTGTTATCCTTGATTAATAAGGAGGCACCATAGATAAAAACCACAAAAATTAACATTTTAATTAATAGATGTTTAGAGCCTAGGAGAGTTATCTAGATAGTGAAGATCTGATGAATTTATGCCTTTTCCTTGGACAAAATAGTTTAATTTATGACCTGATCACTCATTCCCTTTTCTTAATTCCTCACCCTTTTCCTTGCTCCACCCTGACTCTCCTCTCAGAGTGAGCGTCGCATAGTCCACCCCAACTTGCCTTTCCAGTTGGTACAGCTGCCTCTCTGCGCACCGACTGTGTTGTGCAGTCACTGTCAGAGGTTCCTCTCCAGTTTGCCTTCCGTGCTCTCACCTTTTGGCTGCTGCTTTGTGAACCTGCAGAAGCACCACAAGGTTTTTTGCATTCCTTATCTTGTCTGCTTTGGCATGGCTAAGAGTATTCCTCTCGTGCATTTCTGGCTTAGCTTTCTTGAGTCTCTCTTTTTCTGTTCCTCTCTTGTCCTCCTCAGAAAATTTCCAGAGTGCCTCCTTTCCAAGGGCTTCCTCTCAGCTTTGTCTGTAATTTCTTTTTCCTGTATGTTTTATTTCTGGGTAATGTTGCCTATTAGAGTAAATTCACCTGTTACACCTACTCAAATCATCTGCAGGTCTGGTTTTTATTCGGTTTGGTTTTTTTTTTTTTTCCTCCCCTTCAGCTACAGTTTCATCCACTTACAGGTGTCTCGCTTTCAATTCAAAATTGTCAGTCAGAAGTTCTAGGGAGGAAGTAACTTATCTGGATGCAACACAGAAGAGGAAGCCAGCAAAGAGTTCCCAAAACAAAGCGTAGTGGCAAAAATGAGGAACAAGGAAAGGCATTTTGCAACTCAGTGGGATGAGATTAGCAGGCTTTTGAGTATGCTTGTAAGTACTGAAGTGCTTAGGAGTCTAGTAGAGAAAGATCCTCAGTATCCTCAATTTTTGGGAAGGAGACCCAGAGGCTGAGGAGGAGTGGGGCCCAGTGGATCCAAAACTGGTGAACCACTCAATCCTAGCTGGTTTTTGGGGCTTTATCCTTGTATCTAAAGCTTTTCAGCTGTGCTTTCATTGCAGCGTAACATTCAGTGCCAGCCTTTTAGGTATTACTCATACTAAGCTAGCTTTGATGTTAGGAGCTAAAGATCCCGGGTTCCCTGATGATCCACATGGGTTGATTTGAAAGCTCTTCCCCCTCCACACCCCCCCCAGCAGTAGGATTACAGGTGTTGCAGGAAGCGAAGGGACAGCCATCCAATTAAGGTCACTAGGAATTGTGACGGAGGCTTGTTCTGCCACAGCGTGCACAATGGTTGACTTGAATTGCCCCACAGTATTTTCACATGTGGCTGCTGTACGTTGTCTTTAGGTACCGAACCTCGTAGTTTGATTTGCAGAATGATGAATGGATATATCATGAGCATTCTAATGAGCTGTCAGCTGCTTCAAAAAGGCAACCCAAATCAGACCAAAATCATCTCAAACTAGGCCCGTGAGAACAGCTGGATGTTCTTGTATTAGCTTCTGGTGCATGTAGTGGGGACAATCCCATTTCATTATATAGGATTATTGTGAAAATAAAAATATTATGACTTGTATAGAAATTATAATGTTAATGTGATATGTAGTAAAAACACATGAGCCGAACATTGGTTGGTAGGTTTAGCCTGCAGGGAGTTTTACAACTGTTTGTAATCTTATGCACAGAAGTTGTGGGTAAAATCTGCTCAACAGATTTTTTCAGTGAAAAATTCAGTGAAGCTCTTTTAGTGGTAGGGTTGGGTTTTTTTTTTTGGCATTTTCTAGCTTTCAGGCTGGTGACTTTTTTTTTCTACTTTAATATCATTACTTCAGTAGTACATATATGAGAAAAAAAAATTCTTTGTTTTGTTTTGTCTTTTTCTTCAGTAACTAATGCCCTTTCCACATCTGTCTCCTCAGTATGCTTTTCTTTTCCATCACGTTTTCATGCAAAGTATGGAGAAACTTATGAAGCTCCTTATTTAGTCGTTAGGTCTATTAAGGAGCAGAGTTCTGATAGGGAAAGCTCCCTCCCTACCATCAAGAACCCACTTACGGGTTCTTGAAGTCTAATCAACCAGTTTCTGTAGATCATGCTTCAAATCCTTTTATGTTTGAGCTTTGGCTACAGTGCATTTGAGTATTTTTTTTTTTAATAGAAAAACCAAAACCACTTCCTCTATAGATTTGGATTTTGCCATTGCTGGTAGGAAAGAGGAGCTGTGTTTTCTTATTGCAGAAGACACTTCTCCAGAACTGCCTGGGCTGGATTCTGCTTTGATGGAGGAAACTTCATAGCCTTCCCTTAGTCTTGTTCTTTTCCTCCAGTATGGCTTCATCTCCTGTTGTTTATATGTACTTGATATATAGGAACTTGACCTGACCTTCACTGGTGCCTTCAGGACCTTGTCTAATAGGAATGAAAGTAGCTGAAGTCTGAAGTTGTGCATCTTTTTGCTTAATAAAACCAAGAATGAGAGAAATGCTCTGTCTGCCTGCAGATCTAGGAGGATCTCACAGCATTGGATGTACTCGATCTTTAGAAGGCTTCTTTTTCAACAATGAGCAGTGGAAATTTCTTGAATACTCTGCCACTCAACTGGCAAATCTTTCTTGCTGTAATTCTAGTGGGTTTTTTATCCTCTTGTAATTGTCAGGAAGCTGCAATTCTGTTAATTAAGCATTAATGTTCTTACAGAAGAGGATTATGCATCAAATTCTCCATGTTTGGTTGTCTTGCGGTAATCACCGATTTGAAAAGGGACTGTTTGTACAAATTATTTCTTCGGATACCCTGATCCAGTGTCCTTCTTGAGCATTTAAGAGGAATTTAGGGAAGAGATGTTGATGCAGCTACCCCTATATTAGTAAGTGAAGTTAAAAGAAAAAGTAAATTAATTAAAAAAAAAATCCGTATAGTCAATTTTTTTCACTTCTTTGCATTACCAGGTGTGCTTTTGTATTGTGAAGAAATTTATGAAAGACTGTATTAATTCAGTTGTTTTCATAGTAAACATTTTTATTTTTCAGGTTCACGCTTTTTAAAAAAGAGGAATAGAACAGGAAAAAATGGCAGCAGAAACTCAGACACTTAACTTTGGGCCTGAATGGTGAGTTTTTTCTATTCCGTGAGACTCGGGAACCTTGTGTAAAATTTAAAAGAAACGTTATGAATTTCTGTCCTTTGGGACTGAACTGATTATAAGACTGAATGGGGTATAACGTCTTTGTTGTTCCATACTGCTTCAGCTCAGTCACTGGCCTGTGACTGAAAGCAATATTCTAAATTAATCTTCACCTTGTAAATTGGTATTGTGTGTGAAATGAGTTGGGTTTCATGTTATGGTAATGCATAATGTTCACGTTGCTACCAAGTATCTGAGGGAGGAATAATGTTTATGACCTCAGAGGTATACACAAAGTAAGGGAAGAACACATCTTTCTTGTTTGGTTTTTCCCCGTGATACGTATTAATAAGGAAGTTCTTGCACAGTTCTTACTGGATGTAAATCTATAGCTAAGCAAGTTCTTCCCCCCCTCCTCCCCAGATTAAAAGTAAAAATCTATATGGAATATGGTATAAGTGTGTGTTTCATGTCATAGTCTCCCATGTACGCACTGAAGAGTGTCAGGAAAAATGAGATACTGTGTTACAGGGAACCCATGACGTATAATCTTATGTCAGCTGTTACTTTTTCTAGCTTGTCTGGCTTGTATTGTCTTGGCTTTTGCTAAAGAGTAACTGCACAGGTGTGATTATTGTTCAGTATTTTTTTCCAATTCCTTGTTAAAGTGTTGGTGACCGCGATTACAAATGAGAATTCTGGCTGGTGTAGTTTCTGAAGAGTTATGTGATCCTTAAGTGTGTAAATGGGAGTGTGGAGTGGTTATAGGAAATATAATTGCGGCGTAGCATGTGGTAAGACTATTACTGGAATAACGTATTTGCTTTTGCTGACACATTTTTAGACACAATGTACAAAAATTGGAGAGTATTCAACAAAGAAATAAGGCATGATTTGTGGCCTGGAAAACAATGAGAGAGCTCAGTCTGTTTTGTTAGACTGAAAGAAGGTTGAAGAATGACTTTATCACTGTCTATAAATACACCCACCAGGCAGATATCTTATGCTGGAGTGCTCTTCGGTGTAAGAGACAGACATGATTAGATTGATCGATGGATGGAAGCCAAAGTTATATTAAAAAAAGAGAAGGGGGAAGGCAACTCTAAAAAAAGCACATATTTTAACAGTAACTTGATTGCTGTGTCATAGTGTGGGGACTTCAGTCTCCATTTAGTTTAAAAACCATGTTAGATTATGTATGAAAGTATATATTATACTTCAGTGAGCTACTACTACATTTTTTACAGGAATAAAATTCTAATATTTCTAATTATTCTTTTGGATTGCAGTATAGTCATGTCTGTCATGTATGCTGTTGTATCACTTAACAGTGAAATTCTTGGTCACGTTTGATCTGGATTGAGCGTTGCATTGAGCCATCTAATCCTTTGAATAATACCTCCCCAGGCATTTTTGGTTTGGAAGTGGTAGGTGCAGAAACTGCCACTGGGTGGCACCAAACTAAAAAAATAAGATAAATATTTGACTTGCGAATTACTTTTTCCTTTCTGTTTTGAGAACAATAAAGCCTGCTTCAATAATTAGGTGAAAGGTAGCCTCTGAATCAGTGTTTAAGTTTTGAGCACCTTCCTTTCCGAGCATTTTGCAATTGTTGAGAAGAGCTTTCATTGTTTTGTCTAAGATGCGCATCAAGGAAAATGTAGAAAAATTGTCTGGGTTTTGACACACACTCTTTTGTAAAACATTCCTCAAACTTAAAAATACAGGATATTTGGATAGCTGAGGAAGTGATTGTGTAGAATGAGACTAATACACCTGCGGAGTGGGAATAATATCATACAACTGTAAGATGTTATCTCCAAGAAGTTGAGTAGCTTAATAGTATATTTATCTGTTACCATAAATTAGATTACTACTTGAAATGTCCCTGAAGTGTGGCTACATTTTGTACGTTGTTTTTTATTGAGACGCTAAGTTAAATCATGTATACACTCTCTAAAGAATGCCATTAATTTTAAGTTCTGGAAAAAGAATTTGGAGTAGAGTAGGATTCCAGAGACACAGGAAGAAAGCCCATCACAAAATTTATTGTCCTATTCTGTTTGTTAAACTTTGCAAAAGATCTGAATAAACTTTTTTTCCTTAGATTAATGTTTGCTGCACTGTCCCTAGTGAAGTAAGAATTTTTCTTGTCAAAAAGAGCTGTTGTCATTAATACATATGGAAGACTTAACACTGAGTTTTGTGCAGTCAGTGTAAATAGCTTAGTCAAGGCTTTAGGGGTGTAGCCAGGTTTCTGTATAGTCAACATAAAAGAGTTCTCCAGGGGATGAGCTGAATTCCTTGATGTGCTCATGGGGAATTTTTTATTTATTTTTTTTTTCTGTCTGTGTGAAAAATGAGGGAAGCTCTTTCACTCTTGTTGAAGCACCAAGTTTTAGAGTTTTGAAGTTAGACTGTTAATGTCTTTCCTTTACTTTCAGTACTGTATTTATTTCACAGAATCACAGAATGATACGGCGTTGGAAGGGACTTCTGGAGGTCATCATTTGTGTCAAATCTGTAAATGTGCAGAGGGATGATAGCATAGGTGAAGACACATTCTCTTCAATTCAGTTTTCATTGCTTTTCTGCTTTATTTTAGGCTGCGAGCTTTGTCTAGTGGCGGGAGCGTGACATCCCCTCCTCTGTCTCCGGCTTTGCCAAAGTACAAACTAGCAGACTATCGCTATGGGAGAGAAGAAATGTTGGCACTTTTTCTAAAGGATAATAAGGTGAGCAGGAAGAGGAAGAAGGCCTGATGTGTGTATTCCTAACGACAGTCTTGTGATTAGGAATAGTTACTAGTATTTTATGATTATGAACAAAGAAATTGTGCATCCCTTGGCAAAGAACTGAAGAGGTCTGATTGTGGCTTTTGTGTGTGTGTGCTTATTTGATCCCACTCTTACTGCATTCATTATGCTTGATTCTTTTTGCCACTTTAGGGGCAACTTCCTGTACCCTCCGTGCATGAAAAACCCCACCTCATTGCCATATTCAGTCCCACTGCCACAGATGAGTGAGGATTAAAGTCTTCTTGCAGCTGTGCAGATTTGCTTGCCTCAGTAGGATTTTATTTCATTTAGTGTAAAATAGTTATTTTACACTTGATTCAGCTTGAAAGTTGGGCAATAAATCATATTAGCAGATCATTTAAAAAAAGGCAAGAGCTCCCCACTTCTCCTGACTGAAGGCAGCTCACTTCAGTAGGTGGCCAGCCCAATGAGAGCAGTCAAGTAGTTTGCTTCTCTGGGACTCAGGACACAAGTACAATCTAGCACATATAATACAGAGGAGCAGGGTAGAAAGGGAAGAACAGCCCTTTGGTTTGATTTCAAATGAAAGTTCTCAGTGATACAAAAAAATCACATTTCAGAGAGCATTTCAGGCAAATGATTCATACATTCTGCATTTGTATACATTAGGTTTTCATGCGGATTCTGACAGAGGTTGGTTTATTGTTGCAGCAGGCACATAATGACTTGGAAGTCTGAATCCCTCTGAGAGCCTTACCTTCAAATCAGGGAGGGACTGCAAGAAATGATGTCAGGATGTGCCTTTAGCTTTCCATATAGTTGTGCACATGCACCTCCATGTTCTTACCCTACTGTGACTGTGCTGACATTTTCATACGGTGCTGGGAGCCCTGTATTGCTTATATGCACATTCAAGGGCACTGAATGTCAGAGATTTTTTTCAAAAGCTGTTAAGTGTGTTATAGCTTAAAGCCATGCTTTAACATGCAGAATGATCTTGCTCTGCTTTGAGAAGCTGCGGTTTAAACCTTGATGTTATGCTTGAATAAGTCAGCCTGTCAGAGGTCGTTGTTTTTTGCAATTTGTGTGTGCTATATCAGGTGATGCTAAGACCCTACAGTTAAGACTGATTCAGAACAACCTATTAATACCCTGTGTTACAGGAAGCTCTCCAATGGTTATGAATGGTCCAAAAGAATATTTTCTCCCTCTGCGTTTGCCAGAAGGGCATTATTATTAGACTACGTCTTGCTTTTTATATGCACATGTTTCCATGGTGTTGAGTAATTCTAGTTGCTGAGACTACTCTTGACACTGTTTCTAGTCAACTACTAGAAGTGATGTTTTTCAGCTCTATTTTGTACCCTAGTACTTCTTCACTGTGTCATCTTCAATCTTCGCTGGCTGAAGATGAGGCAAAGTTGCATCTCTGATTAAAAGATACTCTGATTGAAAGCAGGAAGACTTCTGCTAGTGAATACCCAAATAAAAAATAAAACCCTAGGTTGCTTTGCTTCAGTGAAAATTGGGAGAAGTCTTTATCTCTAGTATTGCGAACTAGATATTTTTGAAACACTTCTCTGTTGGCATAATTAGAACTCACTTGGCTGTAATTGCAGCTTCTTGTCCCTATGCTCAAGGTCACATCTGCTGATGGAGCTTCCATCTGATGATGGACTGATAAAAAAGTAGTGATAAAATTTATTTTGATTTAAAACATGGGTGTACTCTACTTAATACATACATACCTATAGTTTTGCTTTTTTTTGTTGTTTTACTCCCCTTGTTGCTGGTAAATTGGAAATGCTGACTTTAAATCAAATACAATCTCTGTGGTATATATGGTAGTTTTGTTAATATATAAATAAAAATCTGTCTCTAAAAGTGCATTGAAGTTAAAGCAATACTTTTTTGATTTACCAAATGAAATTTCACTTGGTTCAGATTTGAGCTGCAGTGGTGTGGAAGTTTGAATTCTGATGTGTATGATCCTGATACTTTTTTTATTACAGTTGTGGGTGGTACATGCTTTTGATGCTTTTGTCTATAAGATTTTTGTTTTCTGGGGGGCGTAATTTGCAGTGGAGTTACAACCACCCCCAATAAATGTTATTGGAAGTACTGGGTAGATGGAGGCAGAGTTGGCAGGATAAAATTTTTTTTGTAAATCAAAGTATGCGGCATCATCCCTGAAATGGAAATACTTGAGTATATTTGTATGCTATTTTCCTTTGACACAGATACCTTCAGACCTTCTGGATAAGGAGTTTCTGCCTATTTTACAAGAGGAGCCCCTGCCACCACTGGCACTTGTACCTTTTACAGAAGAAGAACAGGTTTGTATCATTTGGGGTTTTTTTGTTGTTGTTTATTTAAAAAAAAAAAAAACAAAACACCTCTAGATTATAATTTATGTAAAGGCAAAATGAAAGTATGCCTCCATTGAAAACATAAAATTTGAGGTCAGTAGGTGTCAGGGAAAGAAATTATGAAAGTGTGCCGTGGTAGCATAAAGTTTAAATTTGGTTCATGCTCAATTATTATCTTAAATCTGAAAAAATATTTTCCATACAATGTTCTGTTGATGGCAGACAGTCAACTTGTTAAATCCAGGATCATTTTCTGGGAAGCATTACCTGTTTTTTAACAGTATTTTCAGATGAGTCAAAATTTTTGTGCCGTTTTTGGACTACCTTCACTGTTTTAATAGAAGTGTCCAAGTTCTGTAACTGCAGTTTTATAGTCTTTGGAGAAGTGTTGAAGTTTTTTTGACAGTTAACATTTCTTAGGAAGGAGCAGTACTCTGAATTACTTTGTATGGTAAGCAGTTGCTTGATTACTCTCCTGTTTGGTCTCTATAGGTATGTAATTAATTGGTGAAAAAGATAAGAGTGAGAGCAGGTATTCCACAAAAATTCCATTTCAAGGGTGACTGATCTGAGTACTCTGACAGCCCTTGCTTTTAATTTGATTCCTAGCAGGGAAAACTGTTTGCCCCCCCTCTGGATTAATGCCTCTGACTTTCGACTCTGAATTGATTCCTTCTTTGTGGCTGTTAGAACTTCTGATCTTGCAGTTGCTTTCTGGTTTGTCATGTTTCTTAGCACTTTCCTTACTTCAGAGTACTGTGGTTTGACTTTTTTCTTTTCTAAAAGAGAGATGAGTATTTTTACTGACTTGAGTGTAATTTGATTTTTACAGGGCTGAGGAGTATCAGTATTAGTTTTTTTAAGATTTCAGAGCATCCTCCTTCCTTTGCCCCAGGCTATTGTATTCTTGAATTTTTCATCATCTTTTTGTGCCTGTGTATCCTGGCATATCCTCTTCACCTCTTCTGGAATTCCTTCCTCTTCAGAGTTGACTCATATTTTTTGTCTTTTTTAGGATGCTATCCTTTGACATAAGATACTAATAGTTTAGATTTTAATCAGCAGTTGTATTTAAGTTCACATCAATACACTCTAGACACTTCATGTCATGGTCTTAAAAGCAACTGAGATTGAGAATATGCTTCTGTGGAAAATCTTATCAATTCTCTAGTGGCTATTCTTCTTAGCAATAAGCCCAGGAAATGGTCAGTCAGACATACAGTAGCACATCAAAATATTGAACCTCAGTGTTAAATACCTTTGGACATAAATTTTTGCTGATGCATAGTGGAGTCCTTCAGAGAGTAAACTACAAGCCTTTTATGGCTAAAAGGGACGTTGGCTTCTGGTGATTGTCAAGATACTCTCCAAGAGGAACAGTAAGAGTTTAGGGCTATGATATTGAAAATGTGCTGAGTTGCCTCTTGGTACACATGAGATGGTAAGTGCTGCTGAGCGTCAGGGGTAGGTGGCCCTCTGCTGCAGTGCCCAGTGTTTCATCAGTCCTGAAAACTTCTGAGGAGTTGACGTGCACTCTCTCATTGTTTTCTCCAGCTCATTTACACTTGTAATCATACAGGAGTCTTCATGGTCAGTTGAACAGTTCTCTACAATCTCCACAAAAATCTTAATCTGAAAGAAGAGGTCCGTATTCCCTTTCTAAGAAAGTCTTTCCTTTAATGCTTTCTGGGCACCCAGAGGATGTGAACAATCTGTTTTTCTCATCTGAAGATTTTTTTTTTTTTTTCCCCTTCATGACTGATTTGAGATAGCAAAGGAATGGCAGAAATTCCTGGTGTTTGTTTCCCATGAGATAGTAACATCATTCATCATCAAGAATCACACTCAGAAGTTATCTTGAGGTGAATGTTAATGGCTTTGCTGCTAGTTGTGGTTCAAGACAGCTCTGTCACCTAAGGTTGATAAAATAGTTCAAAACACTTTTTTGTGCTCCCTCAGTGGATACTGAAGGTAGTATTATCCTCTTGGGACTTGAGGGACGGAGATTTGGGAGTCCTGTAGAGGACAGGCTGATCAGAACACATGTAATTTGGGGTGGTGTTCAGTTGAAGCTGAACCCATCAGGTTGACTCCAGCATTGGATTCAGAACAATTCTTGCTTGTGAACTTGAGAGTTATGCACTTGATAGAATTGTCATAGTATGTGTAGTATGTGCCCAGGAAGAACTCGTCTGATCTCTCTCAAGATGATTTAAAGATTAGTTATCTAGAGGCATATGATTTAAGCTTAAATTTTAGTCCTGTGAAATTTAAATGGTTAGATACTTAAATGGTTAGATCCAGAATTCCCTGTTACAGGACGTGGATATACTTTGGACAGAATTGCTGGTTCTTTTTATCCTTTTTACGTAGAATGTCACTTCCCTGGTGATAAGGATGCTGAGCTAACATAGAGCTCCACTGATTCACCTTGTATTAAGTTATGACATAGATTTGTCTAACATCTGTTTTCAGGGAACTGTCTTTTGAAGAAAAGGAGGTTTCTTCAGATATAGCTTTAACAGAGGTTTCTACCACTGACCACTGGCAATATGCAGCATATGTTCCTTTGCCATTTTTCCCCCCAGTTATTCCTATTTGCATTAGGAAAGAATTCAGTTGTCTTACTCTTACCTGCTTGTAGAGTAAGGGAGTCTCAAGCTCTTGTTGAATATAAGGGAGGGGTTTTTGTGTCTTCATTGGTTACGTTTCTGATGTCTGTTTCATGGGACATCTTCTATTTGCTACTAAAGACTTAATTGAGACCTTGTTTTGGGGCAGCTTTGTTCTTTGCTATGCATTGTGAGGGACAGACTGAAGTAATTTACTAATCAATAATAGGGCGTTTTTTGCTTAATTGACTTCACTTTTTTGATATTTTTGTGATCTTACCACGTGGATTATTATCACTATGCATGTTACAAGGATTACATCTTCACCACAGCAAGCTCTACAGAGGGGAGGTAGAATTTCTTTAGAGTTTAGGCAGAGAAGTAACAAAAAAAAAAAGGCAGTGAGATTACTATTTTGTTCTTATTGGAAAAATAAGGCATCAAAAATTAGGAATTTCCTATGCAAGATGATGAATTTGATCAATAGCTTAAAATTGTTTCTGTAGTAAAATATTTCACCATTTCACAAAAAAAGCAGAAGTATCGACAGCAGGAAAGGTGGTGATCTGCTTAGAGGCAAATGGGGGAGGTTCATTTTGACTTGTTGAAATGGTTGGTTTAAACTTTAAGAGCTAACCAGGAAAATAAAATCAGATTTACTGGAGGCTGACCTTGCTATTTCGCCATGCATGGCTGCATTCCTCCCACTCCCCCCAAAGTCTATTTACTTACCAATTCTCTCTTGAAGAGAGAATTCTCTACTTTATAAAGCAGTTAGGCTTGTTTCTGAATTGGGTTAAGACTCCTTCAGATTTCTGTTGGCTTTGATGTTAGCATTTAGACTTTAAATAGCATATAATTGCTTGTCTCATTGTTCTCTGAAGATCTTCAAAGTCTTAGTAATTCAGATGAGTTAGTGTAAGCTTGTCACCTTTAAGTTCCTATCAAGATACCTGATGTAACAGCTGTCTGGAGTCCTTTGCATTCTAATTATTTAAAACTTGCTTTCAGAAAGTGTGTGTGAATTCAGGTTTGCTTGTTAACATTTCTGAACATGCTCCTGAATTCTTTGGCCCAGTTTTCTATTTGTTAGAAATGAATGTGACCGGAATTCGTTATAATTATCCATTCTTTATCGAAATAGCTTTTTCTTTAGCGGCTATTTCATATTAAAGTTAAATTTTACTGGTGCTTTTTGTCTTACTAAAATGAGTATCACTTAAATTTTAGAAGTCTTAAATACACTTAGTTTTGCCCAAAGCATGTTACTCCTATGATACGTTTAGAGGAAAAAAACCCAATTTATTTCTGCAAAGGAGACTAACAAAACTTGAATAAAATTATATTTACTGGTTTTTACATGTTCCTGCTTTGAAGTAAGTTTAAAATTGGTATTAATGGTGTCAGTTATAGGCAGGTGTCAATCTCTTTTTGCAACTGAATGGCTGTGGTTAAAGCTGCTGATGTTCTATCACTTCTGTGTTTGAATCATCTGATAAAGGAGTAGGTGCTCACTTGCTGCCTTTAGAGCATGGAAATTTCAGGTAAGTGACTTGGAAGCACTAATGTTGACAAAGATCCTTTTATGGAGTGGTTCACCTACTCATGTTGTCAAGGAAGTCTTTTCCTTGTTAATATTAGTCAATTGTAGAGAATCTGTAATGAACATAAGGAAAGCAGAGCTGGTACTAAGCTAAATTTAGGATATGGTGGTGTTGGTTTGTTGGGTGTCTTTTTTTTTTAATAGAATCTCACCTTGGCTCTTTCTTCTTGGCAGAGAAATTTCTCGATGTCTGTAAACAGTGCTGCTGTCCTGCGGTTGACAGGACGTGGAGGAGGAACGGTGGCAGGGGCTCCTCGAGGTCGAAGTTCCTCTAGAGGTCGAGGTGAGCTGTTAGTGGGGTGCGCTGCAATGTGTGAAGGTGATCCAGGTTAAAGCTTCTGAAAGATGTTAAATGGGGCTTGGTTATAGCAGATTTTTCTCATGCCCAGCTTCTTTTCCCTTAAGGCTTTGACACCTTTCCAATAAGATACTGTTGCAGAATGAACATTGCATTTAGCGATCGTTCTGCTCGCTTTAGTGCGCATCTGGTACCTGTGTTATGTGTCTTTGTCAGATTGGTGGGTGTGGAAAGCAAAAGGAAAAGTAGTTTTGTGGTGGCATAGGAAACTGTTTTGTTCAGAATTATTAATAATAACTTTAAAGGTATAAAAGAAATTTATAGGAAAAGGGAAGAAGAATCTGCAAATGTATTTAAAATATTAAGGTTTTGTTCAGGGGTGTTCAGTGTTCTGAAACGTCATTTTTATTTATTAACATCCTGAGAATAAACAGGAGAAGGTTAATGGAAAGACATAATTGGATTTGGGAGAAATTTGAGTCTTGCCAATTCTAGTGCATCACTATAGTCAATGTCTCACCCTGGATCGCTTCAAACATTTGCAAATTAATTGAGAATATGTCCTCAAGCTGTATCACTGGATTCAAAACAAACTGTTAAATCCAGGATTTATCTTAGCAGTTCCCTTTCAATGTGCATGCTGCTGTGAACACTATTTTGGGGTGTTTATATATTAATACAATGGGTTACATTTAAAATAGTAAGAAACTAATAACTTGGAAATATCACCAGGAGTAATTAAACATGTAATCTCTGTCTTTGCAGGTGTTTAGGTGAGGTTTCTCTTAGGGTCCTTTCTAATTTAATTCTAAATGTCCTTAACTGGTGATATTTTCAATAACATCTTCAGAAATCACTTCCATACGTAATTAAATGCTTGACCAGAATTTTGCTTTGACTTAATTTGTTCTCTGATTGTTTTGTTCTCATTCCTTAATCCTGCTTTTTTCTTGGTTTATGTCTTTCAAACATTTGTAGATTGTCGTCTGTCTTCTTGTGGTTGCTTCTAAGCTAAGGCATATACATTTAAACTTCTGCATGGCTGTCTCTGGATTTCCCTTTCTTTATTTATCATAGTCTTTGCCCAAATGTTCAGGGCTTAATTAAAAAAAAAAAGTATGCGCACGTATATAGATGTGGGGTGAGACTGTTACTTACATATTCCCTTTTATATTTTTGTTGTATGTTTGACAGCTGTTGGCTTTTTGTGATGTGCTTTTAATGTGCGTATTTGCATTTCTACCATCCATGTTTCACTTTTGCTAGGAATATGTATATTAGCTATTTGTTTTCTAGATTTATTAAGACTTAATTCTGCAAATGAGACAAATGCTGCTTAAAATTTGGTGATTTAAGATCATATGACCACTAGTGTGCTCTCTAGTTTCAATCTCAAAAATACCTTGACCACTTCTAATTTGCCAAACCCTTTCTTTTTCTTTCTGTTGTCAAATTTTCCTTTTTTTTTTTTTTTTTTGCTGCACCATGAACAATGAATGTCATCCTTATGCAGTGAGCAGTGGCTTGCTTTTTAATTGCCCCCATGAGTTTCAATGAAGTCATAGGGTTAAACGTGGCAAAATATGGCTTCTAATCCAGTAATTCTATTATTGAATCTATTTGTATGCAAGGAAATTTTGTTTGGCAGTAAAGTTTGATTCATTACACTTCAGTGGATGGAACTTATAATTTATGCAGTATTATTAAGACTTGTTTGAAAGCTTCTACTGCATATATTCCTGTTTTTTCATGCTTCATTTTTGAGATGTTAAAAAATATTAGCTCAAGAACATTGTTGCAAAGTTTGTCTTTTTCATCCTATTTTTGTTTTGATCCTCATTTGATCTTTTTCTCCTAATTTGTATGAATTGTTATATGCAGTGCTTGTTAGGCTACGCTGTCGTTCTTCTGCTAAGCTGTAAAGGACACATTTCTCCACCTTACTCGCTTAATTTTTCATTATTGTTACAGTTTGAAATTGTAAATTACTGAGCTTTCCCTCTTTCATTGATCCTGGTTGCTTCTTGTTTCTTCCCATAAACAGTTAGTCTTGGACTTAAGCCATGATGACTCTTCACAAAGTTTCTAATATCTCAGGAAACAAATTAGGGCTTCTGCCAGGACAAAATTGTAGATTTTTCATAATTATACACGTGATGTTCTTGTAATTAAAGACTTTGTTTCAAATAGTTATTTGTGAGAAGCTCAGCATAGGACTGTTGACATCTAACTTAGAAAAGTAACACTTTACTTGCAAGTAGCAAGCTTTAAATGCAGTTCTATTTTTTCAAGTTACAGTGAAAAGGACTTGGAATTTCTTTGGAGTTTGTTCACCAAATGAGCTGCTTCACTTAATAGTTTGAAAACGTTTTTCTTTATTGCCTTGCAAAATTGCCCGCGTTCAAAAAGTTAACTGGTGCTTTTCATGAACTTTACATCATCGTATGCAGCAAAGCTGCAGCTGGTCAAATGCGGATTTCAGCTTTACCAAAACAAGCTTACTGTCTCAAAGTGACTTTCACAACAGTAACTTCAGGGAAAGAATTTGCATGTACAATTAGATTTGTTAATTAAGTTCCCTAACTGAGGCACAACTCACAGAATTGTGTTCCAGCATTTGGAAGCGTGAGAGGGGATCTGTGACAGACTGGCAAAGGGAAGAACGGATAAACTGCTGGTAAAGGAAGGTTATTGTTAGAACTCTAAATGTGACTTCCCTTATCAGTATTTAAAACTACGATGTAACATTCAGTAAATATTTTCTCATAAGTCACCACAAGTCTTACAACGATTACATTTAGCTGATGTGAAAATTATTAGCGTGGAAGTTGGTTTTGATTTTTGTTGAAAATGTTTTGTGTCTTTGTGCTGAAATACAACTTTATGTTAAACATTTGCAGTGTGCAACTGCCATCGCTAATACTGTATGTGCCTGCTGTGGAGACATGAATCCGAAACACTTTGTTTAGTTCTGAAGTTATATTCTCTAAAGAAACCAAGTACTTGCACGTGACCTTTTTTCTAATTGACTTGTTTTCCTGGGAGCTCCCTGGGGTGTGAGTTAAGCCGTGTGCTTTGTGCTGTCGGGACTGGAATGTCAACATTCACGAATAAGAGCCTCAGACGAGGAGAGATTTAAATAGTCCCTGGAATGGGCTATAAGCTTACAGACACCTTGTTTTGTAGCTGTTCTCCTTTTTGGTTAAGACTCTTACGAAGGGTATTTTGCTTCCCATTAGAACTCTTTCCCCTCCCGCTCTCTTTCCCCCTTGAAATCTGTCTTTGCTGCTGTTGGAAAGTGTGTAAGTGGTGTGAAAGTGGAAAGTTCTCATACCTAAACTGCAGTACTTGAATTATAACTGCTGTGCACTTCCCACACAGTAGTGTGACTGCAATTGTAGATCCTACACTCCAGTCATGCTGTAATTTCAAGAATTTACATGTTTTATTGTGTTGAGGGTTTTTTTTTTTTTGTAATGACAGTTAGAATGACAGAGTGTGATACTTCTTGCCCTCTTGCTTATGTCTCGCATTTTTTGCTTAAATTCAGACTTGTCTGTTTTTCTGGTTAGAGACTTTTGGTGGTTGTGATAACAGTATCCAGTGGATTGAGGTCCTCATTCTGAGGTTTTTAAGGTATTACTGAAATACAAATGACACAGCTGTTCCCATTCAGTTCTTAAATGAAAGAGTTTATTGACATCCATTGACTTTGCATTAAATACTTTGTGCAACATCACCTAGAAAGGCTCCTCATGTGCCAGGCCTTTTTTTCGGAAGTGGCATTATATTTAAAATAAGCATGTTGCTCTAAATGTATTAGCCACAAAAAAAGCCAAGAAGTGCAGAAACAGAATGGTGAACAGTGTGCTTATATGTGCAGTTTTATCCTCTCTGCAAGAGTTTTTCAAGTGTTTTGCTATCCCTATTAGCTGTGTACCCATGTGCACTTTCAGGTCCAACTCATCTACATAATACTTGCTGAATAACTGACTGTGTACACCACAGTTTCCCTTAACCATCTACTTACGTTCTGTAGCTTGGAAGGATCTGTTTTAATGCAGTATGCTTCTCATGCAGTGCTATACTTGGTTTCTCCAGGAGCTGGGTGTGTACTTCTGCAGACAACTGTTGACTTGGCACATCCCATTTACATCCCCAGATCCCCACAGTATGCCCCACCTTGAGTGCTGTGTCCAGTTTTGGGCCCCTTACCACAAAAAAGACATTGAGGGGCTGGAGTGGATCCAGAGAAAGGCAATGGAGCTGGTGAGGGGTCTGGAGAGTAAGTCTTATGAGGAGAGGCTGAGGGAGCTGGGGGTGTTCAGCCTGGAGAAAAGGAGGCTGAGGGGAGACCTTCTTTCTCTCTCCAACTCCCTGAAAGGAGGGTGTAGCCAGGGGGGTTGGTCTCTTCTCCCAAGTCACAGGTGACAGGACATGAGGAAATGGCCTCAAGTTGTGCCAGGGGAGGTTCAGATTGAAATCAGGAAAAATTTTTGCACGGAAATGGTTCTTAAGCCTTGGAATGGGCTGCCCGGGGAAGTGGTTGAGGCACCATCCGTGAAGGTATTTGAAAGACGGGTTGTCGTAGTGCTTAGTGACATGGTTTAGTGATGTTTTTTTTTATTGGGGTTAGGTTGATGGTTGGACTAGATGATCTTAAAGGTCCCTTCCAACCTCGACAATTCTATGATCCGTGACCATGTGCCTTGGGGAGTGCAGTGACCAAGGGTGGCAACACAACCAAAGGAAAGGTGGCTTTACTAGGTCCTGTTCAGTACTATGTGGTATCAGTACAGCTGGGAGCCGAGTACCGTGGCCCTGCAGGCAGCCGTAATCTGAATTGCTGAGATTCATTGTTTGGATGTTTTGTAAGGTTATCTTTTAATTCAGACCATTTTGGTGGCTGAGCGCAACTGAAAATACTGATGAACCGTGACGTAGAGGAGGGTAAGTGGAGAGAGGTTTCTCAGGCTGTTGTTTCACATACTTTTAAAGCTGCCATAAGCCATGCTGCTGTTAAAACAATTCTGGTTCTGTTCTTTACACAGGACATTTGCTTTATTTGCTGATGAAATCTCCCATATCACCAGCCTTCTGGCTCTGTTAGTTGTGTGTCTCAGAAAAGCACAACCGGTTTTGTTTCTGTTGGAAAAGTATATGCAACTTTCCACCTCCACTACCTCAGAGACAGGAGATGAGTCAGTGCCTTCATTCTGTTTTGACTCTGCCTGCCCATGGCTTTCTCTTGTGAACTGCTTTTCACTGAATTTCACTGAATTTTTGGAGTTGGAAGGGACCATAGAGATCATCTAGTCCAACTCCCCTGCCAAGGCAGGACTACCCAGAGCATGTCAGAGCATGCCACTCAGGACTGCATCCAGGCGGGTCTTGAAAATCTCCAGAGAAGGGGACTCCACGACCTCCCTGGGCAGCCTCTTCCAGGGCTCAGTCACTCTNGAGTAGAGGGGCAGAATGACCTCCCTTGACCTGCTGGCCACACTCTTCCCTATGCAGCCCAGGATTCCGTTGGCCTTCCTGGCCACAAGAGCACACTGCTGGCTCATTGTCATTTTGCTGTCCACTAGGACCCCCAGATCCTTCTCTTTGGAGCTTGTCTCCAGCAGGTCCATGCCTAACCTGTATTGATGCCTAACATCCTTCTTCCCCAAGTGCAGGAATTTTGTATTGTTATCTCCTGTGAGAGGAAGCAAGCAAGCTTTCCTGTAGTGAAGAAACTAGGCAAAGATTGGCATTGCATGAGATGCTTAAATATGCCTGGGCTTTATTTGTGAAGATCAACAGCTTGGAGTCCTTTTCCAGGATCTTAGGAGAGTCACAATGCCTTAACTGAATAAACATTGTGCTGGTTCTGATGATGTTGTGTGACAGCTTTACAGTTTCTTTCCTTTGCAACTTACTTTGCACTCATGACTGTGGTCAACTTTCTAGTATTGGGCTTCCCATAGTGAAGGTATTTGTGTTTCTAGTACAGTCCTAGGTCTGATAGTCACCTCTCCCTTGCCTTGAATGCTNTCACAATGCCTTAACTGAATAAACATTGTGCTGGTTCTGATGATGTTGTGTGACAGCTTTACAGTTTCTTTCCTTTGCAACTTACTTTGCACTCATGACTGTGGTCAACTTTCTAGTATTGGGCTTCCCATAGTGAAGGTATTTGTGTTTCTAGTACAGTCCTAGGTCTGATAGTCACCTCTCCCTTGCCTTGAATGCTCAGTCAGCTCCTCTGCCTGCACCTGAGCGTAAGAACTGCTGTGCTGAATCAGGCCAGGGCTCCCTTAACTCAGTATGTCTCTAGCCACAGCCTAGAAGATACCCTGCAAGAGAATAAGGACTGTATAAGAATACAAAGGTGAAGAAGCATCATGTATACGCTCAGCTTCCAGACATTTGCAGCTCGCTGCAGTCCCTGAGACAGTTGTGGTCTCTGTGTTTAGTAAATTCAGTGTTATTTGTCTTTTATGAGTTTGTCCAGTCTCCATCTGAACTTAAGCATCTCCAAAACTCTGTGGTAAGGAAGTCTGCATCTCTGTGAAAAGAGAGTTTGCCACTGAACCACTTTGCTGGTGCTAGCAACAGGATAGTTTTGTCCAAAGAGGATGTTTAAATCCCGTTTCTGAAGCAAAAGGAGAAGTTGTACAGACATTGACTTTATGTGGCTTCCTCATACACCCTGCAGCCTGTGCTGACTGATAGGAAATCAGAGTGTATTTGAGGAGCCTGACTGGATTACCTGGGGATCACTTTTCTTTTTCTCTGCTTGGAAAGCACCTTTTTTTATTTTTAAAGAGATTTGGTATAGAATAGTAGAGAAACTGTTTCAACTGCCTTAATTATTTCAATTTTTTTAGAACCTCTTTTCTTAAGACACTGGAATATGGTACAATTCTGATGCATCTAGGAGTCTTTAGATTTTAGATGTAGAGGCTTGTTATCATTTCTGTCTTCAGAGGACTGCGGAGACTGGAGTCCATTCTCAAGCTGTTTATTTCTTGTTCCATTTGGTCCTTCTGTCTTACTCCTCCAGATCCCTGGCCTGGTTTGCACCTCATACTTTGAGGTACTTGTTTTCTTGAAGCCAGGAAGAGAGAAATATGAAAAGATTGAGGTTCTTGGTGGCTTAACAGCCAAGAATTCCCTTTATCAGGTGCTTTTTAGGTTCTTGACTATAAAGAGTGCATGTGTATGTAGGCAAGGAATTACCCTGACAGCCAGCTGATTGATGTGTTTCACTTCTGTGTTGTCTTGCCACAAGATCCTTAAAATGCTACGTTAGCTGATAAAAACCTCCCATGACTTCTGCTGTAGCGCTTTGTGAAGCAGTGTTTATCTTTTGTAGATCTGGAAACTTCACCCCAGCCATTAATCTAACCAGTGCTGAAAGCTATCTTGAAGGTCTGGGGATGTGCGTGGGTGTTGTTTTTCTGTTGTGTTTTTTTCCTTTTTTTCTTTTTTAACCAAACACCCCACGCCTACCCACATGCTGAAGATGTGCCTCAAGATGCTTTGCTTCAGGATACATCTGTAACTCTTTGGCTTGAGGCATGATACTTGGTAGCCACCTACGGAGGATCATTTCTTGAAAAAACAAGGAGGATAATTTTTTTTATCCTGTAGCTATTGGTGTTCTTCATGCTGTCCTGCCTATACTTGTCCTGTGATCCTTCTTTTCTCCCCACTGCTCTGCTGGGAATCACTGGAACTGGGTAGTGGTGAAGCTTCCTTCTCCCTTATTAACCTTGACAGCAGTAATTAGGAGTACATCTGCAGTGCAGTACCACTATACTGGATTCCACTCTTCAAAGCAGTCTGTTTTTTGAGTGTATAGTACGCACGTGCTGCGTGGATGTTGGGTGAACAATGTATCCTTGTTCGGTAATTTCTGTTGGGTAAGTATCTGTTTTCCGTGTTTTTCTGCATAATATTTCAGCATTGTTTGCCTGTTCTGTCTGATCTTGTGCTTCTTGATAAGAATTTTTACATAAGACTTTTTTTTCAGTCTTTGTTGCTTTTTCCCTTTGCCCCAGATAATTTCACTGGGGTTTAAGACTGCAAGATTAGTACACAGGGACACCAGGAAAGGGAAACCTACCTGATTCTTTCAATTTCTATTATTATTTGTACAAACACTTGTGTTTTTTGTCTTTTCAGGCAGAGGCCGAGGAGAAAGCGGTTTCTACCAAAGAAGTTTTGATGAAGTGGAGGGTGGATTTGGGCGAGGAGGGGGCAGGGAAATGCACAGATCACAGAGTTGGGAGGAAAGGTAACAGAACTCAGACCCTTAAAGTTTTTTTTACACACATCTACTCAGCTTCCATTTGTGCCTTTTGACTTCATATGAACATTTTAGGAAAGGTGATTAGGTGTATCTGTGAGTGGAGTGTCTGAATTTCTTAGATGGATTCAACACAGTAATGTTTTTAGAAACTCAGGAGCAAGTAAAAGTATTTTTGCAAATAATTTTTCTGCTGAGTTCCTGGGAAGAAGGAACTGATTTAAAAGAATATAAATTATGACAGTTGCAGTGGAAATGATGGATGAAAATATGGATTGCTAGAGGATTTGCTTCAATTTTAGTCTCAATGTTGCTGACAGTACTTAGGATCACATTTCAAAACATACCTAGGTGCCAAAGACTACGTGTTTATCAGTGTTCCTGAAAATTTCAGTTGTCCCTTGGACCTTTAAAGATACTGCTCATTAAGCTCTGATTTTAAAAAAGCCCCCTACCAAGTAAAAAAAAAAAAAAAAAAAAAAAAAACTTACAACAAACCCCATACCTAGAATGAGAGGAGTAGTTACAAAACCTTATTTGAAACTTCTATTCTGCCTTTCTAGGGGAGACAGACGCTTTGAAAAACCAGGGCGAAAAGATCCAGGTATGGTTCTGTTACTGTATGGGCAGAAAATGGGTGGGAGGAGCAGGGTGTGTTTTGGGGAAAGGATCTGTATGTACCTAAACTTTTATTATTGCTCCAAGTACACTGTTGATAAAAGGTTCATGATACTGTGCCAGGTTACCTATGTGTTCCCAAAGTGTTGTTTTCCTTATTTTGTGTTGTTTTCACTATTAGACTTTTTAAGGTTTTAGAAAAGAAAAATCTGCAGTAAATAGGTTCTGATTATTCAATTAAGATGTGATGTCTACAGCTGGAACTAAATTCCTGTAGTTCTGTGAAAGGAATCTTTGTGGTTAACAGGTGTGATGTGGCAATATGCCTTTTCAGTGCAGCTTTTAAAGATTCCTGGTGTGTGCAGTTTTGGTACCTGGGCCTTCCAGACCATGTGAACTGTTAATTTTTTTGCTTGCTTGTGTGAGTTAGATCCCAGCAGCAATGTTTTGAAGTTCCCATGCTGATGGATTTACTATCTGTCAAATTAGTTTAAGTCATCATAGAAGTCTTCTGTTTGTTCAGGTTATTAGGTTATTCCTCTCCTATTCTGTTTTTTAAATGCTTCACACTGGCCAACTTCAGGCAGAGTACTGGATCCTAATTTTTGACCCAGTATGTCTGTTTGAATGTTCAGCTGACCTTGGAGTGGGTTGTCATCTTGAAGATGGAACATACCCACTCTACTCTGAGTGGTAAGAACATTCAAGCTCTCCTCTATTAACTTACACTGCAAGTCAATGATTTCTGCTTGGTGGGACCGTGCGTTGATTGTTCTCTGGTGTGACCTTGCTCTTTCTCTGTGACATGTTTCCACATGCATGTACCACATCTGTGCTTAGTGAGAGCTGTGGTGCTAATAAAAGCATGCCAACAATGAGTCTTGCCACTTCAGGACCCAGAGGATCTTTTGGTCTTTGAATATCCTCTGTAGTTAACATGTTGATGAAGCGTAGGTCAGAAAAGACAGTTGCAGGTTGGATTTCAAGACAGAAAACCCAAAGAGATTCAGTTGCAATTAGAACTGCTGCTTAGCTGCCAATATTTTTTTAGGGAGAGTAGCATAAGTTTTAACTTAATAATCTTCCAGATTACCATGGTGGACCATGCCTTGGGAGTCTTAAATTACCATGTTTGTTTTCAAAGCCCTCCCAATCCTTTCTCCATGTATGAATTGATTTTCATGTATACTAGAGTGCTTTTATTTTTCTGCTTTTTAAGTTGAAAGGCAACACAAACATAAGGGGGTGCTTGTTCTTGGGATAAGGTTATTTCACTTCCAGATCCAGACTACAGAATGTATCACATTTCCGATTAAGACTGTGATAAAAAAACTGCATGCCAGTTTAGGATGAGATGTGAGATGTCCTTACTGAAGCTGACTTCTGCCTGAACATGGGGGGTTAGTGCTTCAGCTAGTATAGAGCATGTCTTGTTTGTAGCAGTTTCTAGTGATCGGGACCCTGGAGTCTTCTCTGAACCATTTTCTAGAGAAGCTGGTATCCCTGTGTGCTTTATTGGAAGTCCTGGTTCATTGTGAGGAATAACGTGCTTATTCTCAAATCATCCTCGTCATGAGTCTTTCTGTAGTGCCTGATTGCTCCTCTTGAGTCTCTTGTTCTATTTCTCTTCTAGTTTGAGCTATTTTGGCTAAAAGCTCTGTACCGCAGTATGATAGAGGCAAGAGACCTGCAATCTTTCTGAAGTTTAAAGTAAAAAAAATAATTGTTTAAACATAGTAATTTATTTGCATATGGCTGTGTTAGAAATTAATGTCTCAATAAGTGGGAGGACTATTTCTCTCTTCTTTGCCTTCAAAGAGAAATGAGGTGGAGAGCACAAAAATATTAACAGAAGGTGTTGGTCTGTTTTGACTTGAGCCACGATTAATAAACAAGTAGTTACTGTTATGTAGAGGCTTTCCAGTGACAAAATATTTTGGGAATGAGGTAGGGATACAGGTGTGTGCCAGAAGAAGCTCTGTGTTAATACCAAGCAGCAGTGAAAGCAGAGAGCAAGGAGTGGATTGACATGCAGTTTGTAATTTGGGCTGATAGGCTTTAGCAGACACATATATTGGTTTCTGTTACCCTGGTTAAAACTCCTCAATTTAGGTTTTTATTCTCCAGCTTTATGTGCTTCATTTTTTCATTGTTCTTTCATAGGGCCTTGGATTACCCTCAAATTACATAATTTACTGAGTTGCCGGTTTTTTCATATTCCTTGTTCTGGGTGATCACATTACAGAATTAATAACAGATCAAATATTAAGCTCTTCTGGGCATTCATAATGGATGACAATGCAAGAACCCTTCAAATAATAATCATGAGATTAAAAATAATAGACCTTCAACAGATAATTGCTTTGCAAATATGATCAATATGCTGTTCTTAAAAAATTAATGATTGCTTTTTCAGCGCTCGCAACAGTTTGCAAGGTCACATTTGACTGATTCTCAACATAAACAATGTCTGTTCCTAGTTTCAGTATGCAAAGTGAAGATGCACAAAGTATTTGCGAGTTTCTGTTGCAGACTGTCACAGCTCTGACTCTGACAGACTTCATTGAGACCACAAATTGCTTCTGGAAGGCTGAGGCCATTAGCAAAGAAAATGAGCAAGTTGTTTTCTCAATCATGGCTGTCTTTTAGAACTGCACGAAAGCTGCTTAATTTTCTGTGCAGCCCCTTGACTAATACCAGCTTAGTAGCTGAGGGGATTTGATCAGTTACCAGCAATTACACACTGCTAGTAAATAATTGTAATGTAGATTAAATAAGACATTTAGGAAGTCAGTTGTAGAAGCTGATTGAGTGCTGTTTAATGTGTATTTTTTGGTTAGGCTTGGAAGACTTGAATATAAAAAGGGTGATTAAGCAACTATAAAATGTTTAATTTCTTTGAATTGCATTTTCCTTTACTCTGCCTGGCTTGTTTTTCTTCCCTACCTTGCTAGCAGTAAGTGCGTCCAGAGAAGGTCCATCACTTGGTTGCTCTTGAAATGTTAGTCAAAGCGTAGATCAGAGCCTGTCAGCAATTTTTCTAGGCTTGTGTTGCAATTTGGGCCATGACATATTTCCAGTACTTTATCAGACCTCCATGGTTCACCAGGTCTCTGGGACTGTAGAAGCAATAGAGGTGTCTTGTCTACCCCTTGTTCTGCAGCTGTTCTGAATTAACTATGCACTTGTGTTTGTCTGTCTAATCTGCTTCTGCAGTAGTCTTCAGCTTTACAATACAAAATGTAGTATTTGAAGATTGCGTTTAGTGTATAGTGACCCTATTTTTCTTTATACTTGCTGTTGTGCCCCCTTTTAACCGCAATCTATAAATAGAAAATGATTTAAAAAAAAATAGGACAACTTTATCAAGTCATTTAGAAGCCATACAAACCAGTCCACACTTTGATTAGAAGTTAATTGAAATTAGAAATAGCCTTTTTATGTCTTTGGCTCTAAATAGTGAGATTATATTACCGTCCTGTTGGGATTATGCATCTGAATTGTAGAACAATTGGTTTGTCTGAGACTGGACTAGATGGGATATGGCGGGGGGGGGAGGAACAGTATCTCACACAGAATACTTCTCTTTTTTCCTAAATTATTATTTCAGACTTGACACAGGAATCTGCTGTACTGCTCTTGCACTGGTTCTTAATTTGAAGGACTCTTCTCAGTGTCCTATATTGATAGAGAATGTGGAAATAACACTTGCAAGAAATAATTAAAAATTATTGGATATTGCTGTCAGGGTGGAAAAGTGATCTTTAGACTGCATATGGGTCAACAGCCAAGAAAAGTAGGGATGAAGGCAAAGTGTGTTGCTCTCCAAGCTCTACAGTATTCATGAATGCTCTTGCATAAAATTACATTTAAAAAAAAAAAAAGAGGCTCTGAGAATATCTGTAATAAAACCAAATCTGTCTGAGGACTGGAATGTGGGGAGTCAATACTTGAACGGTTTTGGAAAGAGAGCTGAATTGCAGTGAAACCATGGGCTTTCTGCCTCATTCCTCCTCCCCATGCGAAATGCTTTGTGGAGCTGTTTCCCATTTCCCTAAAACAAAGCAGCTTTTGGCTAACCTTTTCCGGGTTGTGAACATCCTTTAGTTTGGGGCTTGAGGAGAATTCAGTTACACAGTATCTCATCAAATCATTTCACACCATTTTTCCTGCTGCTGACCACTTCAGTGAAATTAAAAGGAAGTGTATTTGGTAGTGAATTGTGCTGTTGTCAATGAAAGTTGCTATTTATGCCATCTGGGTTTCTGGGAAAGTCTTCTACCTCTGGAAGATAACTTATACTTTATCTTGATACTTGACTGTTCAAGTATGAACATGTAATAGGCACTGCTTTTGTTGAGAGCTTGGAAATAATTATCCATCGTTCTGTTTATCCTTTAGTTTCTTAAATTATTTAGGAGCTTTGGAACAGTGTCTTAATTGCAATAGGTTTGTAAGCCACTTAAATACAAAAGTCTCATGTATAGTTTATTTAAATTTTTTTATTTTAAAATTGATTCAAGTGTCTCTAAATATTTTTGTGCTGTGTGTACAGGCAAACAGATATTAAAAAGCATAAAATATAAATGGATGCAGTTCTACTTCTTGTGTGTACATAGTGCATCCTTCTGGGTCAGATCTACTTGAGACAAGCAGCGCAAAGGTGAGAACATGTGGAATGCATAGTCCTTTTAAAAAAAAAGTACATTAATTCATTTAGAATAGTCTGTTTTTCACTGCTAAATAATTTATTCAGTGTTTCCAAATACGAAAAAATTTGCACTGTAGCATTTGTCACGTATATCAAGATTTTTCTTTTGACAGTGTCTTGAGATGTGATGTTCTCTTATTTGGCAGAGTGAAGAACTACAGTTAGTATTTACAATTTTGCTTAATAAGCACAGCAGGAGTGCTTTTCACTGCCATGAGAGATTGGCAGTACTTTCTAAGAGTGAATTCAGGCATCTGAAAACTGATAGAACTCTGTATCCCCAAAGAGTTAAGAGGACAGAAAAATTAGGATCTTGGATGAACAGAGTTGCGTATCCCATAACTAATATATTTACCGAATGATCCCATAGTGGTTTTGACTGAGATTTTTCTTTTGCATTGTCTGTTTTGTCACAAGCTGGTTAATTATGATTTTGGTCAGCTTTGGGAGTTTTGAAGGTCTCTCCTTTCAGGGTCAGTGCGGCTTTAATCATAGTCTGGTGAATTCAGCAGGTAGCTCTTTTAATTTCCAAGAATTAGTACTGTGTTTCTTGTACCTGCCTTTGTCCTGGGTGGTTAATCCAGCCTCTCCTCAGCTTCCATGGGCAACCCAGTTCTCTTTACTCTGCGTTTCATGTTGTAATCAAAAGGGTGGGAGTACAAGAGAAAAATCACTAGAAGATGGCAGGGCCAGGCAAGGAAGGTAGGTTGTAAGTGGAACCTGAAAGTTTAATGTAATAATAATTATAAAAGCACAAAGTTCAAAGTCTGTTCTCTCTATTCTGTGAGGCCAGTCTCGGAGAGCTGGAAGCTGTCGGCGTGCTGTCCATTGATGCGGATCTCCTTGTCAGTCCTTTTTGGACTCTTTGAGCCAGCCGCAGCTGAGAGCTCGGGAATAGTCTTGTCAAAATTCTCCATCTTGATCTGATATTCACCCTTGGCATTGCGGGCCAGCACGGAGGTGAAGCGATGGTACAGCATGATCTCTGAGGGGAGGTAGGATGTTCTCCTTTGACACATTTCTCCTGTGCCCTCTTGCACAGCTGACAGAAAGACGACCAACTCAAAATGGTGAGCGGTTTCTCTTTGGAGGAGAGCAGCCAGGGGGCTGGATGGAGTGATTGAATGGTAGTAGGTCAGTGGAAAGACAAAAAAAGGGCACTCATCCAAAGTAACACTGTCTAGGTGAAAGTCAACGCTAGTTTGGTGCAGCTGTCCATTCTCTTGTTCTTGGTAAAGTATAGCAGAAACCTGGACGCTAGTCAGTGGGCTGGAGCGTGTGTTGGCCACCTGAAACATAAGGTAGGGCTTCCCCTCGGTGTGTGTCACTACAGCAGAGCGGGTGAAACGGATGGAGAATGCCCGATTCTTTGGTCGGGCGATCTTTGCCACAAAAGCACCTGTATCACAGAAAAGAACAAACTGAGTAGGAGCGCTGTGCCCTTGTTGGTTCCCTGCAGCCTCTGAGCTCTGAAACAGGAGCAGGCTTGGGTGGACATGGTCTGTCTAGCCTTTAGCCTGCATGCTTGAAAACTGCTAGGCTGGCATCACACTAACCCAATTTTTGTTTAAAAAGTATAGTTTTCCTAAAATGCTTCTTTTTCTACAGTATGTTCACTTACTAATCTTTGGAAAGTGAACTGTAGCTGCAGGAAGGAGAGCTGTTAGCTTGCTCTAATGCACTGTAATTGGTAATAGTACCTGATCTTGATGTGCTGCTGCTGGAGAAGCTCACTCTTAATACACAGTAAACTAGCCTGTGTATTTTTAAAGTCTATTGAAATACTTTAAACCTGAAAGTTATTTTAAATAATATAAAATATCTCAAAATAGCTGTGACATTGTAGAAATTTTCATTACATCAAGTACCGAGGAACACTTCAACACTGAGTTAAAGATCAATCGTAAACCTTAAAACTATTACTCAAAACAAATAGACTTCAAATATTGTAATTGTAAATAAATAATGTAATGTAAATATTGTATTGTAATGGAAAACAACTTGGAGGGATAATTGTATAAGAAATAAGTGATTGAGAGGTTTAAGTGGGGACTGTCACAAGTACTGTCCAATGAATAGTGGAACTCTCAAATCTGAATCTTGATATCACCTAATTTATATCCTTTTTTAATGAAAGATGTCTAACACTGCTACAGAGCTGAAATCTCATCTTCATAGTGACTGGCTTAATTGTTCTTTCAGATATCAGTATAATCGCTACTTGTTTCTAGCTCCATTCTTTTAATATCTGTTATACCTGTTCTATCTAAAGATTAAATATGAAGGATTACCTGTGATGAAGGCCTCCAGCATGAGCCCCAGGACCATCTGTATTGCAAGCAGCGCGATAGCACTGGGACAGTCCCCGCTTGGGAACATAGTGCCGTAACCAATTGTGAGTTGCGTCTCCAGTGAGAAGGAGAAAGCAGCTGTAAAACTCGTGATATACTTGACACATATAGTGTGGTTGTCAGGTGGAGCATCGTGGTCCAGCTCCAGGTCCCCGTTCATCTCAGCCAGCAAATACCAAAGCACTGCAAAGATTAGCCAGTGAATGACAAAAGAAGCAGAAAAGACAAGCATCATCCATCTCCAGCGCATGTCCATTAGTATTCCCCATGCGTCTCGCAGGTAAGCCAGGCCTTTTCCTTGGGCACCATCCATCTGGAATGTGCTGTGCCCATCCTTGGTCACCATCCTCAGGTATCTTTGGGTCAGGAGGGGAGCGCTGGATTTGGTGTTATTGCTCTCTATCATATCTGTTGTCATCTTCTAGAAAAGAGAAAAAAGAAAAAAATCTGATAGAATGCAGCATATTTGGATTTTGCCTAATGTTCACAGCTTTTGACACATCAGCAGGGGTTGAAATACTGCAGCCAACAAAGGAAGGCTTATACATTGCAATCCAGAGAAGATTAAGTCAGGAGCCTGGAGAGGAATTTACCACTGTTTGTGGTAATGCTTGGCTAAAAAAGATTAAGTTCAAAAATCTGACTACTTCTCAAATTTTCCCTGCTTAGTTGTTTAAATATAACTTTCATATTTCACCTTCCTAAATTTACATTTGAGTCGCATGTTTTAATTCTTTAGGGGTAAGTGAGATGGTATTAGGCATACTATATCTGAAATGAAACTGAATTTTGTCTGATTATATCAGTTTTTCTAACTTCTTTTAAGCAGAGTATACTAGTTTACCAATACTACTAACAATAGTACTATGGAAATAATATTTATTGTATTATTTTTCTAACACATTCGTGCATTTTTAGGGGAACACTGTAGTTTACCTACTAGGGCTTTCAGACTTTTCTATGTCAAGAAATTATTCCTGTCTGCGCCCACTGTGTCCAGTTAAGCAGAATTACAGTATTCAGGACAGAGCTGCTTCTGTGAGTCTGAGGCTGTTTATATAAGGATGGGGTAAAAAACAAAAGGGGGCAGGAGACCAATACTGAAAATACTCTTTGATATAATTTGAAGTTTAGTCTGTCTGAGCAGTGTACTTCTTACTCGTGGCCAAATGAGAAAATAGGGCAGCAAGGGTTTGGGAATTAGGGGGTGAAGGTGGAATTGCAAACGTGGGAAGCAAAATGGATGCTTGTAGGTATTTGCCATGTTAGGCTCCTTTGTTTGCTTTCAAACTTGCCAAACTTGTCAGAAATGCGGAGTGTCTTTTGAAAAGACACTGGACACTCAAGTCTATAAATTTTTTAAATGTTTATGAATGTTTAAAGTTCACCTAGGATAGACTAAAATAAATAGGGGTTCAAGTAAAATAGAGACTTCACAATGTGTGCAACCTACTTAAAGAAGTTTGTGAGCAATCTTGTTTATAGAACAAGGGAGTATTGTAAAGAAAAACATGGATTCTTTAAGTCATAATTATACATGGGGTATTTAGTAAATTTTATGTGTTTCTCATCAATTTTGACCTTTCTCTGAATTATGACTGTTTCAATGTATAATACAAGTGTATAAACAGGCTAGAGGAAATAGGACTTTTCCCCCACGAGTGCTGCCTTAGTTTTATCTTGAAACACATTAGATCTAAGGTTCCTGAACTTCGGAATGAATTTATGAAAGGTAAATATTTTTCCTGTGATATTTGATCCTGTAAGCCAGTGGTTCTCATGACTGTTTACTTGATACCCATATTTAGTCATTACAAAACATTCACTCTTTTACTTGTGGCTTACGCCTAATGAAGTAAGAGAATTGACATCACAGTGACTACTTAGCTAGATGTTCATTTTTCTTTCCTTCTGTAGGTTCTCAGAGCCATTCAGCTATTTCTCCTACCCACGCTGTAGTCAAAGAAGGTAGAGTAGATGACGGTCTAAGTGGAGTTTGGCAGTTTTCCCCTAATTTTTATTTTCCAATTCACGTGTCCTAGAACGAATATTTCAAAACCACTCCCTGAGCCAAAGAATACAGTAGAGTTTCTGAGTGTGTCCTGGTCAATAGTACCAGACTACTTTTCTTGGGGGATTCCGATCATAGTCCATTCAGTTTATAGCATAACGCCCCCCTTATCCAAATTTGGTCTACTGTATAGCTCTCTAAATGACAGTTGTCAGTCTTGCTGCACCATTTACAATAACCTAAATACATTTTTAAATGCTTCAGGAACCAGATCATAGAATAATAGAATGGTTAGAGTTGGAAGGGACCTGAAAGATTCATCTAGTTCTGACCCCCCTGCCCTGGGCAGGGACACCTCCCACCAGACCAGGTTGCTCCAAGCCCCATCCAGCCTGGCCTTGAACCCCTCCAGGGATGGGGCAGCCACAGCTTCTGTGGGCAACCTGTTCCAGGGTCTCACCACCCTCACAGGAAAGAATTTCTTTCTAATATCTAATCTAAATCTCCCCTCTTTCAATTTAAAACCATTACCCCTCATCTTATCTGATGACTAATGACTTGTCTGTAGAGCAGAATCCTTGTGCTTAGATTTAAAGAGCCCTTCTGGATACCTTGAAGGAAAATGGGCATCTCTGAGTGGGAAGGATGATGGGGACCATGCTCAAAATGAGCTCTGGACAATGCTTTGGATTTATCATCTTCAAAATAGGCAGTACATGTAAGAAGCACTCCCTTGTTTGAATAGAGGGGAACACTCACAGAGCAAAGTGCCTCTGGGTGTAAACCTCATGCATCCTTGAAAAAACAAAACAGTAACATAGGGAGTTTGTGTAAATTTTCATGGTACTTTGAGAGCAGCATCTGCCTCAGCCTCCCAAGTAATCTGGGTTTGCAAAACAAGCATGTGCTGTGAGAATGGATCTGATACTGACTGGCCTGTGACAGAAGAATTTTCTACAGTGTTTTACATATATACGTTAGGTATGTTTTTCTTTCTCCTCTTAATATGGTATATTTTTCTGGGCTATAGTTCAGATCTTCCACACCTTAATGCTAAGGTAGCTTGAACACTGCAGACTTCACTCAGAGCAAAATGCTATCAGCATTGTGGAGTCTCAATTTTGTTGATTAAGGAGCTTTCTAGAGTGGTGATTAATCACTTAATGTTGACTTAAAGCTCTGAAAAAAAATAAATCAGTTGGTGTTCGCCATCAGGATGTCTGGAATCTTTTCTATGGGGGAGGATCCATTACTGACAGATTTTGAAGCTTCTTTGAGAGAGAGAAACCTTTGTTAGCCCCCAGCAGCATGTTTCTCAACAGTCCTTGTGTCTCTGCTCCCTGAGACTCCCAGCAGGGGAATTTGCCTGCTGAGGTTAACCAGGTTACTGCTCTCATCTCTTTTGAGAGCTGTTTAAAATATTAGGTATCTAATTAGATGGCAGGGCTAGCACTGGAAGTGTGTAAGCTGGAGTTCCAAAACTGTTGTGGTGTTTTGTTTTTTTTTTTTTTTTGCAGAAGTCACAAGTCTCAACTTCTTGGGGCAAGGAAAATGGGTAAAAAAAACTCTGCAAATAAGCTCTGAGAGCAATGCAGTTGGTTCAGAATAAGAGGTGAAAGAACTGTCCTGTGAGAAATAGTTTACTTTGGGCTGGAGGATGGATCCTTTCTATTCTCAAAAGCAGAGTTAACTTAAGAGTAGATGTGACTTTGAATTTAAAAAGAATTATCTTCTCTCTACTCCTTTTCTTGCCCATTGTAGTAAAAAAATATAAATACCTTTTTTCCTTGTTAGTGATAAATTAATGAAGTTACAAAGTACAATTTGGACCATCTGATCCCCTGCCAGGCATGGTCCTTGATGTCCCCGCATTAATCCCAGTTTCAAACAGTGTATGTTTTAGGAAAGGCATTCAACTTCCCAGAATTCTGTTTTTTCAAGTCATTGTTTGTTGGAGAATACTCGTCTCCGCTGCTAAATACAGACTGTGTTTCTAATCCAGATTTGTCTAATGTCATCTCTTAACCTTTATGTTATGCTGTTTGTCTGGTTTTGCTTTTCCTGCTTCCTGACTTGTGAAACTGTTGTAGCTTTGGGGTAATCCTTCTCCCTCCATCTCCCAGCTGATAGCCCTTGACTGGAAAGACAGGAACTGTCAGAAATCACCTTTCTAAACCTCCTTTGGCATGTTGACCAGTTCTTTTATCATGCACTCAGTGTGTCTAATCCTTTCTGTTTCCAGTCTGTTGAAAAGTAAATGGTTATCACCAGTTCCAGTGCGTATGTTAGTTTTTAGCGGTTTTTTAATCTCTTTACCATCATTCTCCCTCATTCTGGATTCTTCTGTACATTCTTCATTCTTCTACATTCTTCTAAGATGAGTCAAGATAGGGTGAGTGCTACCTTTTTAAATCAAAGTCACAGTTTCCCTTTTCCTAGTGGTCAGACAGGTTCTAAACTGACCTGGCTTGCTAATGATTTATGTGTAATAAAACTTTGCCTCGCGGCTCTAGGATATTGCTTGCATTTCTGAAATTCATGATCCAGCACCCTGATCTCCCACGCTTTGCCTTTCTGATTGAGATCATCTTCCTTGTGTTGTAGCAGCTCTTTGTTCCATTGCTTCATGCCACCATGTTTCTTTCGCCTTCCTTCCTCTTGCTTAGCCTTTCTGTTGGCAGCAAAAGCTCAGCTGTTAAGAGCCTGGTAAGTTTGCAGGGGAACCCGTTTGCAGCAGCGTCTTCATTTTGTTAACCTTCTCAGTTGAAGGCATTTGAAGTGACACTTCCAGCTTGTGTTCAGCTCCCTACACTAATGCACCTGCAACCCTTTGAGGAGCCTAAATGCCTTTTGTGTGGAGCTGTGTTCAGGGAAGACTTCTGCAGTGCTGCCCTACCTGTCCAGCTTCTACTCTTAACTAAATCTCTTCTAATTGACCTTGGAAAGGATTTGAGGTGGTTTATAGTGCGCTGCTTCGATGTGACAGCAAAGTAGTCAAGAGGACCTGCTGTTTGCTAGGAATAACTGCAAAAACTGCTTACAACTGTAGCATAACTCGAAGATTTATTAGAACCCAGGTGGTGCTGGCATGCCCCTCTGGGAATGTCTACATTCCCTCTTCACTTGACCTAGCTTCACATAATCTTGTACCCGTTTCAGATTTGAACACCGCCTCTGTTCTCTGAGCTGTGATCATTGAGATGTATTGCTGCCTCTGCGCTTTGCAACAAGAACAAACTACGTTTATCGTTATTTTAAAGGCACTTTCATGCTATTAAAATCTCAGTATTGTTATTTTTCGATTGAGTGGCAATCCTTGAGGTGCTCTGACATTAATAGTAGGAAATGAAGGTTTTCCAGTATTGATGGCATGACTGGATCATATAACTTATATTAGGGGACAACCTTAGAAATATAAGAAGTAATTCAGTTAGAATAACTGCTTTGGTTGAAAGCTTATGCTGCAGTTAGTCGGATAGTTAAAATTTCAAACAAGTTTTTCCTTTAGTTTTGTAGCTAATGCCTCATTGAGATGAATGGGAGTAGTTTTGTGACAAAACTTGTTTTTTTCGAGTGGTCTGAAGTATTAAGATAAGTTTTTAGGACTTCTTACATATATAAGTAAGTCTTGTAAAAACAGGGAATTTAATTTGTTGAGCCAAAGTCATACTTCTTAAAGGAGGTGCCACAAAGTATAGGATGCAAGAGCTTGTACTGTTGACCTTCTGAGACAGAGTACACTTAAGAAAAAAAAAAACAACAACCAAACCCTCCAAAAGTTTGGTAAAATGTGAGAGTATGTCTTCTTTTTATAGTACGGAAAGCAAAGCTACTTAAATACTTGCATTTTGAAGGTCATCTGTAATGCTCTATTTCATTTATAACATATTTTCACATAGTATAGCATGCTGAAAATACTGAGGTTCCATATGAACTTTGCTAAGGTTCCATGACTTTGCTTAAATGTTGTCAAAGTCTTTAAAATACGCTAGTATATATTAAATCCTGACAGAGAAACCTGAATGCAAAATTAAATATTGTTAATGGAGGAATAAATCTAGAGTTAAGAGGGGAGGATATTTGATGTAAGGCTGATCTAATAAAATCTGCTGCCATCCTTTTTTTTTTTTTTTTTTGATAGAAGGTGCTGTTTTTGAAGAGCAGTCCTACCCTGTGTGATGCATATTTCCTAATGGCTTGTCTACAGTGACAGAGCTTTCTGGGATGTCATACTTGACACTCGATGCCTGTGTGTAGTTTTCTGAGCAGCGACACTAGCTCACAACTTGCTCATAAGCACAGTCAGAATGGTTGAAAGTGATTGAAGGTGTGAGATATAATTACAAATGGTAAAAGCAGGCTTGAGGAGGTGAAGCTCATCTCTTTTAATTTGTGACGGAATTGAACGCTGAGTTACAATAAATGCAGCAAGAAGGTGAGGATGACTCTTGAATAGCGCTTGGCTGGGTGACACCTGGCTACCTTGGCTGTAGGTTTGCAAGCACTCCTTGTTTGCAGAGCGTTGCAGTCTTTCCAGCACTGTTTATTTTGAAAGCTTTCTGAAAAAACATTGCATGATGACTTTGATCTTGCTCTGTATAGTCTGTTAGGACTATGGTCATCTGAGAGAGCATTCTCTTTTTGGGGAGGGGAATTAGAAACCATTTAAAGATGATACTTAATTTAGCAAGCTTTAGAAATAAAACTGCACCCTGAAAACAACTTTGATTTCTTTGATTACAGAATGACAGGAAAATTTCTAATCGTACAGTAAGAAAAAAGAATATTAAGATTGTTTTGTGTACTTACCAGTCTTTGAAGGGTTTGTGTGCAGGAGAAGGGGAAAACCTGGGCTCCAGGAGAGGGACTGAGCTGGTCTTGTGTATTGGTCCCAGCACTGGTAGGAAACTTCCCACAAGTGGTTGGTAGAGGTCTTTTTTTTTTTAAAAAAAAAAAAAAGTAAAAAAAAAAAATGGGTCTGTATGTCTTACTCCTGTGTTTATAGTGTCGGGGGGGTTGGTTTTCATCTGAAGCTGATTCGATTGGTCATTTTGCCTGCAGGGGGGCTGGTTAGCTCTGATCATGTGGAAAAGAATGCTGGTTTGTTAGGAGCATTTCTTTACCCAACACAAACCCTTAGCAGCCAAGGAGAAATCCTCAAACACTTACATGGGGAAGGGGTGCCTTCCCCCTCACCTCCTTAATAAAGATCATTTTTTAGGTTTGTATACTCTTAAACTTTTATGTGAAAGTTAAAAAGGCCAAAATTCCCCTGGAAAATGACAAATGTTCCCATATCGCTGCTGAAAAACACATGCTGTTCTCCAATACTTTCTCCCTAACTGGTGTCAACTGCCGGTTTTTTTAGGTGAAAATGGAAACTCTCGCATCTCACTGCTGCTTGTCCAGCGTCACCCCTTCTCTTTAGGGCTCAAGCTCCTGAGTGTTGGTGTTAACAGAAGGGACCGCAGCTAATGATACAGCCTGCGGTCTCTGGAGGGTGTTGTTGAATTGAAGCTTAATGCTGGTCAGAAGATGTAGATCTGGCCACTTCTCTTCCATCTCCACAGTGCTCCTTTGTGAAAACATGGAATTAATCACAGGATTTTGCTAAAGCCGAGGAATGAAACAATGCAGATTGGGTGGGTTGCCGATTCCATACATTAAACGAAACCATTTGCACTTGAGCTTTTTTCTCTCTCATTTATCAAGTGAGAAGAGTTCTTCAGGGAAGATGTTTTAGCTGAGTGACTGCACAGAGTGGTCAGCATGCNTCCCCTTGGTGAGCTGCTGATGTGAGGGCTTTGATCGAACGTCAGATGTAAGAGGATCTAAGAAACAAAGGCTGTGGTTGTTTGCAGGAAAACTACTGAAGGCCTGCTGGGAAAATTATTAATGTAGACTTTCCTGCTTAGGAAACAAAATCCTCCCTCTTTTTCTTTCTTTCTTTTTTTTTTTTTATTTCTTTAACCTTCCCCCCAACCCTAAGTTGCAAAATATTAATTCTTTGCTTCATTAGTATGGAACATTTTAATACATGTTCAGGCACAGCACCAGAAATTGTGATAGGCATAGTGTGACCTTCAGAACCAGGGCAAATAATACAGTGCAAGGGGACTCCCACCCCTGTGGTAAGCCTATAGGACAATGTGACTTAACCTTCACCCTTCCCTCTATACTGCAGAAAAGCTGTACCGCAACTACAGACAACCTTTTTTATTCAGAAGTAGGATTTATTTTTTACAAGCAGTATTTTCTTGCAAACCATATTTTTACTGTAGAAAGCGTATGGTGTCTGGTCACATGTTTTCTAATCTGATTCAACTGAATGGGTTGAAAATCTGACACAATCGTACAGCAGATGAAATAGCTACAGTATGTGATTTCCAGGTGTTGTTATGGAATTAAGCTCTCTTGTTAATTCCTTTGAATTTGCTTGTTCACTAACACCCATGACAGTGAATAACAGTCACTTTAGTGAAAAATTATCGAGTGATGTGCTTGAGACCTACTGATGAGATTGAGATTTTTATGAAGAGAGAGAAAACGTGAAGCTAGAAATGGGCATGAGAACTTCTGATCTGTCACCGACTGTGATTACAAACAAGTCACTTCCCTATGTATGTATTCCTATCCTGTCCCTAGTGTGTCAAATACTGTCTTAATGAGAAGATAGTCCTTCTTTAGAAACATCGTCTTAGGGCCGTTTGTTTTATTCTTCTGTAAAATGAGCTACAAAATTACACATCTGGGTGAAGTTATCTGAATTCCTTTAAAAGCACGATAGCTGCAAAAGTTTTTCTTTTTCTCCTCTGCTCAAGGAAGCCTGTGGCACACAGCAGAAAGAAGAGAGCGAGTCAAAGTGCTCAACAGACTCCCCAAGTTTTTCCCCTCTTCAGAGGAGACAGTGTTTGCTGTCAATCATGGCTTTCCTGTTCATTCTCTCCAAACAGTGAGCATGTCATAGGAAACGTGGATTGACAGCATGGAGAACAGAAGTTATTTGCCATTCTGTTAGTAAGTCCTTTCCTTAAACGTGCTGCCACGGGGCTATGTCCCAGAAGCCTGGTCTTGTTCTTTGCGGTTCGTCTCCCTTCAGCCCAGCGTTGCACAGCTGTAGGCTTTTTTGGCTGGATACTGCTAGGCTCTATCTGAAGTTTTCTGTAAACACCATTGCTGGCTTTGTGACAGACTTGAACAGAGGTGCCCTTTTATTGCTCCTTCTCTTCAGGAAGTCCCGGCAATTAGTCCAAGGCAAAACCATAGATTGTGTTTTAGTTTTTTTTCATCCTTAAAACATTGCCAAATACTGACTCTCTGACCTAAGTCATTTCAGCTGAAATGAGTGTTCTCAAATCTAGGAACAGTTTGTAGAGACAAAATGCTAGGATTTTGGAAGTTGTGAATTTAGATGTGAGCTGCCAGAGTATTTCTGTATACGGTTTTGTCATAATTTTTGCACTTGTGTGGCTAGAATTTTCTGATCCTTAACCTGTGACCAGTCTGTATTTGTGAAGAACTACTTTCTTGGCTGTTTTTTCTAATGTTAAAGGTCATCTAATGCCATGTCTGTTTTGACACATACCTTGCTGTCTTTGAATATTGCTTGCTGTGATGTCCTGGTACCAGAAAACTGAAGTATGTCATGATATGCTGCACTTTCTGTCTCAATTCCACTGAAGTGTGGCATCAAAACAGTCACCTGATATGACACACTGGAGTGCTGTTGTGTTTAGAAAGGTTTCAGAGTCACAAGTGATACCATTCTGAGATGTATATAACACCAGACCCCTTATAATCAATTATTTTCTTGTTTCTCAGATTTCTAATGCTGTAGAATTTAAAATCAGAGGAGGGGCAGGATCCCACTAGTGTCTGATCTTGGCAAACAGCGTTTGATGTTTTGTCACCTCTGTAGAGATGTGTGTTTTAGACCCCAGAGCAGCAAGCAGGGATGTCATTGTTCAGAATACAAAACCCGACTTCAGTAGTTAAGTTCTTGGGAGCAAAAGCAGCTGTCTGAAGGACAAAGAAAACCTGAGTTGCCTTGTGTATGCCTATAGCATGTATATGTCTGCAGAGGGGCTAAGAACATACAGATATTCAGTGGCAAAGTAAACTTCACAATATTCTTTAGGTAACCTTTTTTTTTTTTTTCCCCCCAAATATTTTTGGAACAGTAGAACCCAGCCTGTGGGCTGATAGCTTTGCTTGTTAAAGAGCAGTTTCCAGAATCTTAAGTGGATTTAATAGCAATGGAAAGAAATAACATGTTGGTTTTTTTTTTCTTGAGTCTAAAAATCTCTGGGATTAATGTTACTGAATGAGCATCAGGTAATAGCTGTGAATTTTAATGAAAATAATACATACATCCCTAAAAATATTTTTCTAGTCTCATAGCAAATGGAGTAACTTCTTTCTGTCAGTAACTGTTTCAGTGAGGAAATACGAGTGTCTTGTGCTGCAGAATCAAAAAAAAATATATACATTTTTCTTGTAGCATTTTAAAAATAAGTTCAGAAGGAATAAGGCATATTCCTTATCATCTGGGTCTTAGGCTCATCTGGTCTGTTGGATTGCAGCCCTATCCTGGGCCACTATTTCTGTAGCTCTGTTGCCTAGTTTTCTACTATGTGAAGCCCATCCCAGGAGAAATACTGACCAGCTTCCCTGCACTTTCTGTTACAAACTTCTACATGACATTTTTCAGAGGCTTAAATAAAAATAAAAAAAACCCAAACCCAAAACACAACCTGTATTTCCCAGACTTAGATTTTCAGTCTAGCTTGTTGTCTTCCTTTATTTTCTGTGGAGTGTGGGAAAACAGAATGTTGTTCACCTTCATCTGCAAAGATTTGTCTATTCTAGATAAGTAAACTAGCCAACGTTGCACCCACCAAATAAAGGGAGTTGAGTGTTATCAAGGCTGCCCAGAGAGGTGGTAGTCTCCATCTCTAGAGACATTCTAAGGCCGCCTGGACACATTCCTGTCCAACCTGCTTTAGGTGGACCTCCTCTGGCAGGGGGGTTGGACTAGCTGAGCTCCAGAGGTCTGTTCCAACCCCACATCATTCTGTGATTCTCCAGCAATTCGGAGCCAGTATCACCAGAGACTTCCTGAAATAGATGGTTTAAAAATTTTTGTTCTCAAAGCCCAGCAAGCACAGAAGTGTTCTTTAGCCAGATGTCCCTTTCGATGAAATAAATGTGTATCTGGGTTATATTAGGCTTCATAGCTGAGATTTGCCTGTTTGTACTGATGATGTACTTTAAATTAGCCAATATGCTTTAGCTCTTTCTTTATATAGAAACAACATAAGAGGAAGGTGTTCCAGTTGCCTTTCTGAGGTCCTCAAGTACTCATCAGGGTGGAAGAACTCTTGCATCTTACACTGTAGTGTTTCCTGCCTCTCCTGTCTACGTGATAGGTCAAAGGCCCTGCTGTCTTGAAAATTCTTGGAGAAATTTGTTCCTGTCACAGTGGTAAAAAGATTTCATATGAACCTGGAGTATGGGAAACTGGAAACATCTTGAATTTTGTACTCTGGCTTGAATTCCACCTGTATTCTCTCACTAGTCCCTCCCTAAAACAATATATTGTGGTAAATCTTCAGCTGGAGAATGAAAAAGGTTTTTTCCTCTGGTGTTTTGAGATGATAGAGAAAAAACAATATCCCCTCTCCAAGATATATGCAAAGTCCAAAGATAGCCTGTGTTTCCTGTCTCCAGAGTGCAATATCTCTATGTAGGAAGAATTTCCGAGTTCTAAATGGAGGTTTGATATGCCATTTAATTCCAGGTACTGTTTCCTCGTTTTTTCATTAAATGAAAAAGCTGCACGACGTGAAGAAAAGCGAATGCAATCTCCTATCTGTCCTAAACTAAATTCTTAAAAATGTCCCTTTCCACCCCAGGAAATGCTTTCTTTTGTTTTTCCTGTCTAAGCCAGCAGGCATACTATACAATTTTCACCAAATGTCATCTTACATTTTTGGATTTTAAGACTCTAAGAAAGAAAATTAAATATCTCTTTCTTTAGCACTTGAATACTCTATATTATTTTTTTTATATATAACCGCATGATTTCAAGTTAACACTGGTTAATAGTATCAGTGAAGAAGTGGCATCACCATGGTTCCTGTGAGAATTCTGGTGCTACACAGCTAAACATATTTAAAGAAATACATATTACAGAAGTTCTGAGGCTAGTACTGTCAGTGGTTGGTGTATCTTGTCAGGATAAGTCAATAGTAAAAGCAGCGTGTGTGTCTAACCTGTGTTACTGGTGTATAATGTGAATTCTTCTTATAAAAATATTTGTGATTTCATTAAGTACTTGAGGATTTTACATCCTCATTAGTTTCTCCTAAACTTCTGGTAGACTCGTCGTTGAGCTTGAGCATAGTTGCTTCTAACACTTGACGTGCTTTCCTTGGCTCTCCAGAAGATGGTTTCACAGGATAATGTTAAAACTACTATGTTTTTCTTGTTGCGTCCTTAATCCTACTTTAAATTTCAGTCTTTGCTAAAATCATTGCAAGAGATACTGGACATCATATTGGATTAAATATATAGATCTCATATTCTATTTATTACAGAAGGAGCAGATGTGTTTGGTTTATGTAAAATGTGTGTAATGTTTACAGTTTAGTTTCCTTTAACATGAGACTTTTCATGCTACAGCAGTTTATTCTTTCTCTCTGCACACTTTGGCTTCTTTCCTTTTATGCTTTCCTTGTCTCTTGAGCTCCTCTTTTCCTCCTCTGTCTTTCCTATCTGTGTTGTAATTTCTCGTATGCTCTGCTTTCTTCTGATTTGCTTTTTTTTTTTCCCCTTCTCAGCCTTTCCATCTGAAGGCACACAGATGTGGAGGGATTTCCTAAATCTGTCTCTGTCATATAATTCCGTTTATGAACTTTCATTCTCCTCCCAGATTCCTGTCACCACTTATTTCTGCTGCATTTTTGCCTCCTAAGGGAGCAAGATTTCAACCTCATTGTTTCTAGGCTCCTAAAGATGCGACGTATGTTCACTGGCATGTGTTTTCTTTGCAGTGAGACCAAACTTTGAGGAAGGTGGGACAGCAACGACGGGGAGGAAGCATGAGTTTATACGCTCTGAGAGCGAGAACTGGCGCATCTTCAGGGAGGAACAAAATGGGGAAGATGAAGATGGAGGCTGGCGACTGGCTGGGTCGCGGAGGGATGGTGAGAGATGGCGTCCTCACAGTCCAGGTGAGAGATCTGGAGAAAAATGCAGCCATGCTTATAGGGAAAGGGCATGGGAAAAGCAGAGGAAGGGAAGGTGGCATAAAGTTTGGGACAAAAATAGGTAAGGATCATGCTAATTTGGTCTCTAGTGTTTTGGTATATGAGGGGCTCTTGGTCAGAAAATTATGTGCCTTTTGTTTTCTTTTTAATGTCTTCAGTACCCTGATGTATTTAAGGGAGCAATATTTTTCAGATGTGTGCTTGTCTGTGTTGTGCTCAAGGTGTGTATGTACCTGATAAATTAAGGGGTTTTTTTTTAATAATACTCTTCCTCTGTAGCTGTGATGCTAAAAGGAGAGAAGTTACCCACATCAGGTAGCGTATATAAGGCTGTGGAGTCGCGCGGAGTCATGGACACTAAACCACTGAGGTTGTGGGCATCTTTCTAGTTGTCCAAACATCTTTGCAGTGCCAAGAGGCATCCTTGGAAAATCTCAAAATATTTTGCTCTCTGCATGTTGTAGTTAGTTACAGGATGTCTTAACTCACTAAATTTCAGGCATCTGTTTGGTCTCACTCTCCCCTTCCCTGGCCTGACAAAGTCAATCTCGTTCACTTGTTTTCCAGCATTGCATTGCTAGATTTGCAAGGGCAATACAAAGCAGAGCTTGTTATTTGAGTAGTATACGATACATACGATTTTTTTTTTCTCTTCTACTTGGAAAAGATCTATCCAGTCATACCTGTTGTGGGGTCTTGGTTTTGGGTATCTTTTGGCTGCAGAAGGCTTCTGGGGAACCAAGGGAGGATTGTGGTGGTTCTACTGTTACATCTGCATAGGGAAGCAAAGGAGGTATGGGGAACTTCTGGGGCTGAGGTGGACAACTTGCTGTAATTGAGGAAAAGTCACGCTTGCTCTTAACAATGGGTCTACTGCTCTTCTCAGCATCCCAAAGGACTTTGAGTACTGTAATGGTTGTGAGCAACCATTGTCTCTGTTCTTTATCCTCTCTGCAGCTACATCTTACTCTTCCCTTAAACAACTGTTCGCTTGTACTAAATTTTAGCAGTGAGATCAAGGCTGGCCTTATCAGATGTTTTCTATTTAGAGCAGGGCTAAGGGGCAAATTTTGAGGAATGTAATTTTCTTTTCCCCAGTGTTTGGTCACGATTGTTCATTAGACACTGCTGCTTTGTTATATAGTTCAGATGACATCGGGCCAGCTACGATACTACCTCATGATGATCAGATGCAGCATGATACTCAGGAGTGAAGTGTTTTGCAAGTACAAGCCTGCACGCTTTAGCTTAAAAGGAAACACAGACCTCAAAGTTCAGAAGTTTGTTCATGTCTTGAACTTCTTTGGAAGATGTCATGAGGAGGGTTTTGAAAAATTCTTCTTCCATCCATCATAGGAAATATTACTGCTTACTTGAATGTTTGCTGTAGTAGACAACTAACTTAACTTACAAGTTAGTTTTAGCAGGTATAATAAAAAACCTGTTCTAAGAATCTGCAGAGAAGTTGCTAATTTTGAGATGGACTGAGTTGAGAGCTGTATCATACTAGTCCCTCAGCTTTGGTTAGAGCTGCATTTGAATTCTGTTAGTAGTAGCCGCTGGACCATCAAAACAGTTTAAATCACATTCTTGCTTTAAACAATGAGTTTAACTCAAATTGGCATGGCTTAAACTGCTTCCTTGTACTTATTCTGCTGTTAGGTAATAGTACTAATCATGTGTCTTGCTAAAAATAGAGAAATGTCTTCAGAGTACTGTCATCATTTGTTTAGCTGGCCCTTCCTTTGACTTGGCTCTGCGTACTCCCTACTAGATTGTATGCTGCTTGTTTTTTTTCCTTTGGGGTGAGAGCTGTTTAGAAGAATGTAGCAGTTGTCAGGCTTGAAATTATCATCTTCTGTTGTTAAGCAAAGAATACTTTGATTCCCACAGACCATTGTTTTTCGAGCTTTCAAATTCCTCTTGCTCCTTCAGCTGTGTTTACTGCAGGATGGCTGACCTAAATCTGCTCATTTTATGCTTTTTAATAGGCACAAAGGATGAAGAGGATGGACTGCTTCTACTGAAGCTGTCTTGTGTCCCTAAGTATAGTTTCCCAGATTCTGTGGTCTATTTTATTGTAGCTAAAGTTAACTCCCTTGACATAGTTGAAGGGATCTGTCATGTGTCCATGCTGCATTTAAACTGCTCTCCTCTCACATGGCTGTGCCTCACAGAAAGTGAGGGATCTTCTGAAGTATTGGTAGTAAAGCGAAGAAGCAAAATGGTCAGGTTTCTCCTTAAAACAGATGAGCCTAATGCCTTTCTCTTTCTACTACTTAATTCAGAAGGATGTAAACTTGCCTGCTTTTGCAGTGTGAAAAATCTGGATTGTATCACCAGGCTTTTCTAGTCAGAGTTTATGGGGTTTTCTAACTTTTTCTACTACTGTCTGTGCACTAGGACTCAAAGTCTGATAAAGAGACATCTTTCCTTGGCTTATTGAATGGAAAAGTTGTTCTGGGTAAACGCGGTACCGCTGCCATTGTAAATGTGAAATAGGATCTTTAGACTGGGTTAACTATCTGTAAGAAGAACCTGACTGTAGCTTTAAATTCACTGATTCACTGGCTGCTTCAAAGTTATCTTGATCTTTTTTTTTAGTAATTTTTTTTAAGCTGCCTTTTTTTTTAATGGTTTAATGACTGCTTACCTAAAAAACCCCTTTTTTCTGTTGTTCCAGTTCTTGCATTCATACAATGATTGACATTTAAATTTACAGAGCAAGTCCATCTTATCAGATACAGAGACAAACCTTTTCTGGTCCCAAAACTAGTGAATCACATATAGATGTTTTTGGTTTTGTGTTTTTGCTACCAAGTCATCCTTAAGGAATAGGAATCATCACTTCTTGCCTAAAATTTCTCTTTGATATGATATTTTTTGTCTTTGCTTCAGGTTCTCTATTAAGATCTTTTTTCTGAAAGGTTTTTTAGAGAGGTCTTAGTCTGTAATCTCATATAAAGGTTTTTTGGTTGTTGCTTTTTTTAAAAAGGTTTTCAAATTCATCTTGGCTGACTCCATTTTCAGAAGCAACTGCTATGAATCAAGTAGACTTCTTATTTTTTGGTCATTGTACTTTGTGTTTCTTGACTATCTTAAAGCAACTTAAGTACATCTTGCTCTAAAATTGAGCATCATAAAAATGAGGGTCATATACAATATATGCCAAAAAAGTATAATGTGTACTATTCCTTTGTCTTTTGTTTAATATTTAGTATCATTTAGTTTAGTATTTAGTATACATTAGATGTTTCTTTACTGAAATAGAGAATATAACTTTTAAGAGATAAATAGCAATTAATAATTGAGACCAAAGTGTACTTGGATTTCCTGAGGCAGCTTGTGTTCCTTTCTTTCACCTATAATGTCACCATAAATTGCAAGGGGTAAATTTAGCTTAAAATTATTTCTTTTAATTTGGAATCTTGATTATATAATTGATGCTTATGGTACTACAGGACTGAATTTAAAGCTGTTTGTGTCCTAATTGTTGGTTAAAAAACTTTAGGTAAGAATTTAAGACTTACCTTTACTTTAGCTTGCTTTAAAGATCAGCGACCCTGTACTTTTTACCTGAGTTGCTTACTATATTCTAACTAGGCTTTTATAATCTTACATTTTTATTAAGAAACAAGGGCATGTGTCTGCTCCACTTACCTTCTTTTTGCCTGTCCACCTAGCTCTGAAAATGTGTGGCATATAAAAGGAGGTTGTGTGACTAAATCTTTGCAAGCAGGCCACACGGTAAACAGAATCTTGATTTTAATTTTGAAGATATTTGGAAATAACAAATGCTTAGACTTCACCTTCAAAAACTACGAGTCCCCATGCTGCTGGGTAGGGATGAGAGCCATGTAAAAATAATCGAGGCCCTTCTCAGTGCCTGGTCTCAAGATGGCCCGTTTACAGCTGCACAGAAAGTTCTCAATACCAATTTTTCCTCCTCTATACAGAAAAGAGTTGAAGAAGAGATGCTGAGATCATCATGAGCCCCAGGATAGCAAACAGGCAGAGATAATAATTTGTAGGATATGGCATTGCCAGGTTCAGGCCATAACTCTATTTTTCCACATATTGGGAAACCTGACAGGGATGTTGCTGGCTGAGGAGATGTCTGCCCGTGGTTTCAGTCAGAAATGCAGTGCGGTTGTCGGCAACTTCTCACACTTAAACCTGGGAAAAAGCCCTCTAATTCCAAAGGAAGTCCTGGTTTTGATGCGTTGATATTTGTGATGGGGAGAGAGAAGGGAAGTAAATCTAATGCTGCTTCTCATGCCATGTGGAATTTCAGTGTCAGGCTTTTTCTTTCAGGTAGACTGTGTTGTCGTGCTTAGTTGCTGGTTGCTCCCAGAGATGCTTTTGTTCTTTTGGAACTGAGCAGCATTTTAATGAGTTGTTCATATGCATGACTTGCTTGAAAAGAAGGCCCTTGGAAACCTGCACCTCCTGAGTGTGCACTGGGTTGGAGACCAGGGCGCTGTGGACAGAGGCACAGGGGGTGTGAAGAGGCGTCCTTTTCCAAAGAGGATGTATGAAATGGTTATTACTGGAGCTCTCTGGAGTTTTTACCCCATTAGTGTATCTTCAGTGAGCCTTTGTCTTTGCTTAATGTATTTTTCAAGACATTATTGATGAACAAGAGGTTGACATGATAGGCCTAAGATATTAAGAACTATTTTAAAGCAGGCAGAAAAGGTGGGATAAGCCCAAGCTTAGAGCGCCTTATTTCTGTCCTTAATGACATTAAAAAGGTTGCCTCGGAACATTGTTTTGACAGTCTTGCATACCAATAATGTTATTTGTTTCCAAGGCATAATTAGAAGCATAGGTTAAGGTATACAGTGGAATTATTTGCAAATAAGCACATATGGTATAGCAAAGGCCTTGTTAAAGTCTTAACCACTTGTGTTTCCTCGATAAAATAGAATCTTAAAGTTCATAGTGTGTCTAGAAGGAGTTTGTTTTACATTTCCTGTATTCGTGAGACAAAGGTAGATTTTTGCATGATTAATATTAATACTTAGGGTATTAGGGTTGATGTGGAAACATTCCTCATTGGTATGAAGCAAATGGAACAGAGGGCAATGCTTCTTGTCTTCAGTGTGATTTTTTTTTTTTTTTTTTTTGGTAGCCATTTTATAAACAGTGAGACTGCACTGATTACAAAATTCTGAGACCAAAAAAAGAATGTTTTTTTTTTCTCCAGAAGAGAACACAGCCACCACTGAAAGCACTAAAAACTGAAGTGCTTTCATTTTTCCTTTGCACCTTTGTGGTAAAGACAGCTTCTCTTGGATGGAAAGCTGTTTACTATCCTTTCACTCCCAATTTGTTTTCCTTAGCAGTAAGTTCTTTACAGTTTAAATAGCATTATTGCAGCCAGAGGATTTTATGCTTGGTTGAAAGAAGATGTCTTCTGAATAGATTAGAATGAGAAGTGAAATAAAATTTATACTTTACTTTGGAAAGTTTTCCTTCTTTTCTTATTATCAGTCCAAGTTTCTAAGTATTCCATGGCTAAAAAATTACCATTTGAGAGACTTAACAGTCATTTCAAAAGTATTTGAACAGTTGTCAGTCTGTTTTTTGTGTATATGCACAAAAGTGTCTCTGAGGGGAAGAGGAAAAAGGCATGGGTGGTTTGTTCAGGATGTAACTTTTGCAGATTGCCTAAAAGAAAACAAAATCTTGTACATATAAAAAAGTTGCCAAAAAAGATATAAGTTAATGACAGCTAGTGAATTCAATCAGCAGCTAATGTCACTTGTCTTACTTTGGTGCTCTAGCATGTTTTGGATTACGTAGCCCAGCTCTCTTAGCCTTTTGTTGTTTTTTTTAATGCTCATAATATAATGTGGGGATATACAGTGGACAATATTTGAAAGTCTCCTGCTTAAGGAGAATCTTTTTCTTTCCCTTGTCCTTTAAGATGCCTGTTCATAGGCAGATTGTACCTTGTAGGGGCTTTCTGAATGTCTGTCACTGTTTGTCATCTCTTCACCCTCCCAAGTAAGCTACTGCCCCTGGGACTGTCTTGTAAAGTTACTTTCCCCCCACCTTAGACGGCCCTCGTTCCGCAGGCTGGCGAGAGCACATGGAACGACGGCGGAGGTTTGAATTCGATTTCCGGGAACGAGACGACGAACGGGGTTATCGACGGGTACGGTGTGGGAGCGGCAGCATGGACGACGACAGAGACAGTCTCCCCGAGTGGTGTTTAGAAGATGCAGAAGAAGAAATGGGAACATTTGACTCCTCTGGAGCGTTTCTCTCTTTAAAGGTGAAAAGCTGTCTCAGGCCCTTTGTTGGCTTTGAGCAAATGTCCTGTTGTGTTGGGTGGATTATGGGTGATTATGTTGACTTTGTAGAAGGTGCAGAAGGAGCCAATCCCTGAGGAACAGGAGATGGACTTCCGACCTGTGGAGGAAGGGGAAGAAAGATCAGACTCTGAAGGGAGCCACAACGAAGAAGCCAAAGATCATGAAAAGACCACCAAGAAAGAGGGGGAGAAAACAGATAGAGTGGTGGCAGGTAAGGGGGACTTGTCATGCATCTGTTTTATGCTACAGTGTAGAAATTCCATTAATTCAGTTACATAGAACCATGCAATGTTACAGAAGCAGTGGAAGAAGCAGCCCAAACATCTTCACCGGCTGCCAGGTCAGATACCCCACCGAAATCCCAGCCTCCAGACCCGCTGCAGACGAGTCTTTTTGAAAGGAAGGAAGAGTCTGTGCCAGAAAGAACAGAAAAAACAGAAGACAAAGAGAATCGAACAGAGAATACACCACCAGCCAAAATGTCCAACAGAGGGGAAGGTAATAAACTCAGTAGATAAATTTAGTAAGTTTCCATTTGTGATTAGTCTTGGTCTCTTTTAAGAGGCGGGGACTGGATTATGGTGATGAAAAGTTGGAATTCACCAACTGGTCTTGTAAAAGCAGGATTTGTTGGATATGCTATCTTAAACACTTGCAGTTCACTGGTACTTCACATTGTAACGCAGTTTAGAGAAACATGAGCTGGGTGTGCATGTGTCTCATTGTGGTAAAGCAGATCAGTCCCTGGAAAATATGGCTAGGGAACAGGATATGCTGAAATGTGCTGAATTCTGCAATGTTAGAACTAAACTCTTTGTTCCTTGAAGTTTAGTTGCGTCCCTGTGCTGCAAACAATACCAATGTGCAGTCATACATACAGAAGATCTGACAATGCTTTTGCTTTGGTGCTAATTTTGAGCTGTTGAATGTTTTCTACAGTTAAGTTCATAAAAGTAATTTTCATTTCTTTTCATGTTAAAGATAATCAACTAATTTTAACTTTTTTTTTCTGTAGATTTGGCTTCTGTTGCTCAACCTTTGCCACAGATTTCTGCAGACACAGCTTCTCCTGCTCATCTTTCTCCTCCTGTTTCCAATTCAAATCCTGCTCTGCGGCCAGTTCAAACACCTGTCACAGCTGCTCCAGGCATGGGCAACATTCCCACTGACCCAGATGATGAAGAGGGCCTCAAACACCTAGAGCAGGTAAAATTTCTCAAATTCCTTTGTTGTTGACAATCGTGAGACTGGAGGAATGTGGAATGCAAAAAATATTTGAAGCCCATAAAACCAGAAATGCGGCTGAAACTTTACACTCCACAGTGTATACTGAAAGCTATACTTTTCTTTCCATTATTTTTATGGAGAATAATTCAAGCCCCTGTAGTATTTTCCTGAATAAGGGTGCCATACCCAGTATTCAAGAGCAATAGTGCTCTTGAATACAAACAGATATACTGTTTGTATGTTGTATATTTTGTGTACTGTATATTTTCAGATATATAAACAGCTCTACAATACAAATAGACAAACAAACCAAAAATCCCAACATACATAAATCACAGACTGTGTTCATGAAAATGCAGTTACTGCTGGGTTGTGGAGCATTTTTCATGCTAGTGCTCTCGTACCTGTTGTATTTTTCACCGTGATACTGTGTGGGACTTCCCTGCCAAGTTGTTTTAAAGCTTTCCTTAGGTGGGTGAACTGTGTTTATTCGTGATTCTGACAAGGTGGTAGGCTGAGCTCTGGGTTTCTGGTGGACTTAGACGAGTCCTTGAGTTGCCTGTAATTCCCAGTGCACTCTTGAGCGCTGGATAGTACAAGGTTGTTGTATTTGGCGCCCTCATTTTCAAATCTGTAAGCACACATCTAACTCTTGTATTCCTTGCTGGTTTTGATGTCTCCTGCAGCAAGCAGAGAAGATGGTGGCATACCTGCAGGACAGTGCCCTTGACGATGAAAGGCTAGCAGCAAAAATTCAAGAGCACAGAGCAAAGGGTTCCTCTATGCCATTGTTCCATGAAGCCATGCAGAAATGGTACTACAAAGATCCGCAAGGAGAAATTCAGGGTAGGTCTGTGCCCTTTACACTTCCTCTTTTGTTTCACAGAACTGTTAGAGTTCTTCACAAAATTACTGCCAACAGATACTGATGCTTGTTTTTAAAAAAGTGGTGCAGGAAATTGACCATTCTAGAATTAGGTCTTGAAAATAGATTTTCTACTCATCACTGCCCCCACCAGCTCAGCATGTCTAATGTCCAGAATTAGACTTTATCATGGCTAAGCTTTGTCATCACTTCGTGTTTCTGTAAACTGAGATTAGACTAAAACCTGTTTTTCATGCCAATAGTTACTCAGATTTCCAGATAATAGTGGAAACAAAACAAGAATGTGACTATTCAGTAGCTTGTTGAAGAATCCATGAGAAACACTGAAATCAGTTTTCTGGTCTCAACCCAAAGACACTGAGTATTCAGGGAAGGACAATTTGTTTAGAATCTAGAGCAAAGAGAAAGCAAGTTTTCGCAAGCTGGTACTCACTTGTACTCTCAGTTTAAATTGTACTTGCAGCCAGTGCATTATAAGTTCATATAATAACTGTTTTATGCTTGCAGTTTTCCCTTAAGAAATCTATTTTTTTTTTTTTTTGCAATGAAAGTCGGAATAGGCCTTTCATATAGATACTTGCATCTTTGCTTTCAGAAGGCACTTTTCAAGGTCTCAGGGTTGTGTTTTAGCAGCTGCTTTGCTGCCTCCCAACAATGCAGTTAAGCAGTGAGTTCCTTACTTGCTGTACTTCGCTAAATGGTGGTCGCTAATGCTGTTTAGTGTGAATGGTTTCTTCAGCTGTCAGCTCTAGATAGGGTTTGTGGGGGTGTTATCTGGGGGCTCTATGTCAGTCTTTTGTCTGCCGGTATTACATATCTAGGGTTTTCTTCTCACGCCTTTAAGTTTAAAGGATGCTATCCATAAAGCATTTTTATTTGCTCACTGTGCTTCAAACTGTATCTTAGTTGTTGCTGAGTGTTTATTGCTCAGTGATGATCTGACAGTTTTTCACTGGAGTAAGTAGTGCCTTGAATGTGACCTCCAAAAGTAAACACTCCCATGTATTTTTTTTTTTTTCCTGGGATACCTCTTGTGATTTCATATTCTATGGGAGGAATTAGCTTCTAAAGATTTTTACAAAGGCAAGAATTACTGAACATTCTTGCTTTTCCAAAGATGTTTTTGAAAAAATTGTATTTACGTGGTTCTTACTCTGTTGAATAACCTATTTAATTTTTTTTATACTGGCTTTGTGTCCCTTAGGATATGTAAAATTAGTATAGGAGGCCCCCTTTAAAGGGAGTGGCTGAAATCTGGAGGTGTTCAAAAGATGGGTTGATGTAGTGCTGGGAGGTATGCTTTAGTGATGGTGATACTCCTTGCTTGTTGTGCGGGTGTCTATTTTTGTCAGTTAGGTTGACGGTTGGACAAGATGATCTTTAAGGTCCCTTCCAACCTAGAAAAAAATAAAAATAAATAAATAAAAATCTTTCTCAGGAAAAAAAGGAAAGGAAGAAATGTCACTTTTTGAGAAAGAAAAACTAAAACTGGTTTCCTCATTATCTTAAAAAATGTAATCTTGCACTCAGAGGTGGATCTGCTTGTCTGCTAAGTTCCAGAAACAAAACTTCTACAAAAGATATGAGTTCCTCTGATTTGAAGGCAAGAGTTGAAACAGGCTAAGAGTGTTTAATTATCTGTGCAGTATATGTGAGGTGATTTTTAGCACTGTCAACTAGTGGGTATTGTGAAGGTCCAAACTGGACTGTTGTCACCCTGGTGCTGAGCCCCAAATAGTGAGCTCTGCTGGAAGGGAACATGTATTTGCTGGACCAAGCTCCACACCACCGTGGCTGCTTGGCTTTCATCTCAGAGCTGACTCCTCTCCCTCCAACGCATGGTAAAAGCAGTTGTGCTCTTTTCAGTAAAGACTCTCTGGGGGAATGCAAAGATCTAGATGTGTGCATTGACATTTCAGCCTTGAATGTACTGTCTGTCCAGACAAGTGGATGAGATGGACAGGAATGTGAGGTACTGTCACTTGAACAAGCACCGTGCTCTTTTGTTTCCAATACACAACTTGGCCTCACTTCCCCTTCCCTCCATGTGTATTGGTTGGTTATTGTTTCAGGTCCTTTCAGTAATCAGGAGATGGCAGAGTGGTTCCAGGCCGGATACTTCACTATGTCGCTGTTGGTCAAGAGAGCCTGTGATGAGACTTTCCAGCCACTGGGAGACATCATGAAAATGTGGGGCAGGGTACCCTTCACTCCAGGTCCAGCACCGCTTCCACACCTGGTAATTACGTGACAGTTACAATATTCAAAGAGTCCTGTAACAAGTGGAAATCAAACTATTTTCACGTCAGCTGCTCTGTCTTGGAATCGCAGGTGTTCCAAGCCCCAAAGTTGAATCCTGTGTTAAATTACCTTTTTAAGAAGAGAAAAGACCCAGTTTAAAAATGTTTGTTTTGCCATGTCTGTGGCTGGAAGGAACCTGTGATAAGTACAAGTGCCGTATATTTCACAGTCACCATACTACAGGCTTTGTTTGTAAATGTTGATCTCTGTATAGGTATTTTTCTATTTTCTTTGTCTTTTCAGTTCAGAATGTAACTTCTACATTGCTTGCATTTGCAATGTACTGCTACTGTTGTTATATATTATTAAAATAGAATGTTTTATTCCTAAACACAGGGCGAGCTGGACCAAGAGCGGCTGACTAGGCAACAAGAGTTGGCCCTGATCCAAATGCAGCACCTCCAGTATCAGCATCTTCTAATACAGTAAGACTCCTGGTCCCAGAGACCTTCCAGTGGCTCTGTTCTGCTCTGGGTTTTTTAGGTGTCTGGGTTCAGCTTCTTGTCGTTGTTTCCTTGGGCACTGGGGCTGGGAGTGCTTTGCCTCCGGCAGCAATAGCCTGTTTCCACAAACACCAGAGGCTTGGTAGCCTACAGGATTAGGACAGAGTGGGGCTACCTCAGGCACACTTTTCAGTCTTTTTCAGTGTCACGTGTAGCTACTTCGGTGAGACCGGTGACACGGGCAGCTGTTATGGTCAAATTGAATCCCAGCTACCCTTGTGATGCAGTTCAGATGTTTTGGAGTCAGGGGAAGGTTTACATGTCTTCTGAAGTGGAGATGAAGAAGGCAGAACCTATTTTTGGTCTGCTTGCTTGGCTTTTTGAAGATCAGTGGAAGGTAACTGCTGGAGAAAGCAGTTCGTCATCCATTTTTGACCAAGCTGACAGTTTTTCAGTTCTGGCCAGCTCCTAATAACTAATAACTAGTTTTGTAAGAACTAGGAGAAAAGAAAACAATAATCTGGACTACTTGTTCAAGGGGTCCTGAAACCATGTGCCATGATTATGATTTTTGGATACTGACTGTCAGCTTGTGATTTGATAAGGCAAGAGCCTGCCCCTGTACTAGGGGATGCCTTGACATACTGGGGAAGAGATTGATTTGTTTAGGTGGACAGTCATCAAAGCCAGATTAATTTGGGTGTATGTAATTTATAGAAAAGGGAAGTAGTTTGGCACAGCTTACGAGAGTAATACTGGGCAGCAATAACCGGTTGACATAGTTGAAGGTGAAGAGAAATTTGGTTGTGTTCATGTGGGCCAGTTTTGTTGTATTCTTGTATTTTTATTCTTTCCAAGGCCCCATTCTGTAGTTTCCTCTGGTGTTTAGCGTGTACGTTATATAGGTCAGTAGGCATGAGTCCCAGAGAATAAATCTATATGCAACTTGGGCATTATATAAACAAGCAAGCGGACAAATACCAGTGATTCTCTGCTTCTCTTTTGAAGACAACAATATGCCCAGGTGCTGGCCCAGCAGCAAAAGGCAGCCCTCTCATCCCAGCAGCAGCAGCAGCTCGCTATTCTCTTGCAACAGTTCCAGGCCCTGAAGATGAGGTGAGTTAGCCCAGACTTGAACTGAATACCATTCTTCCCATACTCTAACTTGTATATAATGATAATTGCTTATGTTTGAGCCTTACATATTTTAAAGATTGTGTGGATATGAAACAGTTGCAGGCTGTCTAATACTTCTTTATGTATGTAGCCTTCACGTCAGAGAATGTTTATGAAAAAGAGCAGGAAAATCTTATAGTTGAAATCATACCGTTTTGACATTTCTATTGTCCTGGTAAGGGAATGGCTTTGCCAGTTGAGTTCTGCAATACTAGATGCTTGTTCCTCAAACTAGCCTATAAGCAGCAAACACAAAACTGTAGCAATATCTGGCTTAGCCCTTGTCTTGGCAGCAGGGATGAGATGGGCAAGAACTCTGCAAACAAGTAGTATTGTCCGCATCATATTTTTGTTTTAAATAGAGGTGTGGAAGGAAAGGAGTATGTTACAAGTTACTGAATCTCATGCGTGTTCAGAGCACTCCTCTCCCTGGAAGTGGCATGTTGACTCTTCCTGTTGGTATTACAGAATATCTGAACAGAACATGATGCCACCTGTTACAAGGTCTGTGTCAGTGCCGGACACTGGCTCAATATGGGAACTTCAGTCAGCTTCACAACCTACAGGTAAGATGCTTAGCATGGGTCAGATACGTTGAGAAAAGTTCACGGATTAAGAGCCAGCATCTTTGAGATGATGGCTCCCTTTTTGGTATTAGGGGAAATTATTTCTGCATCAGTATTTTTGTTTTTAACTGGTTCAGGCTATTTTGCCTTGCAGTTTAAATTTCATTTGAGCGCTGTGAAGAATATGATAATTTTTGCCATGATTATAGGCAGTCTTGATCCAAAGGTATTGACTGTTATATTATAAAAGGTTTTCTGCTCTGATGGGAGGATTTTGAATAGCTGCTTCATGTATGGAATTTTGTAGGAAACCCAGCCTTGCTTCAGTAACAGACAAGTCTTGTTCTACAGGAAGATAAAGTGGCCCTTTACTGACTAAGATGAATGTATTGTCATGATTTTAGTTCATAAAATGTAGTAACTGCATACACAAGATTTTCCACTTCCAGTTGTTTTTTGTTGATGTGCTTATTTTTGCTTGTCAATGTTTGTTTTCTTCACTATCTAGTCTGGGAAGGAAGCAGTGTCTGGGATCTCCCCATTGATACTGCAGCTCAGGGACCAGCTCTAGAACAACTTCAGCAGCTCGAGAAGGCCAAAGCTGCAAAGGTCAGAAACTGTTTTGTACTGTAAGAAGTTGGGATTGCTGTTCTGCGATGTAGCTGTGTACCTTGAGCTAATGGAAGACTATTAGCTCTTCAATCTTCAGGCCACTCTGTGCAATTTTGATTAGATATTCGTGGAAAACACCATAAAGAGAATATGGGTTATAAAAACCAGTTATGAAATCCTTGCGGACTGCTGTTTGGAAACCATTGCTCTGGAGATATTACTGACCTCTAAAGTAGGGGTTATATTTTTTCACACTTGTGATTAAAAACTCTTCACTAGCCACCTCTGTTTTAAATTGGCTCATCAAGAGCTGTCATGCCAAACCCTGAATAGGAGCAGGTAGACGTTCTTTTAATCATTGCATCGTTTCGCCAGAATTGGTTTGGGGAATTGTAAGAGTCCTTTTTGTCGGGGTTCTTTCGCATTTACTCTGGTGTTAAATTATTTTCATAAGTTCAAACCTGTATGATTCTGTACATTTCCTGAAACTGATTATTTCACGATGACTGCAAAGCAGCTTGCTACTAGCTTCTAAAGTCAGAGGTTATTTTAAGGAGCTGATGTAGAAAGCCTGACTAGAGAACTGGTGTTCATTACAGAACAGAAATTGTCAGAAATTATTCTAGACTATTTCAGCAATCTGACCCCAGCAGGCAGCCAGCTGATAGGTAAAATGACAATTAAGGGAGAGCATCTGTCAGAGGCTTCATCTGTTATGTTGTTACTGTAATCTCAGCAGAGTTGCCCTAAGAAATGGTGTAGGAATACGTTACCTGCATCTGAGTATAGTTTTATGTGAATTGTAGCTAGAGCAAGAGAGGAGAGAAGTGGAAATGAGGGCCAAACGAGAGGAAGAGGAGAGGAAAAGGCAGGAGGAGCTTCGGAGGCAACAAGAAGAGCTACTTAGGAGGCAGCAGGAAGATGAGAGGAAACGACGGGAAGAAGAAGAACTGGCCCGCAGGAAGCAAGTGAGTTTCCTCAATGTAGTTCATCTCTAATTAATTTTAATACTTTATAAAACTCACTTTAAGAATCCTGTGGGGTCTAATTAATCTTTGGTAGGTGTGTATGAAGACAGTTCTAATATTTTTCATGTGAGTATATGAAATGATTCTTCTGTTCTTGATTTTTTTAAGAGCCCAAATTGCAATCTGAGAAATGGGCTCTGATGGTTCGCTTCAAGATAGGTACCTGTTTGTGAGCTGAGAGGCTTTATTCCATGTGGAATATTCCCTCCCAACTTCTTAGTGTCAATACTAGGTGTTAGTTAGTTGCCCAGTTATTGTATGTTTAATCTTTTATTCACCATTTATGCAGTCTAGTGTTTTGATAAGGGTATGTTCTGGAGTAGACTGGAGCTTGAGCAGCTGTTTCAAATTAATAAAACGTAGAGGGCTATAGTGGAAAAGGGGTGTTACATTTAGCTCTTTTCCTCTGTTTTTTTTAACTTAGTGAATAATTTTTTTGAATAATTATCTGGGTTATATCTTATAGTCTGTCAGCTTTATTTTCTGGAGTTGATACTTGGGAAAGGGAAGGATAGTTTGGACAAGCACATTTGTTGAAGTGCATGATGTGATCTGTGTTGCAGTAGGAGAGTAAATCTAGGAGTTGTATTACGTCCTTAATCTTAAAAGGACATGGAATGGAGACATTATTAGCTTGACTTTTCTAGCATTTACTTCTAAATTTCGTATGGAAGAAAGCTTAAGTGTTCCTTAAGTGTCATAGGAGAGAAAGACAGCGGAAGTTAGTTTTCATTCTGCATGCGCAGGATAAGGGCAAGCACGTTCAGGTTATTCACTAAGGAGTTAGTCAATAAATGCCCTGTAAAGTACCACATAAACAATAGGTGAAAGTACTAAATAATTTTGGCCTTATAATATTTTCTATGTGCTTAGGGAGGCAGTTGTAAAGCACATTTCCTGGTTTAAGGATCAAACATTTCTGAGGAAGCCTCTCAAATCTTTAGTTTTATTTGTAAGTTAGTCATAGACCTCAATTCACTCAGTGTTTGGGTTTTGTCACTGAATAATTCTTTTAATAGACTACAGTGTGATACATCATTATCTTTCATGGTATCTTTAAGAATCAAGTCTGTAAATAAATGATTCCTTGGTTTAATGTATCTACTTTGTGTACAGCAAGTCATTATGGTATACAGTGAAAAAGCATCCTTTGATGCTCGAGTTCAAGCTTTACTGCAGCACTAAAGCAATAATATACCCAAAAGTTTTAAATTTTGAGTTAAATTGCTTTAGATCTGTTTTAATAACAACTAATTTTTCAGCATATCACCTGGTAACTCAATGTGTTTCATCCATGGTGGCTTCAAATAAATAGACTTGGGTTGTTTCGTTTCAGAGTAACAGTTTTGCTACTGTGTACAACTTAGAAATGTCCATGAAATTCCAAAGTGCTTTGTTCACTTTGGATTTGTACAGTAAACAATCTGATTCTCCCTTTCTGACATGTCGTGGGAAATAATTACTTACAAGGAGGAAACAGAATGCGATTGAAAAGCAGTAACAGCAAGTATCTTAGTTCATTACCAATGGAATAATTGCCACAATGCTTAATTCTGAGCAGTAATGTCTTGAAAAGGTAACGAAAGAGTTTAAGCACTTCTCTGGAAAGAGAAAATAATATTGTATTCTGTATTAAAAAAAAAAAAAAAAACAAACGAAACTGGTCTAATATTTGAATCTGACTTCTGTACTGGAAGGCGTTGTAGAATCAGGGATGAACTGATTTATTAGCATGGATTTATACAGAGGAGATGATGCTTAACAAATTTGATTAACTTCTTTTGAGGAGATGACAGTGAGAGCTGAGAGGGGTGAAGCAGTAGACTTAATCTGCCTGGACTTCAGGAAGGCTTTTGATGTAATACTGCATAAAAGACTAGTATATAAGGTTAGTAAATATGCTGTTGATGGTGAATTCTAAATAAAAAAAAATAACTAATAGAAATTCAATTCTGTAGGATGAAATGTCATACCAAATGTTGAATCCAGTTCTGTTCATAGTTTTTATCAATTACTTGCACTGTAGAATTGCAAACAGTAATGCCCAGCTTGTGTAGCTCCTGTATTTCTTTTTTGTTTCTGATCTGATATTTTCTATTTTGTAATGATTGTTCACTTTCAGGAACAAAATTTGAGGTTTAATAATTAGCTAATAATTGTTTTCTCTGAATTGTATCTTTAGTGCTTTCTTTAAAGTACCTGATTCAAAGACAAGATCCCCAAAACTAAAAAATTTGTAAGCCCTAGTAACACAGACAAGCAGAATTGCAGATGTTAACTAACTGCAAAAAATTTGATAATATTTTATTTAAGAATCCAGAGCCTACTGAAATGAGGCTTGCTACTTAAGCATTTTCTGCAATATTATAAATATTTTAAAAGATGTGAAATCAGTTGTACAGCAAGATACGTGTGTTGAAAACAATTATTAGAAAAGATGCTAAAGAATATTGGGATTCTCTTGGAGCACGAATCCATGAATACGGGAGCAGTAAGAGCCAAAGGAATGAGTCTGTTTCCCGTACAATTCAGCAGCAGAAAGCTGGAGAGCTTTGAATGGTTTTTGGTCACATGCTCAAACAAAAACATTGAATAATAAGAAGATACAGAAGTAAATATTAAGACAACCTTTTCTATAGCTGTGAAGAGTAGGAAAAAAAGAGTCACATCAGCCATGTGGTTCACAGCTTTTCATAATCTTGCAGATTTTTTCCTCGTGTCGGTACAACACTGTTCATCTTTAGCTCTCTAGGAGAGAGAAGTCTTTTTTTTAATTGCTGCCATTCACCAGTGTCTCTCCTGGCATGCCTGAGCAACAAAGAGATCCCTACAGTTTTATTAATGACAATTCTAGCCTCATTTCCCAAAGGGAAAGTAGGGCAGAGATGTCAATGAACTGTTGTCGTAAAGGAGGACTTGGTGACTTTGTTCATCTCTCTCAGGTACCACGTATTACATCAGTGATCTAGAGCCAAACGTCCCCCCCAGCCTGGGTGGCAACTGGGCATCCTGAGCTGAGGTCCTGGTGTGTGGTCTCTAGTCCAGCAAAGTCCTGGCACACCTCCAGCCTCCTCAGTAGACTATTCAGAAAAAAAAAAAAAAGCAGAATTTTTTTCAGCACTTACATTGGGGACACTTGATTATTGTGACTTGACTGCATGTGTCCAGTTAATTCAGTTACAGGCCCAAGTACCAAAATGGTCTAATCGTTGTGTGTTGTGCTTTAAGCTTTTGTGAATATGACAAACCAAGAACTTGTTTAATCAGACAATGACTCACGGGTTACTGTTTTATGTCCAGCTAGTAGAAGGAAAACTTACACTTACATTTAGCACTAAACCACTTAAGTGATGCACAGAAATATGGATTCCTTCTTGGCTTGCAGCTAGCAGCTCCTCAGTGCCATAGGGTTGCTTATAAAAAAAAAAAATGTTCTGTCTACTGACAGTTATATTGTAGACATCTGAAGTTGGCCATTGTCAGAAAGAAACTCCCTCCAGTTGGTCAGGGAGCTGCCTTGCAGTTTATCTACGCTGTGTGTACAGGAAGGTTTGGTGTCAGATTTAGTAAAAAGAGTCTTAGATTTCAGAATTAACTTCCTCAATTTACCAGAGTTCAAAATGTATATCCATGCTGCACAATTAGTCTCCCTTCATCCTGAGAATAATGTAGTGCTTATAAAAAAAGCTTGTAAGAGTAAGATTGCACAGTACTGATCATTCAAAAGGAAAATGTATTTATGAAAGCTTAAAGATGTTCCTGTCCAAAAATTAGGATCTTTAGGTTGAGCTGGCAGGGTAAGTCAGAAAGTGGAGAAAAGAATAAGAAGGGATGAAAAAGCAGGGAGGCCTTAACACAAATGCTGGACTTCAGAGATGAGAAAAGGCAACAAAACCCAAGGCAATTTTTATGCAAGGAAAAGTCAGAACGGGGGGAAAAGTTGCACAGATGAGCTCCCATTTAACAATATACAGGAAGCCAGCAGAGGGATGGCTGTGCCCTATTCCTCCAAAAACCAAGTAGCAGAATGGAAAAGTTTCTGTTTATGTTGATCTTCAGAGCAGCAGGAAAGGGTGCTGCTATTTATTTTTGAGTTAAGTAAATAATTTTGCCACTAGGACAGCAAAGCATAATTTATTGGTAGCTATTTAAATAATTTAGGGATGGCCAAAAAATCAAAGCCCTCAAGAGACTTTTTGTTGCCCATAATATTTAAACAGTATAGGAATAGCCCAGTAAAATCCCTTTCATCGAGTTCCACGTCTGTGGGACTTCCAAAGGTTGCAGTGTCCTTAAGTGCACTGGGCTTCTTCAGCTTATTTCTGGTGTCTGGAGATGTGGTTTGAGTTTGACTACTCAAGTGCACTCCAAGTGTTTAGAAACCTCCTATAAGTAGGAAAAGCTTCCAACTTATAACTGACACCCAAAAAAAAGGAATTATTGATACCCACACATTAAAAAATATATATATGATATTCAAGTACAGTTAGTACATATTGGAAAGAGTAGTCTCACCCTTCGTTTTCATTCTCAACACCATTTTAAAAACAAAGATAGGCAATGATTTCATGTTTACACAACTAAATCGTTGTAATGAAAAGTATGAGATGCACATTGCATCAAAAAACTTGTTAATATATGGGTCTGTAGAGTTTAATGCAGTTGTTTTGGTATTATTTAGCTTGGAGCTAAGGAACTTTTTTTAAGGCTGTTTATCTGGCCAGACCATGTTGTAGTCTGTGTTCTGATGTGGTTGATCAATGGAATGGCATTTATAGATTGACACCTTGTTCCCAACTCCAGGAGGAAGCCCTGAGGCGACAACGAGAGCAGGAAATTGCACTAAGGCGGCAGCGGGAGGAAGAGGAGCGGCAACAGCAGGAGGAAGCACTTAGAAGACTGGAAGAGAGAAGAAGAGAAGAGGAGGAAAGACGGCAGCGAGAGGAGTTAATTCGTAAACAGGTGAAAAATGGCAAGAGACCTAGTATATTTAATTATGGAGGCTGCCAGAAGGAACAAGTTTTGAAACTTGCACCCGTGCCTGAGGACCATCAGTTTTAGTGGAGGAAGGCAAAGCTTGTAGACAGTATCAAGTGAATGAAAAATAGGTCTTTTACTTGTATCCTTGTTTCAGACAAAATAATCAGAATCCAATCTCTGCCCTTTGGAGATGAGATTTGTGTTGCATGAGTGTTTTCCTTCATGTTTGAGCCTTAAGAATGGCTTTGCAGCATGGTATTTCTTCAAAAGAAAGGCAGAGTACAGCACCGGAATAATAATTTGTTTTGAATTGTTGCTCTCTGGACCTTTACTGTAGCATTGTCATCTTTAACATCATCTGAGATGATAATTTCTGCCATTATTTCTGTACTAGGCCAAAACTATACCCACCACCAAGGTTTCAGCTTTTTTCTTCCCTGTTTCTCCTCTTACTATTAACAGGGTTTTTTTTCCCTTGGGGTCTGCTTTAGAAGCTCATATTGGGGAACTTGAGCTTCCAGCCCCCAAACTGATGCTGGCACTGTCCCTAAATTAAACTCAACTTGAAACACAATTGGCTTAACGTTAACTTCCAGGTCCATTTCAGAATTGCCAGTTATTATTTAAAAATTCCTTTTCAAGGCCCTCCCTTTTAAGACCTTTGTCACCATTTCTGTCCCACCATGCAGTCATCTCCTTTGTTAGCAGAAGCATCTCTTCCTTTGCAACTCTAGTGTTCAGTAACAACAGAAAACATCACCATCTTTGTCATCTGTTGTTGTCTTTCATGTCAATACCTCTTCTGCCTTTATTCCTATCAATTTTTATTCCACTGAAACTACAGCAGTGCTTGAATGTAAGTGTAAGCCGACAGAAGCAGCTCAGACTTGCAAGGTGCATAACTCCTAGAGGGAAAGTGGTGTGCAATTACCTAGTCTGAACTAGGGGGATGTCACTCTCTTCCAAGTCCCTTGGTGGAGCAATGGGAAAGTTACACTTTGAGGTGATGTAGACTGTATTATTGGGCTTTCTTGTCTGAGAAATGTAAAGCTAAATGAGCCTAACTCTAACCAGCACAGATTACACGTATAAAGGCCTCTCTCTTCTGTCAGGCTTGCGGTACTAGAGAGTAGAAGTAATTTAGATTTTTTGAGTCTACTTAGACTTTACTCTTCTTTATGTCCTGGGAAGGAAGAGGAGGCTGCCAAGTGGGCTCGTGAAGAGGAGGAAGCTCAACGGCGACTTGAAGAGAGTCGGCTACGCATGGAAGAAGAGGCAGCCAGACAGCGGCTCGAAGAAGAGGAGCGAAAGCGCAAGGAGCTGGAACTCCAGCGCCAGAAAGAAATAATGAGACAGAGGCAGCAGCAGCAGGAGGCTTTACGACGGCTGCAACAACAGCAGCAACAGCAGCAACTTGCACAAATGAAGGTAACGGGTTTCAACAGCTTAACTTGCTCCTCCAGTTTAGTCTATTGAGTAAAACGGCAGCTGAATTCAGGATTGTCTAGACCAGGGAAGGATGAGCTATCTGGAGAGGGAAGAGGGTGAAAAGTTGACTTTAAAAGTGATGGGAGAAACAAAATGGAAGTTGCAAAACCCAAAAGAAAAAGGCTCAGTTGATAGAAACATAATGGAAAGGGGATCCTGAGTACAGAACAGTTTATTCTGCTGCAATGCTCAAGGGCCAGTGCAAAGTTTCTAAAGCTTTTTAAATCAAAATTGTTTGCTGTTTTTCAGGTAGTTATATGTTACCTTTTTCTTGATAAGGAATATCAAGTTGGAGTTCTCCATGTCTGTTAGTTACTGTTGTGTCTTTGACACTATGATACATCAGAGGGTAATTGAAGGAAACATACAGTTTATACTTTGAGTGTACTTTTTAATACTTAATTATGCCATTTTATGCTTTCCAATGTTTTGCTAGAGTTTAAAGTGGCCTTTCTTTTCCCCTGTGCTGTGAGCTTATACTGATTTCTTTTTCATGATTATACTTCAGTGGTATTCTCTAAAACATTTTGTAATTCTTAATTATGTGGGTTTTGGCCCAGCTCCCTTCGTCTTCAACATGGGGTCAGCAATCAAATTCGGGAGCTTGTCAATCCCAGACCACACTGTCGTTGGCAGAAATCCAAAAGTTAGAAGAAGAACGAGAACGGCAGCTTCGAGAAGAGGTAAATATGCTAACGGTGTAACTTGTTAAGAGTGAGTGCTACGGTTGATTAAGTGATTAGAAGGAATAAAGAGGATGACGAATGTTTACTTGAAATATCAGCATAACTCAGGTAAAATCCTGTCTTTCTAGTGTAGGATCAATAAGTACTTGTTTGAAGGTTTTTAATAGCTTTTTAATATAAATATGTGAGGAGGGGAAACTGTACCCTTTTCTTTTAACGCTAGGAGTATAATACGTTCACAAAACGATATGAAGTTATTTTACATCTATACTGGAGTTTGTTTGCAGATATGGACAAGACCAGGGCATTTTAAGGGGCAGGGGGACAAGTAGTGGTAGGAGAGAAGGTATTCCTCCAAGACCCCAAATGCTTAGCTGGCTACAATCCTGATTAGGCAAACTGATTCTGTCCTAGACTAATGAGCAATTTATATTTACTAGTTACTTAGTGTCTCCCTTTCTGGAGGAACTGTAATGGCTCAAAAATTAATAGGTCAGCCAGACTCCTCTAGAAGAGGGTGAAGTCAGTTTTAAACCAGTTTCCCAGCCAGACTTTTGAATAGTAATGATCTTCTGAAAGTAATGGACAAGTGCTTTTGTCTTGCCTGCAACAGCAAAGGCGTCAGCAGCGTGAACTAATGAAGGCCCTCCAGCAACAGCAGCAGCAACAGCAGCAAAAATTGTCAGGCTGGGGTAATGTCACCAAACCAACAGGCACCGCCAAGTCCCTGCTGGAGATACAGCAGGAGGAGGCAAGGCAGATGCAGAAACAGCAGCAACAGCAGCACCAGCAGCCGAACAGAGTCAGAAATACTACGGTATGTACGGTTATTTATCTAATCAGTGTGTGGAGGGAGACAGTACGTGAGAGTTCTCAGTGTCTGTTCGTTACTGTTCTGCCAGGTCTGGTGCTAATAACCAGGATCTCTTTGTTATGTTTCAACAGCACTCTAACCTGCACACCAGCATTGGGAATTCAGTGTGGGGCTCCCTAAACACTAATCCCAGCAACCAGTGGGCATCTGACCTAGTCAGTAGCATCTGGAGTAATGCTGATACCAAAAACTCAAACATGGGTTTCTGGGATGATGCAGTGAAGGAAGTGGGACCTCGTAACTCGACCAATAAAAACAAAAGCAATGCCAGCCTCAGGTAGGAATTGGGGAAGGAGCTTTTGCAAAGAAAGGCTACCACTCCTGAGACCATCACTTAGCAGTTATAACATCTTCCTGTGTGTTTCTTTTTTTCTGTGTCACTCAGGATCTGTTTAGACAGCTAAAATAGCTAATAGGTGATCATTCACAATTTATTTTGTCATCTACTTGGAAAGTTAGTTGGTTCTCAAACAGTGTTTGCATCTTGTAAACTAGCGAGCTTTGTGATGCTATACTGTATACTATACTGCTGATAAGTCTGATTTATAATCAGATTTATAAGTCTGGTAATTTATAACTTATTATGCGTTTTCTTTATCTCAGTAAATCTGTGGGTCTTACAAGTAGACAAAACAAGAAGGTGGAAGAAGAGGAGAAGCTGTTGAAATTGTTCCAGGGGGTTAATAAAGCCCAGGATGGATTCACTCAGTGGTGTGAACAGATGCTTCATGCACTCAACACAGCCAACAACTTAGATGGTAAGAGGTGGGGAGGAATGCATGTGATCCACTGTGAGAAACGCTATCCAGTTTGTTTTTTCGGGGGGATAAGAATGGCATTGAAGTGATGTTTTTAATGCAGTCAGCAAAATGGCATCATTAAATAGTGGTTTGAAGAACTGGGTGCATCATCTTTTCCATGGTTTTTGTTGGGCTATCTATAGCAAATCAGTGGGGGTTGGAAGCAGTTTTAAGGTCACCCAGAGCTCTGCTGAGGATTTTTGGTGGACACTGAAGATGCAGACGGATGAGGATCAAGTTCATGTTCAAGTGCAGGCCAAATTATCATATGCCGCTCTGAAAATAATTTTTTTTTTTTTGGTGTGAAACTGGTTGTTTTTTACTAATTCTGCTGGAGGGCACATAGAGGAACTTCCAGTCTGGGATCACAAACTTGATACCACCTTGTAGCAAAACACTACGGGCTTCCTACTCCCTCCCATGTGGACCTGTGCAAATCCTTGTGCTCCAGCACCTGCACCCTACAAAAATGTGGTCCTGTGGGACCCTTGGACCTGTCTGGGGAACCAGCGTTACCCCAAGAGCCAGGGTCACACCTCACACAACTGCAGTGCCACAGCTTCCCTCCTTCTGGAGGAGACAGCCCCCATCTGTGGCATCTGAGGAGAGGCTGTCACCCTGTGGTGCCATCGTGGGCCATACATCCACAGAGACCTTCCATGCTTCCAAGGCTACTTTGTGCCACAGGTGACAGCCTGTTGTCCTGGTTTCTTCCCTGGCTTGTGACCTGCTTTGCCCGTCTTCATGTTATAAAAAAACTCAGTGCAACAGTTAGTCTAAGGGAAAAATACAGAAAGGAAGGCTGGCAAGTGAGGTACCTGCTCAACTTCAGGTGTCTGCAGGTCAAGTCAGCCACTGTAAGTGTCATCTGTTGTGCTTCAGCCAAAAAGAGACTGTACTGATGACAGCACTGTTGTGCCAAATGCAACACTGTTTGGGCCTGGCATTAAATTTGAGCTTAAAAGCTGGCAGGGGCTATAGCTGGTGGGCTGACACCCCTTGGGATTCTCACTTTATTTTTCCTTCTCATCACGTTAGTCGGCTTTCTTATCCTTGCTTTGACTGCGGAACAGATGAAGCATTGCACTGGAGGGCTTTACTGTAGGGGAACAATTGCAATTGCTATTAGATTAGCAAATATTTGAAACAGAAATCCAAAGTTTGTGCTTACTGAATGCCACATGTTCACACATCAACCCGCCATTCCCTCACGGTCTGCCTTCTTCTTGCAGTTCCCACGTTTGTTTCTTTCCTGAAGGAAGTGGAGTCTCCTTACGAGGTCCATGATTACATCAGAGCCTATCTTGGAGATACTCCTGAGGCCAAGGAGTTTGCCAAGCAGTTTCTCGAGCGCCGTGCCAAACAGAAAGCCAGTCAGCAGCGACAACAGCAGCAGCAACAGGTAAATCTTACTCGCTACAGTCCTTAGGAGTGTGTAGGGACTGTGTCGGAGTCAGAAGAGTCATTTCTGCTGGCTTGATAGGAGGATGAGCAGGATTTTACAGGTCCTGTGAAACGCAGAGAATAAAGGAGATTTAAAATATTTACTGCACAATCAAGTATCCTTTCTTACTAACAGGTGAGGCCAACTGTAGATCAAATAGTGTCTTAGCGCGCTGATCCAGGATGAGCTTTAGAAAGACGTGTTGGATGGATGCATCAGCAGCCGGTGCTGCCACACGTGCTTTGAGCTCTCTGGATGTTCTCAACGTAAATAAACCAAACTTAATTGCACTTTATAATCTTGTACTTGCTTTGTTCTCTAGGATTCAGTGTGGGGGATGAACCACAGTTCGCTACATTCGGTCTTTCAGACCAATCAGAGCAACAACCAGCAATCCAATTTTGAGGCTGTGCAGAGCGGGAAGAAGAAGAAGAAACAGAAAATGGTTCGCGCAGATCCCAGCTTGCTAGGTTGGTTTTAATTTTTAGAAATTGATGTTTAATTTGGGAAAAGCTTTGTAGAGTGTAGAATTCTTGTTAACCTTAAGTGGGAATATTGAATTTGAATAGAAAAGGTTGAAGTTGTCTTTAGAATTTGAAGAATAGTTGACGTCTCTTTAGAATTTCTTTCAGTATTATTATTTAATGACTTCAAGAATTCTATATCAGTTTCATGGAAAATTTTGTCAAACATTTGCTCATGAAAAGACCTCTTCAGTACCTTGGTTGTAACCAAGGTTCATGGATGTCAGTTAAACTTCCATTCCTCGTTTGAATTGACCTATACCTATTATATTGAATTAACGCTAATTTATTCTTTTAAGAAAAGCATGTTTTCTGTTTCTTCATGAGGAGAAGCTTCTTGAGGCTTACCTTTATCCCTTCCCGTCTTCTTACATGAACTAACCACACTAGTCAGAACAGATAGCAAAGATCTTATGAAAAAACAGTTGAAAAGTGGTCACAAGTTTTCAGTTGGAGGCAGCGGAGATGATGACATCGTTAGTAGTCCTTTTCTTCCACCCCATTTTCTCTATCTTGATTTTTATGCAAGGATGGTATAGCAGTGATGGAAAGGTTTCTTCGAAGTGGCATCATGTAAGTATAAGAGTAGTGAGCGTTGTGGGATGTAATGCATCGCTGTAGTGTTCTTGTAGAACAAATGTGTCCACGCTTGTGCTGCCACATGATAAGAAGGAAACGGGGGCACTGCACTGGGCCAGTATTTGTTGTGCTGGTGCTACTTAGCTCATATTTGTGTAAAGAAGGCTGGTATTAGCCACCTGGAAGTCTCTGCTTTTTTCACGGCTCTAACAGAGCCTCGCCATTGTTTTTTATCTTCCCTTTTTGTTCCCAACAAAATCAATGCTCTTCAATTAAATCGCTGATTTCTGCATTGAAGTCCACTGAATTTTTCAGTGGAATCCCGAATGCCACCCTTAGATGCCAATCCAGTGACTCTGATCTGAGTCTTCAGTTGAGTAGTTTAAAAAGCCGCTCAAGCGAAGCGAAGAAGAAATCAGTAAATACAATTAAGTTGTCACATCTGGAAGAGAAAGTAGCACATGCAGCTTGTTAAAAATCAGTGCTCTCTAATACAGAATAATTCTACCACGAGAGGGAGCCAGAACAATTTTCTTAAACCTACTGACAGAGCACTTTTTATCTGTTGAAGATGACTGCGAAAAGCAGTTTCTTTTCTAGCACAGAGCAAGCCTACAGCAGTCTCAAGACAATGAAATGTCAGGTTTGTGTTTAGTAGCCTTACACATGAACACTTTCCTTTTTCCCATACTCCACAGGGTGTTGGTACAACCATAAAAATTGGATTCAGGAGGAAAATTTCATGTTGATAGTTTGGATTTTTTCCTTGTAGAAAATGTTTTTGCCTTTTATCAGCAAAATTTATTGGGTAGTTTAGGTGTGTCTTGAGCCATCTCTATAGCCCTTGATAACTTTGCATATTTTTATGTTGCATTTGTGAGACAGAAGATGGTAAAAAAAAAATAAATGCATGGAAATACATGGAGTTGCCACTAGATTTCATATATATGTGTATTTAGACTTTAAAATAAGGGGTAGAATTGCTCATACCCCCTGAAGCGTTGAGCGTGATTGCACACTTGGATTCCGAGTTGACAAAATGTCTATTTCTGGCTGCTGCACCATGTAAGTACAGTGTTGACAGGCACTTCCAAGTACCGGTTGACTCAAACGTGCTCCCTACCAAGCCGCTGCTGAGCCGTGTCACCACTCTGCCTAGATTTGCCTCGTACGAGCCCTGCAGGTGACATCTTCTGAATGAAAGTTGAAACCGGTCTTCTGCCGGTCTGTTTTTGAAGACCAAGTGATACTTGCCTAAATACACAATTGATTATCTCTCATTTATTAAGGAAAAAAACAAACAGTTTGGGTAATTATATCTCTAGCCTTACTGAATTTCCCCGAGTCTTCATTTGGTATGTATTAATCATTTTCTGACACACGGTACCGGATGTAACAGATGTATTGCATCAGATACAATATACCACATCCAGGTTTTTAACCCAAGTCCTTTTTGGTTTACAGGGTTTTCAGTGAATGCCTCATCAGAGCGGCTCAATATGGGAGAAATAGAGACTTTGGAAGACTACTGAGCATGTGCAAATCAACTGGCTTTTCCTGCATCTGTTAACCATGGATTCTCCGTTTTGGACACAGTACTCTCCACCACGCGTTCTCCTTCGCCTCGCAGTGAATCACAGGATCAATCATCTCAGGCTGCTTCCTCTAGCCCCAGCAAACCCTTTCTGCCCAGGACTGCACAGGCATCGTTCCTCCCGTCAGCCTAGAGTCGAGTGGACTTTGTTCAGAGTCCTGGGAGGGTGGGAGACAGGATTCGTTCGCACCAAGGCTGATTTGGGCAGCAAGCTTTCACTGTGCTGTGATTTCTTCTGCTGACATACCTGGAAAAAAAAAAAAAAAATATCAATTGGGATTCTGCAAACGCATTGCTTCCCTCTCCTGGTTCCTCTTACCACATCCAACACGTACAGTCATGGAGAGAGAGAGAGAGAGAGAGAGTTTGTGGTTAACAGATGTTGGTCAAAACCAAAATGCCACACAGATACTGACTTCCGCGCTCCATCAGGGCAAGAGGTGCTCTCCCAAGCCAGGAGTTGCATTCATAAGCTAACCTTAGAACTGGCGACAGCAGGAGAGGGGCGGTGGCGGGCGCAGTTTAGCTTGGGTTGGTTTGAAGTTGCACACCCCCTGCCAGCCCTTCTCAGCACATTATTTTTTGGAGGGAAAGCTCGAGTCTGTCTTCATTAGGTGGTGATGCTGAAGCTGGTGGAGTTCCCCGTCGGCATATTCAGCCTTCCTGGACAAGTGGGGACTTCTACTCTGGGGGGAAAGAAAAAAAAAAAAAAAAGTGGGGTGGCATCTCTTCTTTCAGGTTGAATTTATCCCTTAAATGCTACCTTCGGAGGGTTAGGACCAGTTTATTTTGAGCTCTTTTCCTGCAAATTTGTCTCGTTTAAGAGACAGTAGGATCTTTACCGTGTGGATCTGTAGTCTTTGGTGAGGGTGAACACTGGCTTTCAGATACGTACCCCAGCAGTCTTAGCGAGTTGTCATTTCAAGCAGTGCTTAGGTTAACGAGCAGAGATGCCCTTTTGTCGTGGAGAGAGACTGTGGAGGGCGAAGCGATGTGCAATGATGGCCCTGCTTGTCTTCTACACCTTAAACTATCTCACGCACCTTCACTGGGATCCATAATCTTTAAGTATTTATGGAATCATCACCTTCCTCTCTCACCGAAAGATTAACACCACCTTCCCTTCTCCACCCACCCGCCCACCCACACGCGCGCACACACACCACAAAAAGAAAGAAAATGGAAACTGCCAAATGCACTTAGTTTCAACCCCCTGGTCCCGTCTCCCGTTCCCAGAGGGTTGTAACCTGCCAAGGGAGATACGCTACAGTTCTGGTGGAGTTGTATAAAGGTGTCTGTCGTTCTGTCATCACTGCCTAAAGAAAACAGTTCGAGTTGCTCGAGAGCAGTTTGGCTTTGGATTTTATTTCGTTTGGTTTCTTCATTTTTTGGGGTCACCTTCCCCCCCTCCTCCTCCTCTCTCTTCCCCCTGCCCCCCAAACGTGTACAGTAACTATACAGAGACTGCTGCAGACTTGTATATAGTTTTTGGATCCAATAGCATGGAGAGACTTGGAACTGTTGCAAATCTGGTCTCCCTGTCTCCTTTGCTTTGTAAATTCATAAAAGGGGGAAGAGGGGTAGTTAAAATGTTTACAAAACTTTAAACTCCCTCTGAACTTTTGCCAGTGTGGGGGGGGAAAAAGAGAGAACTTAAATAAAACCTGGTTGTATTATATCTGAGAGAAAACTTTCTGCTTGCTTTTGTCAAAGCTGAGTTTTGAGATAATTCCTGGTGCTAAAACTGACCCCAAACTCGACTCGCATCAGTTTTCATCAAGAAACAACAAGCAAACACACAGGATGTGGAACAACAACCGCTGCTTTATTTCGTCCCTGGTGAGGAATACCGGTGGGTTTGGTGTTTTTTTTTTTTTTTTCCTACTTGATAATTTTAGAGTTCAAATAAACACCACTAAGTTGAGATTGGAAAATTCTGACAAGAAAGCTGTAATTTCCCCCCCCCCTGTACAGAAACACGTGCATTCAGGCTCATGTTGTTTATGCAGGAGAGATCAAGCCGCGGCTGGTTTTCTGTTACTGCAAACACTTGGCCGTGGAGCCTTTTTTTGCCACCCCACCCATCCCAGCTCCCTTCCCCTAAATGAGAGCTTTTCTTTCTCCCCTCAGCATAAAGTCCACACGGACACCTTGTAGGCTTCCCATTTTAGACAAAAATCTTATTTTCCCTTTTTTTTTTTTTCTACTTGCTGCTTGGTTTTTTTGTGTGGAAAATCCCAGTAAAAGCTACTGATAAACGTCCTTCTACCATTCACACAACCACAAAGGATATGAAGTCATTATACTAAGACCTAACTTATACAATAGCTTTGCATTATGTTTAGCTTATGTCTTGGAGAGAACTGTACATGTTTAGGCTGATAATTTGACTTTGGTTTGATATCTTCATTATTTTTTTTTTTTTGTGCATAAGATGTCTGGTTCATAAGTACTCTCTGTTTTTTTAATGGTATGATCTAATTTCTACAAGCTTATTTTGGACTGCTCTTTACCATGTAACAAATAAGCAAAAGCCTGTTAATTTCCAGCTCAGCTGGGGAGCAGGAAAGGAACAATTCACCGATTGCTAAATGAAAATGCAGAGACGCGAGCAGGGGGAACGTGCAATGATTTGTCAGACCCCGAGGACCTTGCTCGGCTTCTAAGAGTTAGATAATAGACCAGTGGGGAAGATCTCGCTCTTAATATTTTAATGTTCTGGCTTCTGTATTTAGTACAAAGGTAAGATGCCGGTGCGTTCAGATTGTACCCTCCAGTGGCTGCCTGTCACGTCCCACTCTCAGGAAAGAGAGGGGGGTAAGTGACTTCAGATTTGTAAATCCCCAACGGCGCGGACTAAGGTGAGATAAATCTCGAGGTCCGTAGACAAACGTTTATTAGTTTCCCAAAATAATTAGTGTAGGTCTTAATAAGTCCGCGGTAATTGGTTAGGCATGTAACAAATTATGGCAAGCGGTGAGGTGTGTATTGTATTGTGTTAGTGAGCGTGTTACTTGTGCAACAACTTACGGCAAGTGGTACTTAAGGTTGTGACTTAACAACTCTAACTGTTCCTTAACAACTCTGGGAGAAAAAGAGAAACTGAGGGATAGAGGAAAAGACAGAGATAAAGCGATCACCAGTCCTGGTTCCAGCTTGTTTTTCAGGGAATCTGGGCACACATAATCTTCTTCCTTCTTGGAAAAAAATCTTCCCAGGCACAGCGGTGGTCTTTGTTCTCTCTTAGGGGCGCTTATTTTCCCCTTTTATGTTTGCTGAATTAGCACAGCCCACCCCTTGCTAAGGACAGCCCCCTCTCAGGTTTGTCCCTTCTCTCAGGTGAGGTGTAGCAGGATTTGAGCGGAGGGAGGAGAGCCATGGTCATGTCTCTACTCACACCAGGCATGAGCCTGGAAAGCTGGTGGGACTTTGATCTGAGTTTGAATTTGATGCTGGAGGTGTCTGAGGTTCTGTTTTGAGCACGTTTCACCAGGTACTTCCCAACTCCTCGTTTCACTGCCGGGACAGTGCTTGGTCCTTTCCGTTTCTCCAGCCTCCCCTGGCAGCCGGGCGCTTTGGCCAAGAGCAGAGTGGTTTACAAGGAGAGCTGAACTGTACCTGGCTGCCTGTCGGAGACAGCCAGAAAGCAAAGACATCTTTACCAGGAAAATCTGAGTCTGCAATTTAAGACAAAGCCACTTGTCACCTTTTCAGAGCATAAAGAGCTGACATTGGGTGTGTTTATGTACTTTATTATAACACCTTTTTCTGGATGAAAGCCGTGAAGTATTTCATCCTCAACTTTTTTTTAAAAAAAAAGAAATCCTAATGAAATTCTTCTGTCCTTTTGACAACGAGCTGGAGCGTTCCCCTTTTAAAACGCTTTGTCCTTTTCCCAAGTCTCTGTGATTTGAAAGGAACCTCCTGATTTCTCTGGGGAGGGACGGAGTGGCAGGGGGGGCCGTAGGACGAGGTAGTGTCCACGTGGTTCAAACCGGAGGAGGATGCCGGCCTTGCCCGGCAGAGGTGACTCTCCTGGAAAAGACCTACCGTGTTTTAACAGGCGGTTCTACCAGCGGAGACCACACGTGGCTACAAGCCCACCTCTGTAAGTATTACACCGCGAAAACAAGGGTGCCACGGAGCCGCTCTGGCTGCGTTTCAGAGCCTTTTAGCCTCCAAAAGATTGAGGCCCTTGTTTTCTTGGCTGTGCCCACCCTGGGAAGACCATCACCACCACCNAGACCTACCGTGTTTTAACAGGCGGTTCTACCAGCGGAGACCACACGTGGCTACAAGCCCACCTCTGTAAGTATTACACCGCGAAAACAAGGGTGCCACGGAGCCGCTCTGGCTGCGTTTCAGAGCCTTTTAGCCTCCAAAAGATTGAGGCCCTTGTTTTCTTGGCTGTGCCCACCCTGGGAAGACCATCACCACCACCGCTGCCCTACGCGCCCGGGAGCCAGCACAGCCTTCCAGTCGCCTGCTGGGTTTTGGGGTTAGCCCTCCCAATTCCAGGAGCATCCCCGTGTCCTCTGGGAAGGGCTGGCCAACAACCGCTGGGGTGTGTGTGTGTGTGTGTGTGTGTGCTCGGCTGCCTATGGGGTTTTAGGCAGAGATTTTTAGAGGGTGGAGCTGCCTTCGGGAGGAGGAGGAGGAGGAGGTGTGCTCCAGAAGCCACAGAGAGAGAGTCTCTGCTGGGCTTTGCACTCTTTCCATCCACTTGCTGTTGTGAAGGAATTTTTGTATTTTCTTTTTATTTTTTACCTGACTGGACAAAGTTTGGGGTTTTTTTGGTTGTTGTTGTTTTTTTTTTTTTTTTTTTTNACTGTCGCAGTGACATTTCCGAGTTGTTTCGTACTTTTGAAGAGTTTTAAGAATTCCTGCCGCCGCTTTTCCTGAGGGAAGCCATGCCCTACCACAGAGTCCTCCGCCTGGTCCTGCTAACGCTCTGCAGCATCCTGGTCCCTGCTGCGCTGGCAGGTAAGGACCTTTGCTCGCATTTAAAGCCCCAAAAGCATGTGAGATATTTTACTAACCTGCCTCTCTGTCTCCTCTCCCTGCCTCCCTCCTCCCCCTCCACTAAAAACGTCCGTTAAGTATTTATTGAGTTATAATTGAGTAACGGAAACGAGCTCTGGGATCGGTGGCTGGTGGTGAGTAAGGATATATTCTTCGTCTTGAGACCAGGTTTGTGTTGGGGGGAAAAGGAAGAAAATCCTTTGTAATTTCTCCTAAGCTGAAGAGCAGAGGCGCCTCCGTGAGCTTTAGTGAGAGCAGATCAGTCGATGGATCAGCCGGCAGCAGATGGGGACTCTCAGCAGCTGATGGGACGGGTTATCTCACAGCTTTTAATGGTAGAAAGAAGTTACAATCGCAAAAAGAGAGTTTTTTCCCTCCGGCTAAAGCATGTGTGCCCATCTCTGGTTCCTTCTGTGGCTTCTGCTCCAGCAGAGCATTTCTCTACAGCTGCTGTAAGTAGAAACATGGAAGTGTCTATGGAAAGGTTTAGCTCTGTCGGAAGCCGAGGTGTGCACCTAAACTGGGTTCCTGTCCCGAGCAGGGCACGCCGAGGCCAGCGGCAGCGCTGGGAAGGCGCGTGGCTGGACCCAGGCTCAGCGAGGGGATGGGAATTGGTCGCTGTGAGACACCTATTCTGTCAGATGCTGTTTTTCGAAGGAGGTGGTCAGTAATTTCAAGCCTTATCTGCTCCCCTTTTGGCCCAGCTGTGGGGGCAACCGAGGGCACAGTCAGCCTCAAACCTGCCTGGTCTGGGATGGGTTTTACAAACAGGGGGAAACGGGCTCTGAGCGTCCAGGTGGAAACTCCGATGGGGAACTGCTTCCCTCAAAGCCTCTTTCTCCAAGTGCGGGCGAGGGGATGGCTCAGGCCAAGGTAACAGGCAAGAGCACAGCCCTTGTTTTCCTAAATTCTTGTCTCCTGCCTTCCAAGACCTGGAGCAAGGGAGGATCGCAGTTCCCTCCCAGTTTGTTCTGAGCATCTGGCCAGCCTTCTAGCAGATGAAATTATTCCTTTTTAAAGTAGCTTTAATATGGGCAGGGGAATTCATCACTGTTCCTGGCTGGAACATCTGTGGGTGCAAGAACACAATTGCTGTAGCTGGTATTTCCCCCACAGATCCTCCCCTTGTAGGACACCTTGCTGGGAAACCTTTAACTAAGAAATGAGCACTAAAAAGTGGGTATTTTCCTCCTCAAACCCTGAGCTTTGATTTCTGTATCGTGGAACACGAATGGCTTCAGCACAGTTCCAGTTCGTAGCTTGCTTGTGCTCCCAGAAGCGGTGGCAGAGCTCTTCCCCCAAACCAGGTAAGGTCTTTTCTTTACTGCGAATAGTATTTCACTCCGCAGAAACCGATTAATTTCCGGTGAAAAGTTGATCTGCTCCCTCCCCGAGCTGGGATTTCTTCTACGCTCTTTTAAGTTCCCAATATTCGGTGGGCGTTTGCTCTGTCCCCTGCCCTGCCAGCCTTCCCGCCTCCCTGCTCTTGGCTACAGCTTGTACCCATTGCTTGGCTCCTGTGAAATACCCCGAGTTGGGGTGATTCCTCGACTGGGTGAGTCGCGTTCGCACAGCGAGACCGGTAGCTCTTGAAGAGCTTTGTGCTGATGGATGCAGCCTTCGGATCCTGGGGCGCAGGAGAGACTCTCTGCTTTCCCTGTTGCATTTTAGGGGCTCGAGGCCTCTAAGAAGTTGTTCTCCCCTCTTTGGGAGGGAACCAGCCTGTATGATGCGCCAACCCCAGAGCAGAATGATTTTCTGCCACACTCGAGGTGGAAGAGGCGACTCCCCACACACAGTACAGGGGCTTTTAGTGCACAGTGGAATTTTTTTTTCTTTTTTCTGCTTTTCACCCCGTTAGAAAAGGAAATTTCCTGCCTCGTGCAGACAAAGAAGGGAAGGGTGCAGAGGCAGCCCTCCGGCCCCGGTGCGTGCACACGCAGCCCTGCCTCTCTGTAAACAAGTTTATTTAACATTCACTGGAACCGCAGCGCCCCGCGCTGCTCCCCGCTCCGGCTCCCGGCGCTCGCCCATCACAGGCTGCCCTTTGTGCTCCCTATGAAGGCCTCTTTTCATCCCGGCGCTGGCCCCATGCCCGCTGTGACTACCTGGGGCTGGACAGCCCGTTACTGGCCTCAGAGTTCACCCAGCCCCTGCCCTCCGGTCTCAGCACCTCGTGCTTTCCGTCGCAAAGCCCTCCACGGTGAGCAGAAGCGGGGTCCGCCTCGGGACGGGGCTGCAGGTGATACCAGCCGTGCAGACCTGAGGTCCAGAATGAGCCTTCCCTTCTTTGCTGGATTTAATTTAATCTTAGTGGTGGCTTAGAGCTACCCTGGTACCAGACCCCTCGGGTAAGCGCTCGGGAGTTCAGAGAGATGTGAAGGATCTCGCTGTGGTTCCCCTCTGGCTGTAGCAGTCAGAACGTTTTTGGGGTGCCGGTGGGTCGTGTGCCTTGATCTGGCTCCTTGCCCAGCTGTTCTGGTTTCCTGGATGGTTTTCCTGGTTTCAGGGCTCTGCGACAGCAGAAAACGTGAGTTCTTTCCTGAGCTCTTTCCAATATCCCATTTGTCAAAGATGGGGAAACAACCCACCCAGTCTCTAGCCCTCTCCGTCCACATCATCTGGGCTGCAACAGAAAACAGGACCTTCTGCACCCCCAAATCTTCTCTGCTGCTGCTTTCTCCAAACCCAAGTGGCACTGATGCCCAGCGCACAGGGGGATTGAGGAGAGCTGAATTTTATCTTCTTCCTGTCGGCAAAACCAGTTTCAATTCGTATAATGGGCTCAGATTTCCGAGTGAAGTGGAAGGTAGTAAAAGCCTTTGCAAGGCCTTGGCTTCCGAATCATGTATGTGTTTGGCATCTCTGTTCTGATGTGGGCTCATGACTTGGTTTGAGCTAATGTGGAAATACATTATTCTGCAGTAGCACATCAGGACGTGTATAGAGGAGGAAAAAAGCAGCAGACCACGAGATGACATGCTAAAGGAAAACGTACAGGAGAAGACCTTGTCCAAGGACACCTTTCTTTAGCCACTTGTGGGTCTTTGTGCTCAACAATTAAAGATTATTTAGGAAGTTTTTGAACTTCAAGTGCTAGAATGTGAGAAGCGGTAAATAGGTTTTGTCAGGCAAATTTCTTAAGAAGATGTGGTTGTTCCAAACAGGTTCATCCAGACTTCGAGCAAGTCTTTGTAGACCGTTACTCAACCTTGCTCTGCACCAACGCTCCTTATGAGTTACTGACACCAACATGGGCTCCCCACTAAGGTTACTGGGTTGGAGGTGGAGAGCAAGGATGATGACGTGCTGAAACCAGCTTGTATGAGGAAGAGTATCGGTCACTGGGTGAGTGATCTCCAGGGATGAAGATGTTAGGTGGCCATATCTGCCTGCTTTGAGGTCTTGCGGTCTGCCTGTGGAGAGGTTCTGGCTGTTTGGGATTATCTTGAGGGATCCTTCCGATTTAATTGGCTTCCTCAAGAGCTATCACTTGTGGAGACTCTTCCAGTCTTATCTTTCAGTCACCGAGTATCTGGGGCACTGGCCACTGCGTTGCTGTGCTGGCAGCTCACCCCACCTCCTCCTCACTCAGCATGGAAACAGCGGTCCCGTCAAGTTGCCTCTGGTGTCATCCCTTCCAGGATCTTGGTGGGGTCCATGTAGCTGAAGTCCTGCCTCGTTTGGAAAACCCACAGTGTATTTCTTTAGTAACTCTGACGTTCTCTTCCCTTTCCCTGGCCTCAGTTGTTGCTAACCTGTTGCTGTAGAAAGTGTGGTAGATGTGGTGCAGTAGAGAGATTTCCATGAAATGAGGCCATTTGTAGTGTTGGCACGTGGGAAGGAAGAGATGCCGTCCTCCACCTGGCCTGTTGCAGAACACTGGAATGCTTTTAGTCCATTTTTTCCAGGTTCCATCTCTGTCCAGTGAAACCCCAATAACTAGAATTATTCCATGTCCTTCTCTTAGATGCTCTCAATCTGTCTTTTTACTGAGTGGATTTCACCACTAGTCTGTGGAGCAACAGTTGCCCTGAGGGCTAATGCTGGGGGAGAGCTTGTTTGTGCCATGGGGCTGAGGTTGGAAGCCTCCAGAGAAGCTTCAGATCATCATTTGCACCCCCTGACTTAAGACTCCAAGGCCTTTGGGTTTTTTGCACGAGTGAAAAATGCCGTGCCCTGCCCCAAGCCCTGGGAGGTCCCCAGTAGCTCGCCCTTTCCCCATGAAGAGCTGCAGCCAGGTCTGGAGCTGTCACTCGGAGGCAGTGGTTCAGACACACAGACTGTGTCCTCCTCGCAGTCGGGGTGACAGTCACCGTGGGGGTGGGCAGACCTGGCCGCTCTGGTGCTGCTTCTCCTGTAGGTCATGTTTAGGGTCCTGGACTCCTGTTTGAGCGCAGAGAAGTTGAGCCCAGGAGGGAGAGGGACGTGTGATGGTCACGTGAAAGGTCAGCAGCAGAGCAGAGAACTGATCCAGGTGAATTGTGTTCTACAGCTGTACCTACAGCCTGTCCTGTCTGTGTCCGACAGGCGACGGGAAGAGGCCCTCGTGTCTCACTTGGATAAGGGCACACCTTATTAATAGTGTGTGTGTGTGTTGGCTTTTGGCGCCTGTCACAAGCTCTGTCCTTCCCTCCAGCCTGTCCCGATTTCCCGGAGGGATGAAATGGGAGCCTGGATCCGATGCTGCTCCGTCCGAGCCGTGCTCACCGGGGCTGTCGGGGCGCTGGGGAGGGGGGGAGCGGGTGTCACTCCTGAAGAAATCAGATGCAGGGAATGGGCGGTTGGGCCGCTTCTCTAAAGCGGGGGGAAACGGAGGCGCGCGAGGACACGAGCTGTTAGTTTGGGAGGGAAAAATCAAAGGCCAGTTTTGGAAAGAAAAGCTCTGGCTACAAACGGGCGCTGGAGAGTCCTGCCCGCTGGCAGCTCTCTCTGGGGACGGTGCCTGGGGCTTTGTGTCCCACCACCCGCTGTGGGGCTCTCGGCGTCCGCTCCAGCAGCATCGAGGTGCGGGAAGGCAAGAGGAGAAGCCGGCGGTGGGCCCTGGCTCTCAGAGATGTTAAGAGGCAGGTATTTTCTCCTTAATGCGTCTGCAGGACCCTGCTGCCGTCTCCCGAGGCCCAGGCACCGGCTCCCGGCTGAAAGGAGCTGTGTGTCCCTCGGTGGAAGCACCGTTAAAGGTAAAAACCGCAAGGGCTCGGGACAGAAAACTCATGTTGAGCACACCCTGCCCTTTCTGCGAGGGTGAGCTGAAAAGTGTGTTTTAATCAGATGAGGGGGGGGGAATTAACAGAATACCATCTCCAGAAGCCATCCAGGACTCTGTCCAGGTTTAAAAAAAAAAAAAAAAAAAATAATCGCCAATATCATAAACAAATTAGACAGTTTTCCCTTTTACTTGGCTGTCAAAAATGTGCTCTGTGCCCTGCCTGAAGGGAGGTGCAATAAATTTTTGGGGAATGAGATGCGTCAGGGACAGGAGAGGCTTTCCGGGACCCGTGGGTCTGGTTAGAAAAAAGCACCTTTTGGCTACAGTTGGAAGGGGCAGCGCTCCCTCCTCATCCATTTGAGAACGGGGAGTTGGAAAGTCCTGCATCCAGGTCCTACAGCCTCCCGGGGCGGTGCCCACATCGTTTACGGGTTGTCTGAGCTAACGCCTGTCCCCCGGCAGATTCCAGGGGTACATCCAGCTCTCTGGGTATTTTTGGGAAACGCAGCAGCGACGTCCTCCCAGCGGGGTGTTCGCTTGCCGGGTGGGCACGGCTGCAGTGTTGGTGCTGGCCCTGGGGGTGTTGACACAGTCGGGAAGGTTGTAGCAGGAGCGTAGCTCTTCCGTGCGGAGTTTCTCCGCTTGCCACGGCAGCTGGGCCTTCAAAGGCCTTTATGAACGTTTGGTTTGTGCCTAAACCAGCAGCTTCCTGATGCCACCACCGCTGACTCAGTAGCTCAGCTCCACTCGGTTCCTTTCCCTCTTGTTTTAACTCCATTGACCCACTAAATTCTGTATTTCCTCCTGATCTGTCCCCCGGTAGCCAAACCACAGGATTTACAGGAGAGAGGTCCACTGGAAATGGCACTTACTGGAAGAGCCTCTGGATGGGGATGGAGTCTCCAGTTTTGCTGTTGGTTTTGCAGGACAGGTTGGGAAGGGTCCTCCAAATGGTTGGACTACATGATCTTAAAGGTCCCTTCCAACCCAGGCGATTCTGTGATTCTGGCTTGGGTGTTTCTGGGGAGCTGTTGTGGAGCACAAACCCCTCGTGTGCTCCCACCAGGGAGCTGAGATGGTCACCTCTGATGCAGTGACCAAGTGTGTGAGGATGGGATTCACTGCTGCTCCTCGGGTGGGTGAGCCAGCTGGAGAGTGCTGGTGTCGCTGCCTTAGAATCATAGAATTGTCGAGGTTGGAAGGGACCTTAAAGATCATCTAGTCCAACCATCAACCTAACTCTGACAAAAAAAATAAATAAGAAATAAGCAATTAAAAAAAAAAATAAATTAAAAAAATCACTAAACCATATTCTTGAGGACCACGTCAACCCGTCTTTTGAACACCTCCAGGGATGGTGCCTCAACCACTTCGCTGGGCAGCCCATTCCAATGCTGGATAACCCTTTCCGTGAAGAAATTTTTCCTAATATCCAATCTAAACTTCCCCTGGTGCAACTTGAGGCCATTTCCCCTTGTCCTATCTCCTGTGACTTGGGAGATGAGACCGACCCCCTGGCACTGGCCTCGAACCGGGGGATTATTTGTGTCTCTCGTTGCTGGTTGGGTTGGAGCTAAACCTGGCGTCTGCCTGGCTGGAAATCCTGTCGCTTTTGTGGCTGTAGAAAGGACTTTCCAAAACTAGTCTAGAACCCTGTCGTGTTCCCGAGTCGGTGGGAGCTACTCTTTGATGTGGGAAGTCCCATCGGTGGGTTTGTACAGGAGTAAAGGTGAGTGTGTGGGTGTTGGTCCTCCTGTTCCTTTTGACGCAGGGCTCCTACAGGAGAACACAGCGTGGTGGAGCCCGTCAGGGCTGATCCTTCACCCCGCTCTCCTCCCACAAGGTGCCAGCTGCCCGCGGGAGGCACGGAGGGCTCCAGGTACTTAAAGCTGGGGTTGGTGCTGCCAAGATGTGCTGCTGCCACCTCCCTGGCCGGGCCAGGGAGAGCCTGGGACAAGTCTTTTGAGGGCTCCCGGTGCAGCGAGAGACACCGTGCCAGAGCCGGGGTGCCTGGGGACACCTCTGTCCCTTGCCCCAGGGAGCTTTGGCTCCTCGGATGCCCTCTTTCCCAGCCCTGATAACCATCCTGTGGGCTCAGGTGGGCCCTGGGGCTGGATGCTGTTCGTTTTCCTCCCCTCTATTTTTTTTTTTTTTTTTTCTTTTCCCCCATCCCAGTGCAACATTCCCGGCGGTTTCGGCAGGGAGCTGTGGAATGTCTCCCGCTCCTGCCGGGGCCCACCTGAAACAAGACGGGCATTGACAGGGCTCTGCCACACGCAGACAGGGAGGGCTCTCTGCTCCCGTCCCCGACCCCACAGCGGGAAGAAATAACAGGAGGTTATTGGGTTGGATGGGTAACATCAAACAGAGCCCGGCCCTGGCTCCCACCCCGCCCTGGCAGGGCCTGGGGGAGCCTCTTGGGGCTCCTGCCTGGGGGAGCCTCTGGCGTCCTACACCCCCATAGGCTGGGGGTGCGGGACAGAAAGGCCCCGAGATGCTGCCCCGAATGTGGCCAGCACAGGCGGCCTCTGCCTGTTGCAGGAATGTGACAGCCCTTCCCAGCCCAGTCCCACGGGCATCCAGGAGTGAGCTGGCCGTGGGTGTTCCACAGAGCCTGTTTGTGCACAAGTGGAGGTCGCACGGTTGCGGGGAGCTCCCTGTTGTCCCCGTGTGCGTTGTGCGTACACCAAGGTTGTCACAAGAGCCTGTAGTTTCACCCCAGAGGCAGGCATTGCCTTTGGCTGCTCTGGGTGTTGGCGCTCTGCGGAGGTGGTGTCCTCCTGGAGGGTTCTGCCCCACCAGGTCACCCTCCATCCACCCTGGGGACACCTGGCAGGCAGCTGGAGCCCTGCTGAGCTGCGCCTGTTGCTGAGCTGCTGTTGTCACCAGCAGCCTGGCCGGGGCCACCCGTGCCCCCCGAATGACCGTGGGTGCTTTCTCTCCCAGCAGAGTACCCGCAGGGGCCGGTCCCCACCCTCTGGAACGAGCCGCCGGAGCTGCCCTCCGGAGGTGGCCCCTTCGACGCTGCCGCCACCACCACGGCCCGGCTCTCGGATGCCACCGCCTTCCCCCCCTACACCTCCGAGCTGGAGCCCGAGGACACCACCCACCTGCACCGGCTGGACGCTGGGGATGGTATGTACAGCTTGCTCTGGGATGTCCTCCCTCTGGAGTTGTTCTTTACGGGTCTGTCACCTCCCGGGAGGTGTGTTTGAGCCACCAGAGGTGGCCTGTCCCCAGCCACCCTGCTCTGGGGGTTGCTGCTGAGGTCTTTGCTCCTGCCCCGGGTCTGACACATCACAGGAGGAGTCCAGGTGGGCTCCAGGGCAAGAGCGTGCCCGGAGCCCCTGAACTGGGGAGCGTGAGCACCTTTCCTGGCTCCTGAACTGCAGCAGGTGCCTGTTGTGATCCGGTTCTGCAACAAGCAGCGCAGCTCTCCCAGTGCGGGTGTTTTAACAGGGAAGCTGAGGGCCAAAGACCCCCTTTATGACAGCTGGCCTTGTCTCCGGGAGCTGCCTATGGGGGGCAAGTGGCTGGCTCCAGCCCCCTGCCCGAGGGCTCCACGCTGCTGGGACACGGGACCACGCCTCGGCTGCGTGGTGGGGACACGGGAAGAGGGCCACCATGGCCAGGGAGGGGGCTCTGGGACAGCAGATGGCTGGGGACATGCTGGGTGCGGGGGTCCCTTCCCACCCGGCACCCCCCGGCTCTGCTGACCTCGCGCCGCCTTGTTCTCTGTCCCTGCAGGCTCGCTGGGGCCCGGAGCTATCGGTGCCATTGTCATCGCCTCCCTCCTGGGTACCTCTGTGCTCGTGGCCTTGGTCGTCATCACGCTGAGAAAGTTCTCTGCCTCCTGAACGCAATAAAAGATACTTCTGATACCACAAACAGCCCGTCTCCTGCCCTCGACTGCTCCCGCGCCACCCCCCGGGGAGAAACGCTGCCCGGGATGTGGCAAAGGCCACCCCAGCCTCTGCTGGGCAGCAAAGCTGCACCCCAAAGTGCTCCTTGCTCCTACCACCCCGTCTCCTGGGCACCTGGCAGGGCTCCACCACAGCAGGCAGTGGCTTTGGGCTGGCAACAGCCCTCTGGGTCTCCCCTGGGTGGCGGGTAACGGTGTTGGGCATCAACCTCGCACAGCTTTCCTTGGGAAGGGTCGTTGTTCAACTGGCGTCAACCACCCCGGCACTGCCCTGGTCTCACTCCCAGGGTGATGTTCAAGCTCCCACTCCCACCCCCGCTGCGTTTGGGCCGGTTTCCCCCCCCCCCCCAACCAGTCCCGCTGGAGGGGGGTGTTGGGGGGAGAGGGGGTGGGAGGAAGAAGACAGAGGCGTGTTGCTTTGGCGCTGGCTCGCTCAGCTATATTTCATCACACGGAGAGAGGAAAAAAAAAAAAAAAAAAAAACCAAAAGGAGACAACGAGAAGTTCCCCTCAGTTCGCTGAGGCAGCCCGACGGGGGCCTGGGGGGTTGGGGTGGGGGGCTGCAGCCCGATAGGGGGGCTTGTGAGCCCCAGGCCTGGCCCTGTACAACACTGGAGACCACTGGAAGGGAGGCAGGCGTGCAGGGCTGGGTCTGAGGAAATAACACTGGGGGCCACGTGGTGCCCGAAAANGCCGCCGGAGGAACGCGGTGAGGAACTGGTGTCCTGGCACGGGGGGACCTGGGTCAGCCCCCCAACTCCCTTCCCCACGAGCGAAAGAGCCGTTTCTGGCGCATTAAAGGGAGGGTTTCTGTGCTGTGAGGGACATCCCAGGTGGGCGTGTGGGGCTGTAGAGCCTGGGTCGGGCTGGGAAGCTGGAAGGTCCAGGATGTGGCGATTCCTCAGGCAATTTTAAAGATTTCCGAGAGCTGGAGCTCCCCGAGGTTTTGCATCAGAGAAGCTGTGGCTGCTGCAAGGTCTGGACCCTGAGCTGGAGGTTGGTTTGTACTGACTGTGGGGTGCTGTTGGAGGTGGAGGCGGGGCTGACCGCCTGGGGTGTCCCCATTAAATGAGCTTACCCCACCAGATTGGAAGCTGCGGCTCCTTCCTGGCCCCCAGCTCTGGGCTGGGCACTGGGAGGTGGCCGGGAGGGCTGTGGCTGGTGTGAGCTCCCCAGGGTCCCTCTCCCTGGGGTGCTAGGGGTGGCCTGGGCAGGTACAGCCCCGCTGGCTGTTGTCACATACAAGCGTGGTGGCACTCAGCTGGGGGAAGGCCTTCGCTCTCCCTTCACTGCAGCTCCCACCAGTTTGGTCCCGGGGGCTGGCTGCAGCACCCCTAGTGCAGGGCTGACTCTGGGCCGGTTGTCCCAGGGCTGTGGTGACAATAAGGACAGCCCCAAGGACAGCCCTGGCCCTCCCTCGGCTGGGTCTGGGCTCCATCAGCGGCTGTTCTCCACCCCCGTCCTCGAGCACAGCCGTACAGCAGCGCAGGCCACGGCGCCTGGAAGACTCTCCTTCGCAGCGTTAACGGAATGATGCCAAATGATCGATTTCCCTGACAGCAACAGCCCTGCGGCTGCGGCCACGGGTGGGACTGTTGGGAGCGAGGCAGTTGACCAACAGGCGGCTGTCGTGGGTCCGTCCCCTGGCCGGTTCTCAGTGCTGTGCCCTGGGCTTCATGCGATGCTCAGTGCCACAGCCGGAAAGAAGTGACGGCGCGTCTCCGCTGGCGACGGCGGGTGTGCATACATACAGGGAGGTGTGAGCCTGTACAGGGGTTGTGCGCACGCTGTACAGGTGGTGTGCGCAGCCGGGCGGTGTGGGGTAGGAGCATGCAGGCAGCGGTGGCGGGACAACAGCTCCGGGCACTGGGGGGGGTGGGGGGGTAATGTCACACCGTCCTGTTGCCATGGCAGCTGGGGTCTGATGGTGCTCCCCGTGGTGGTGCGCGGGAGGCGCCGGTGGAAGAGGGGCTGAGCCGTGGGGCAGGGCCCAGATGTGCTTTGAGGCCCTCGAGCTTGCAGAGATGTGGGTCCGGGGCCGGCGAGGTTGGGCTGCTGGTGGAGTGGGGCTTGGGCACGGAGCATTTCGGAGCCTTGGGCTTGGAAGCAGATGGGGAAGGGGCCCCACCGGCTTTGCAGCAGGACTGGGGAGGTGGAATTCCCGGGGCTTATCCCAGCCTGGGGCGGCGAGACGACCCCTCTGCCATCTCACGGGGGTAGAAACTGAAACAGTTGTAGGAGGGCCCCGAACTCTAAAGGCAGCGACGAGCTGCAAGGGCTCAAATTGGGTGACGTTAATTGCTTGGTGACATTTGTGGCCACGTGCCTCTCCCAGGTGGCCTGACCCGGCTCCAGCCAGCACGCGTGCAGGGAATGGTGGTCAGCTGGCCGGCACCCGGTGGCCTTTGGGCTGTGTTCCATTTGGCTCGTGCTCTTTGGGGCTTTACAGAATACCTGGAAAGGGGTTATTTTAGCCAGTTCGAAGCACTGACCTTCCAGGGAAGGATCGGTGCGGCGGGAAGCGCAGTGGGGAGCCCAGGAGCTACAGTCTGTTTGTTCAGGGGTGCGTGTGCCAGGTCTGGCACGCCAGGTCCTGCACCACGGTCCACGGTGCCACCACCACCACCTCCTCCTCCCAGCTGGCATCCTCTGCCCCGCTCCCAGAGGCGCTCCGGACGCTTGGGGACGACAGCGGTCACTGGCGGTTCCTGCTGCCCAATTTCCTCCGCTGGCTGTCATCCGACTTGTGCACCCGGAAACACTCCTTCAAGTTCTGGGCTCGGATTTTGGGGTTCAGGATCTCCTCCCCCATAGAACTGGGGAACCAGCCCCTCTCCTGGTCATGAAGACGCTCCCCAAATATCCAGCCTGAGCAGAGACAGAGACAGGCATCAATGGGGAAGGAGCAGCCCTTGTGCCAGTTGTGCTGGGAAGAGCCCATGGAGCTGGCAGTGCTTTCTGGACGCTGCTCAGAGGCCTGTGCTGGAGCAGACCCAGTTTGTAAATCTAGCCAAGGAGGCCCGCTCGCCTGAGCAGCACTGTGTTTGGTCAACTGGCCAGCAGAAAGCGGGCACTGCTGCCCCCTGAGTGCTCTGCACTGGCCCTGATGCCACAGGAGTGGTCCACAGCAGAGACTGAGCTTACTAGTGACAAGTGCCCCTCAGAGACCAGGACCAGGCGGCTGTGAAGCATCATCAAGGTAAGAAGAGCTCTCGGTTACACCCAGGGTGGCTGTGCCAGCCCTGCCACGGCTCGGGGCAGCCTGGATTTGCTGAGCTTTAGGAGGAGGCAGTAGCCCTCTCGGCTGTGATGCCGATGCCAGGGTCTCTCCTGGCGGGAGGACCTCGACACCCACCTGCCTACGGTGTTCCCCACCCTCGCACAGGGACCTCCCACCCAGCCCGTCCCCCGTACCGTCGTCTGTCTTGTCCAGGATGTTGAGGACATCAGCCAGCTCTAAGGACAGCTCATCCGGCTGCTGGGCCACGTACGGGTGGACACACTGGATCTGCGGACAGTCTGCGGGGGAACGGGGTGGGAGTGAGGGATGGACGGGGACGGAGCCCGCCGCGAGACAGCACCGCGAGCTCTGGTCTGGTAAGAAAACCCCCCAGAGGCCAAGGGGTGCCCAAGCCACAGGGACCAGGGGAGCATCTCTGCGGGGAAGGGAGCTGGGTGCATATCACCACCGTGGTGCCACCCCAAGAGCAGCCTGGGTGGGAGGAGGAGCTGCTGCAGCCCAGCCCGGGTTGGAGGGGAGCAAAGCGAGCGCCAGGCCCAGGGACGAGTGGGTATCGATGGTGGAAACACAAGGGGAGCCCAGGGAGAGGGTTTGGCAGAGGCCCCAGGCCTGGGGCTGGAGTGAGATCAGGGGTGGAAGAAGGTGCCCTGGGGTAGGGGTGAAGAGCTCCCAGCTCCCACGCTCTGTCTCTTACCAACAAGTCTGGATGTAAACGAAACGAACTTGGTTCTTCGGTTCGGGGCCAGCGAAATCATCCAGCGCTTCATCTCGCTCCTGGACAGGGGAGACAAAGAGAAGCCATGAGCACGTTTGTAGGGAACCCAGCTCTCCTGCCCTGGGCTCCTAATTCTTCTTCTCGCAGCCCTTTCCTTCCTGCCCCCTGGGGTCCTGGATTCACTGACGATGCTGAGACGCCTTTTAGGACACTGGGACCGGGAGGTCACGCGTGTCGCGGTGCTCTGTGCCCTGTTGCTGCAGGCCCCCATATGCTGGCTGTCCCCCCAAGCAGCACGATGCCCCTTTGGGGAGCAGCCCAGCTTCAGAGAAACCAGCAGCCAGGTGTGGGGGGCCTGGCATCCCCCCAGCTCTAACCAGCAAAGGCAGCTCCTGGCTGAGCTGGGTCAATAGGAGGGGTTCTTCCTGGAGAAAAGCAGTTAAAGGAACCATTTATTCCCGCAGCTGCCATGCGGGAACGTTTAAAGGGCAGATCTGATTAATTCTCCTGCAGACGAGCGCTGCGGCATACCCAGGGTACCGCTCGCCTGGCAGCGGGTGAGACAACAGGCCCATGCGGACACGTTGCCAGATCCAGCACGCTGTGAGGCAAAACCTGCAGCAGGAGGGTGGGTGAAGATTTCACAGGCGCTGGAGGAAGCCCCAAGCCCTGTCCCTCCCTCCAGGCTTCCCTCAGCCCCGCTCGGAAACGGGGCAGCACATCTTCACGGGCTCCAGCTCCTGCCTGGGGGAGCAGCCGTGCTCCCGGCCCCGGGGGAGACACAACTTTCTGCCTTTTCAGATTGGTAGCTTTAAAGCCTGCACTTGACACACATCTGAAGCCACCAGAGTGTCTTCTGGGAGGAGAGAGGCCTAAAAGGGAGATGTGAAGGACGAGTGCTGTCAGGCTGATCTGCAGGGCTGGGAATACCTTGTGCTTTGGGGCTGAAGCCTGATGCCAAGGGCCAGTGAAAGCACCTGAAAGCTGCCAGTCGAGTGAACACCCCCAGTCCCTCTCAGCTCCAGTCCTGCCCCTGCCACCAGCTGTGTCCAAATGCACCCCCAGCTCCTGGTGGAGCCCACCCAGGGCATTAGCTGCAAGCTGCCACCAAGCAGGTCATCACTGCTCTACGGGTTCAGAGCTGGGAAATGGCTGCAGGAGCTGAGGAACAGATGCAGCCGTGTCTGTTCAGCACCCACTTCTCTCTTCTAATTCTCCAGTTTGTGCCCCCATCATCCCTGGGGTTCTGGAAGAGTGGCCTTCAGCACCCCTCAGTGCATGAGACTGGTGACCGTGCGCGGGACCACACGCTCGCTGTGGCCACCTAGAAGGGCCAGGTCAGGATGCAGAGGCACAGAACTGCCACCCCCCTCCCCTGAGCTGAGGCAAACCCTGCCCTGGTTTATCGTTCTCTGCACAGCTCAGCCTCACAGACGTCAAACGTGCGCTTGCCCTGCATAACGTGACTGACATCTCTATTTTGGGCACAGCAAAGCTGTAGTCGCGTGTCTGGGGAGAAGGTGAGGTTCCTCGCTGTGCAGGGGGCTCGTCTTCCTGCTGCCCGAGCTGCTCTGCCCTGGGGAGGGGTCAGGGTGGGCAGCAGGATGTGGTCCCAGCCGGGGCTGGCCTTCGTTAAGGGATATGGATGTTGAATGCTGGCCGACTGACAGCAATGTAGCATCGAGCTGGGGGGTGTGCGTCATCTCTGGTTGCTGTTTAGCCGGTGGTGCTTGTACACCTGTAACAGCACAGACGCTGTGCCTACAAACCGTGGGCCTGGTAAGGCTTGGGTCAATGAGAAAGCCGTGCCCTGAGCTCTGAAACAATCAGGTCCGTCTTAGCGCAGCTGAATCATTTGCCTGGTCTGAGCTTGTTGGAGCCTGAAGTGAAAAATCACTGAGGCAAAAAACCCTTGTATCCAGGGAGACAAGGAGCAGCAGAAGGGCTGCGTGAGACGGGCGCCGGCTGTGGAAGGTGCTGAGGAAGAGGCATCTTCTCCAGCTTTGCCTACGGGCAGGAGCCACTTTGCTTCAGGGGGCTGGTCAGGCAGGGCCTTGATGTTTGCGGGGAGCCAGCTGAGCCACTGGAGCGTGCACAGCCTGCATCCTGCTTGCTTTTACTTTCTGTGTGTGCTCCGGGCTGTAAATTAGCTAGATTCCTGTGCCAGGGTTGATTTCTGACCTCTCTGCCCCAGCACCCGGAGTACCTGTCCATCTTCCACCCCGGATGCTACAAATAGATCGTACAGGAGAGAAACCTGCCTGGTTTCACTAGTGCCTTTGGTCAGAGAGACCGAAGGCAGCCTCGGGAGAGCCGCGCCGGGCAGAGAGGGCTTGTAGGGCGAGCAGTGGGACCCTCCCAGGAGAGAGAGCAGAGCTGAGCGCGGGCAGGGTGGCTGCTGTACTCACTGGGACGATGCCTTCAGCATGTAGCTGGCCTCCCGGTCGTCTGCATTCTCCAGCAGCCTCAGGATGAAGACGTTGGCCAAACTCTGCCCCTGGTCTTCTAACTCCTCTACCCGAAGAAGCCCCCGGGGAGCCGAGTCAAACACTTGGTACTTGTCCCTAGGAGAGGTTAGAAGATTAGGAAAAAACTGCAGTTATCCCAGGAGGCATTGGCTTCAGCCACCCAGAACTGTCCTCGGGACACATACCAGGAAGCTTTGTATGGCAGGAGGATAAAAGTTGCTCTTCTGTGGGCAGGGATGAGCGGGTGGCTACGAAAACCCACCTCAAAGCAAGAGACCATCTCCTTGCTCTGCCTTTGGCACCCGGCGTGGCCTAGAACAAGCTTCTCGCTCTCTCTGAGCTCCCCAGGTACAAAACACAGGGAGTTCTCCCTCTAAGGGGACTGTGAGGCTTAATTCATTCCTGTTTGTAAAATGCCTCTGTGTTTTCTGGATGCAGGCTGCCGCAGAAGCAAAATATTTCCAGGCGTACAGACACTGCGGCGACATGTTTATTAGAAAGGTTGGACCAGCAAGATGCTCTCTACCGGTGAGCCCGGCTAATGCTACAAAGAACGCGCTGTTCTCCGGGACCCGTCTGTTTGTGCTGCTGTATTTCACTGGTGTCTGGTTGCACAAGACCTCGTCCTAAGCGTGATGACGTCCTCCTCCTCCTCCTGAGGCAGGTTACGCCATGTCAAATATAACCGCTAGCCTCAGGCCTGGATTTATACTCCTCCCTGCTGCTCAGATTTTTCTAGCCTGATTTCTTAGAAGTTTAACTGACTAAGCCTGAGCTGTTCTTCAGGCAGGGATGAGTCAAAAATCACATCTTGACAGGAAGACAAGCCTCCTGGGCCAGCCCACCAGTGGACGCAGCTCACTGCCACTCTGCAGAAGGATACCTGCTCCTTCACCCTGCTGGGAGACCTGGCCTGGAATCTGTTCCAAGTCCTGTTTGCCACAAATTTTCAGCTGGAGAGAGCTGCACCACCCACGAAGAGTCAACTGTGCTCCGAGGCAAGGTGACTGCCGGAGGGGGGCTTACAGGTCAGGCCAGGATGCCCTCCCCGTGCCTGGGGGATTGGGGCACAGCATCACAGCTTGGTTAAACCCAGGGACAAACAGGACTAATGAAGCACCCCGCGTACTACCCACATTTTGCACTCACCCAGGAATTTGCCGGCAAATGACCAGCAGATCATTGAAAAGGAACAAGTAGATTTCTCTGAAGAGTTTCTTGGTGCGAAGTGTTCGTGATGTCTTTGGACCATTCATTTGCTGCAACTCCCCTTGCTTCAACAGCCAGCGTGAGTGAGAGATGATGGGCACAGACTAGAAGTGAGGAAAAGATGGCAAAGATCAGGAAAGCAGCAGCAGCAAAAAAAACCCTGGGCTTAGGTGGTCGAGATGCTGAAAGCAACAGGAGACACAGAAGGAAGCACAGTGAGCCCCCATCACCACCCCTTGCAGAGGAGGACAGAGAGGGCAGAGTGCTCCACCATCCCCGTTGCAGCCTGGCACAGGGTGTAACAGAGCTCAGGCAGGGACACGGCAGGGACCCAGAATGAAGAAACACTCCAGGACAGCGATGCTGGAGTGCCAAGTGCTGGATTCAAACACCAGGCTACGCCCTGCACAGCCCGATCTGTCTCTGGGGGAATCCCAGGTCCAGGAGACTGACTTTCAAAAAGAATGTACTTGGCTTTTTGGCTACAAAACCCCCAGGTTAAATGGGTTCTCACTGGTCGGGTCTGTCCCAGCCAGGAGGAGATGCTGCCCGTGCAGCCACCACAGCACTTCTCCTAGAGTTTTACCACATGTTGTGTTAAAAACAAGAAGCCCAGAACAAAGCACATCTTGTATCAGAAGAACACTACGCTTCCAGTCAAATGGCTGAACTATTGGAAAATATCAGCTTAACTGCTACTCCTTCCACCTTCACTCCCTCCCTGTGTCCGTCAGGTGCCCGGTGGCACAGTCTTTCCTTCCACACTCTTTCAGCAGAGGAGCCCTGCCTGCACCAGTGCCCAAGGAGGACCTGCTGCAGGGACGAACCGGCTCCTGCCTGTCAGTACAGCCTCAGCTTCACAAGAGATGAAGGCAGTGTTGTGGCTACCACCGTCTACCTCTGTCCTCTGGTCTGTGGTCTAGCCCTCACACGCTCATAAAGTGCTCTGGAAAATAGAATTCTCAGAAGCCCAGTCCCTAAATTTCTTTGCTTCGGTTGTCCAGGTACGTAAAATGTTGCTGGGAAGCTAAATATCCTCCTTAAAATGTGTGAAGCAGACAGATCTGACAAGCATTTCCACAGCACTCAAGAAAAGAAATGGCAACATTCTACTTAGCACTGGAGTTTCACAGCATATATGAAATGAGATCTGGTCAGACACCCCTAAATATTGACTCAGCCATTTCCTGAGTGGAGCCAAAATAGATCATCAGCAGGTAATTAGAGACTGTACATAACGTATAAACACAAAGATGAATCAAAATGGTGGGACAGTCTTCATTTATGGTATTTTCTGTCTTTGAAGCGTTTTGCTTTGTAGCTTTCATTTTCCTTTCATGTCATTTGTCATGTAAAATAATAGCTGAAAGCTGACCTAGATTTTGAAGAGAGGTGAGAGAGAAGAGCCAAAGGCTTCGGAGGGGGACAGTGTGGACCAGGCCACCACCAAACACTCGCTAAAAGGAGCGCAATGAGGTTACTGCTGCCATGTCCATGCGCACAACACCCGGACGCTGTTGGCTCACTGTCTGCAAAGGGTTACCAGCCTATGCTCATACCTTGATCTTGAATTCCAGCTTCTTCTGGATGCTGATCATCTGTTCTGTTCGGCTCATCTTCCTGACACCTTCGTTGCATGCTTTCACCACCTGGGAAAAAATAAGAGTAGAAAGATTTGCCTCCACTGGCCTTAAGCAGGGAAGTGATGACTGACAGCAGGGAAAGGCCTGACTGTGACAGGGTAAGTGCAGGAATTGACTGAACCAAGGTCTTCTACCAGTGCTGCATTTGCATGAAAAACAAAAGAAAGAAAGAAAAAAAAACAACAAAAACCCCAAAACACCCAGAAGATGTTATAGCTGGAAGCTGACTATAAGAGGACATGTTGAATGGCTGCACGGTTACCAAAGCAGACAGTATTAAGCAACACTCCTGGTTGCTCGGGAAAGGGAACAGTTCGTTTGCCAGATCTTGACAAACCACGTATCTCATCTTTCTCGTCCTCAACACCTGAAACGAGGTACAGGCGCAGTATCATCTTCGAGAAGAGAAAGAAGCCAAAAATCCTCACTTTGAAGAAGCAAAAGCTGTGGTTCTGCCAAGCAGCACCAGATGCCAAGGCTCTGAAATGTCCCGGGGAAGGAGATGTTCATCACACAGAGCCCAGCTGTGTTCTGAGTACAAACTTTTAACTGAATAACCACAACCAAAGCGCAGGCACTACCCTATTACAGGGACCTTAACCTAGATGCCACTGCCTGTTTCATAAGGAGCAACTCTCTCGAGAACTGGCCAGGGAGAAAAATTACGTTGGAGAACAAGCTCTGCTTTGTGCTCTGTCTCTGCTACTCAAAATCCACCAGAATATCAGCAACTGAAACAGTGATCAGCTCCTACCTATCAAATAGGATACCTATAAAGAAAATAACCACCAGATGGTCTCTGTTGTGATGCCTGCACCCAGCTGGACACAGCCATCTAAACTTAAAACATTTTCAGATAAGTAACCATGCAAAGGGAGTTATGAAATTGATCACGAGTCACTGGCAGCTGAATATAGAAAGAGCATTTTTCCATCAGCAGTTGTAGTCATCTGCATACTAAAGCAACAGCTCTCCTCAGGCTTTTGACCAATGGAAAAGCAGTTGGCTACCAGATACACCATGAAGGATCCTGCAAATACTAACTAATGCAGAGCATGCTTCATTGCTAAGGTCTCTGTCTTTATCCCTAGTGATCTCCAAAGCGTACACCTCCTAGACTAGTTCAGGGCAAATCCAAGAGCCCATTTTGTTCTGGTGTTTCCATCAGAAGCTGCAACCATATCCTCACACTGACGTTCTATCAAAGTTTTCAATTTCAAATACTTATGTTGAATGGCAGGATTCAAGAGGTGTTCCAAGCTTCTGCCAGACAAGGGTTCCACCGCTCTGTCCCAGCCCAGAGAGCCACCAGCTACATCCAGATCATTCAGATACCAGGAGGTGGGATCGCCCTGTTTGACCATGGCAGGAACAGCCCAGATGGAAAACATGCCGATGCCTTCCTGGTGTTTTGTACACAGCAGTAACTAGCACAACGGAACACCAGCTTCAGGGGAGAGAGGGCTAAAAGCAGGCTTGAGTACTTCATTAAGAAACTGTTATTCTAGGTCAGAAGCAGCAGTGTGCTGTATTGGAGGAAACCTGACACAGTTGTACTCTGCTGCCTGTTGCAGCTAATTACACGTCCCAGCGGGATCCATCACCTTCAGGTATCTGCAAAAACAGTTTGTATTCATGGAGGACCCCGAGGGAAAACATTCTCTCTGCCCTTTCCTACAGTGGAAACATACACATCTGTTGTTAGCAAGGGATTCCTCATCACTGACATCTAAGTGCTGCTAGACAAGTCCATCTTTGAGAGTGAGGAAGGCTTAAGATAAGAAAACTACTCTTGAAACACAGTGACAGGATTCAAAGGGACAGCTCCAGGAGTGTCAGGAGTGAATACAGCTTGTAGGTTTTTTTCTGGAGGGGGGAACTGAGCATGATGGTTTAATCTTAATGGCCTTCGTTAGCTCATTCAAACTTACTGTTTCCAGCTCTTTGTGTGCGTCCAAGGCAGTGGTTTCCCTGTCAGACTTCTCTTCCACCTTCTTCAAAATATTCTGCAGGGGGAGGAAAGGCTGTGTTAACTCTGATCCCAATCTGACAGCACAGAAAAGTCTTTGCTAGCCTCAGAGTTATTTCTGGCCATCAGCCTAATTACGGGATAGGTGACAGAGTACAGCGACTCTCACCTCTTACCTCCTCTTTTTCATTAAAACCTGCTCCTATCTGACCTTATGTCTAAAAGAAATATCGCAGGCAGACTCCTATTTCATAAATATAAATGAATAAATAAAAATAGCTCAAGGTGGCACTAACAGACAGTGCTACTGGTAATCCCAGGGGGATAAGACCATTTGGGACTGAGCTGTTTTCTCATCCCCCCCAGAAGCACGTTCTCCAGTGCAGTGTTTAGACAAGCACAGGGGCAAGATGGCTCACAGAGCCTGGTCCAAGCCACCATGATGTAGAGCATTACACGGGGAGCATTCCTATGTTCTGCACTGTTCATCTGCAAGTCAGCATCCAAACCATCAGGCAGCTGGGCTGACGGGCTGTTGCCACCCTTTCTCGCAGCTCGACAAAGTTCCTCCTCAACAATTTTGCTAAGTAAAAGCTATCTGGCAAACTCAATGCTATTTTGGGGATGGTTTCTGAATGACTGAAGTCTTTTTTCTATAGCTGTTGAGAATGTCTGATTCTGTGGAAAGGCTTCGTTCACCTTGAGTCTTGACCATGGCTGTATCTAAGCCTCATTCACAACTGCTGGAAAGGAAAATTCCAGGAGTGATCCAGAAGACCTTCAGGGGAGAGAGGAGCAAAACCCTACCTGCACCAGCAGCTTGAGCCGAGTGATCCTTTGAAACGGCAGAATCAGGAAGGAAGAAAAGGAGAGGCCTTTGCACTTGGGATCCAGCTCCAGCTGTGAGATCAGTTCCCGGAAAGCTGGCTTGTCCTGGCTGAGAGGAGAGAGAGAGAGAGAGGGTCAGGGCTTTGAGTGCTACCCTGCCTGTGACTCTGGTATGTGGCTGATGATCCCAAAGCAGCTCGGTCCCAGAGACAGCATCTTCCTGGCCTCTCCCAATAGGAGAAAAGAGGGGAGGAGGGGACTCGATGCTCCTAGGTGTATTTTAGTTTAAATCTAGAGCTATTTATAGTGTTGGGGGAGGGAAAAAATAGACTTTTAATGTATAAGCCATGATAGCGTTCACATGTGTTAGCACATCTAGCTCAGCAGCATACGCTGTGTGCGTAGGTGTGTGTGAATGGGGTGTGTGTCCAAGTAGATGAGTCAGAGGCATAATTATATATTTTTACACAGTTGGAACTCTGTGACAAGGTGAAATTCACACAGTCGTAAGAACAAGGACAAGTCACAAAAGAGCTCAAGCTTGGCTACTCCTGCCTACTTAGCCGGAGGATGGAATTCATTATATGGCCTGAGAAGGGCACGGGCTGTGCCCGGGCCTTCCCTGACGGTGTTTGAGGCAGATGAGGGCATTGCTGAGCTGCACAGAGCAGCCTCACAAGCCCCAGCTGCCACAAAGACATTGCCTCTTGGCAACTGTGGGGCCCTGAGGAGGACTCACACCGCTGGAGTCCTGGCTAGCAGAAGCGGCACGGCTGAGAAGACACTGCTAACTGTGCAAAACCTGCCTTTGCCCCTGTGTGACTCGCAGCCATCCAAAAGAAGCTGTTGTAAGCGTTTCTCCGGGCTGCAGCAGGTACTGGTGTGACGGTGTGACTCGCCAGAGCTACAGCAGAACGGACCTGCATGTGTCTGAGGAACAGCCAGTTGGGGGGAGGAAGGGTGACAAACCTCAGGCTTCGTGTTCAGCCAAGCGCTGCAAAATTCTAGAGCTAACTAGGAGCCTGTGGAAGGGAGTCTATCCTTCTCAATTCACTCAGGTTCTCCTGCAGATGAAAAAAAATGCTGCTCTCTAGATTAATATCTAGGAATACCTCCATCTCCAACACGTCCAGCCTATTGCTGCTTTGCTTCCGAGTGGCTCTAGGCAAGTTGTTTATATTCTGCAATCACGCTGCTCACTTCTGACTGAAGGAAACCCTGTCGTGCCCTCCTTTTTGGAGAGAACAGTTGGCCAAGCTCAACAACTGCCCCTTAAAGTGTTGGTTTGTTTGGGTTTTTTTTCCCCCAAAAGCTGGAGCACAGAGAAGGGAAAGGATTAGGGCTTGTTACACTCCCCTGAACCAGCTGCTGCTCTGGGGAAGAAATACAGTGCTGCAAGTGCAATGGGGTGTCCTGAAAGAATCCAGGACACTGTAACTAAAGAAAAATTAATTCTCCAGCCCAGAGACAAGCTTGTAGGGCACTCTTTGTTTTGAGCTGGCGTAAGAGTATTCCTACCGGACCAGAAGATTTGCTAAACTTGAAAAATGCTGTAAAAATATCACAGATTACATGCTGAGGCCTAGGTTATATCTGTCTGTGTAACACCAGAATGTGAAGGAAATGGCCTTTTTTTTTTTTTTTAAGAAAATTTTGTTGTTCTAAAAAAACAAAACAACTCAGATTTGGGTAGGTCAAATGCCTTGCTGAGAAGCTTGGGAAAAGCAATGGTTGTTCTTGTCATCAAAGAGCTGTATTACATTCTTGGCCTTTCAATCTCTTGCCTCTACTTGCAGTTTAAAAATACATCCATTTCACAAGTGTCCTCTCCCCTGTGTGGACCACAAATATTTCCCACAGTTGAGAACTGCTGGCTCTGAATGTACTCGGTATGTTACTTGCATGCTATATCACAACACCCTTACTATAAAGCCTTTTAATTGTTTCTTTTCTTTTTATAGGTGCAGTGAAAAACCCATGAAGTGGGAAATCCTGTTCCTGTGCTACCCAGCCCTTTCTCACAAATATCAAAATTATAGCTAAATCTGTGGCCTATATAATTTTGCAAAACAATTCAGCATCAAGCACTAGAACTCACAGAAGCTGCTTGTAAGCTCTCTCCTGGTAGGTCTGGTTGGAGACGTAGGTGATGTACACGGAGAAGTGATTAACTGTATGCTGGTAGACAATATCGCACACATCCGAGATCACGATGTTCTCCTCCACCCGCTGCTCGAGGTCCAGCAGGAAGCTAGATGAGAAACCCAGCGTTCATGTTAATTGTGACCTGTCTGTCCCAGGTAGTTCCTAGAAGAAGCCCTTGGGGTTCAAAGCAATGAATGTGTCCACGGGCAATTTGGAAGGACAGTGGGTAACAGACTGCCCCTAGTCAGCTCCTCCATCCCTCTACAAATGAGGTTAGCTAAAGCGATGCCGTTCAGCCGGACAAAAATCCAGCAGCAGTTGTCTTACCGCTCGCTAACAGCCATGACATCCAGGACGTTGGAGAAGAGGATGTGTGCCTCCGACTGGTGTAAGATCTTTTTCAGACGTTCGTTCTCCATGAAGTGAGACACCAGCAGATTCAGACTCTTGTAATAGGAGGCTTCGGAAGTAACCAGCTCGAACATGGCCTGGGGGAGAATCCAGAAGGGAACAAGGAAATCAGCAGGTACCTTCTAGTTCTCTAGAGAGGCCCACATAATGTTAATCAGAACGTCTGTGCTGCACACAGTCATGGACCCTGCACCCCCTCTCCAGGCCCAGAGTACAGGGAGAGGTAAGCACCCAATGGCATTTGCCATGTGTCACACGGGATAGTGACTTGAACGGGGAAGATCTCCTCCCTCAGCCATCAGCCCTGGCTGTCTCTCTCTCTCCTAAGTTGTTTGACCACATTTCCTTCCATTGAGTCTCTCCAGGAGATTTACCTCTTTGTTCTCATTACATATAAGCAGCCTGATTTTGTGCATGTGGTTTCATGCTTCTTTGTGCATGCTTTCTTTCATGCCCCCCACTTCAGGGGCTCCCTCCTTCTTCCTTCGTGTCACTCAGATTTGAGGTGAGGCTGCTCCAGGCACCCTCTATGTCCACTTGTCACAGCCCTACACTTTCATCTCCCTTTTGGGGAACTCCCCTTGTCAGCCCCCATACACCCTCCAACCCCCCTGCTGATCGTGACAGTGCTGGCTTGTCGCTCTGCTCCTTGTGGCTTATTGTCCTTCCCAGGAGGGTCTCCTTGCACCATCCACGCTCCTGTTTTAGAAAAACTATGGTGTAGGGGCTGGGCTGTGCAACACCCAGCACATCAGTGTGCAACACATGCTCCTTGGGACAGAGCTTAATACAGATACACAGCTGTGGTGCTCCAAGCCCCTGTGTCTTCCCTCTCCTGAAGGAAATACAGGTGTTACTGCCCAAGTGATGCTCCCTGATCAACCCTGGCCATAGCCAATTCACCAAGGACTGCAACAAGACATGAAGGTCCTCAATCATTACTCCAAATTCCAGCCTGGCTTCCTCAGGCCAGGGATGTGGTCTGGGGAAGCGGAAAGACAAACTGGTGGTTTGGTTCAGAGATAAATCACGAGTTAATGAGACGAGGATGTAAAGCCTTCTGCCCACAGCAGGTGCTGCAGTCCACTGTTCCCACACAGAGTTCACCTACTGTTCAGGCAAGTGCTTGTTGTCTTTGTTCAGAGGCAGATAAAAGAGGTGATTATTTACACGCCTACTGAATCCGTTACATGAAGAAAGATTAATTGGAGATTCTCACAAGGAATTCAACATGGTGAAAGATCATTCGATCCTTCAGACATCTCTTGATGAAGGTGCACACAGGGCTCCTTGTCCTGGGGCTGGCCCATGCTGTTGCTCGATGAGTCTTGTTTCCTTGAACCTAGAGCTGCTCCAACCCTTGAGCCCGAGCTCCTCTGCCGCACCCTGGTGAGGGTGGGAGGGTGGTGAGGCTGCCCAGGTGGTGCTGGTGCCAGTCCCCATGCTCTGATGGCTCTCACAGGTGACAGGGACCCAGCCAGAGCCAAGGAGATCCAACGGAGCAGCAGGTACGTACGGCATTTTTTGTGCTGTGCATATAGAAAAATATCTTCCAAATTAGCTGAGGGTCTGTCTTGTGACTTGCTTGTTCTTTTTTTGAAGGGGGGAGTGTGGTTGTTTTTTAATTCTTTTTTTTTTATTATTATTTTTAAAGAAATGATTGGATACTCTCCGCTGATCAGTTTTTGGCCTTTTCGTGGAAATACCGCTATGCATCACAGAAGAACCTGAGGTACAGAGACCTGGGTTATATTTCTGACACTGTGCTGCTGTCTGAGATCTGGGAGGATGGGCACACCAAGGAGAGAATATTACTCAATCCAGAGCTGCTAAAATATCAGTTGAAGTGACATTTCATCTCCTTTGCGGGGTTGGTAGCCTGGGAAATATTCCCAGTAGGCAGCTAAGTCAAATAAGTTGTCCCTTCCTGCACAAGAGAAGGATGCTCTGCCTACACAGCCCCCAGAAGGGAGACAGAGCAAAGGGGGTGGGTAGAAATGAACGTACTTGGTCAGTGCACATGGAACAGCTGGTGTTTAAGGAGTAAAAAGATGGGTTTGGTTTTGTTTTGTTTTTCCAAGGCCAGATTCCTAATGAGAAAAGTGGAGGAGTATCAGCTCGACTTCTCCCAACAGCTTCACCAGGGGAACAGGTGAAACCAAGAGAGAACCCATTTTTCTGCACAACTGGCTGGGTCCTAAACGTACCTCTTACAGCTTTAACCATACCTTTTTATTAGATAAATGAGAGGAGAAGTGGAAATAGGTAAACACACAACAAGGAATAAGACAGGACGTGCTGGGATAGTCCATCCCTTCCAGATATCCTGGGGATTGATAGCACCAGCCATTTTCCTCCACAGCTTTCCAGACACTCTAAGCCAGGATTGTTCTTCTGCCAGGTTTGGTGGCAGGATGGCCATGACAGCCAAGATCAAGATCTGCCACCCTACCACAGCCTTTAAAACCTCCAGACAACTTGCTTAATCTAGAAGGTTGCTTACTGATCTGCAGAAGCCCCTCTGCCTATGTTTGGAGAAATTAATTTGTGTGTGTTTGCTGTTCACCCTACTGACAGGATGTTAGACCTGCACGGGCACACGCACAGGGCAAGCCATGCTAAAGAAATAACAAAATCCAGAGTGAAAATATCAATGCAGAGGGTTCTGATTTAAGGGAGCTGCTAGGAAAATAAAGAGCATCTCCATTGTTCAGGACAAGATTCTGGAAGTGTCCACAGCACATTCAAGGCACAAATTTCTTAATTTACTTTGGAGATCCAGCTGGTGCTCTGCAGACCCAAAGTACCGACTCCACACAGCCGACGGCTGTTTCCCTTTTGAATGGTAAGTATGAGCTGCAAACCTCCTAAACTGGCACCAAACAGCCAACCACACAACGTGATGATGTGAGCTCTATGGAATAAATGAACTTTACTAGCTCTAGACAGTCACTAGAAAAAAAAAAAAAAAGCCCATGAGCGTCTGGTCTCAGAATTGCAAAATAACTAGAAAAAAATTTGAACTAAATGTCAATTGCAGTAATATGATCTTCCTAAGTTTACAAATAGTCTGGAACTATCTCTTGGAAACATGACCAACGCTATTCCAACAGTCCTCTGGGTCATTAACTTCATGAAATTGAGTCATGTAAAAACTATACTAATCATTTTCATCATTTTATGTTTTGGCAGAGAGACTGAGAAAGGAAGAGAGAAGCAAAGCCTAAGAAGGAAACTTAGAAGATAAAACAGGAGAAAAATTAAGAGTCACCAAAGACAAGAGTAAGTAATCCTACAGAATAAATTCCTGTTGAGACAATACAGTATTTTATTGCATAGATGGCAAATATCTGTTCCCAATGGCCCTGCTCTCTTCATGTAAACCACCAGGTAAGAAGGGGAAATTCTGGTCTCGCCCAGAAGGGATGTTGCTCTGACCCAATGCCACGGCATCGGCTGTGACCAGCCCTCAAAGCTGGTTGCCTTCACAGGGCCAGTCTGACATCCACCTGCTGGAAGTGCAGTAAGTCCTGCAGGAGAGCTCTCTGGAGGTTTGAAATCTAAGGTTTGCTTGCTTAAAGAAGGAAAAGAAATATTTTCTGGGCGTTTTTGTGAAAATGGAAGAAAAGAAAAAAAGAGTGCCTACCTGTCGAATGTGCTCTTCCACACAGAGGCCTTGTCACCAGGGCACACAACCGGGTTCAAGTCCCTCTTTTGCTTGAGCAAAGAGCATTTTGAGAGCAGCAGCTCTCTGATCTAAATTCACACCATGACACATGGTGCAGATTAGTCTGTCTCTGCCCCTTTTTTCTAACGCCAAAGTGACCCGAATCCAAATAATCCCTGGCAAAAAACTTTATCAAAGCTCATACATCTCAGCAAAAATGGTTCAGTTCAAAGATTGATAATACTTTGCTAAACTATTTTTATTAATAAATTGTTTTGGACGAGTTCCGCTCAGCTCGGAATCTCCTAAAACATAAAAGATGAAGACAGTGTAGAAAAATCAATACAGTTAGCACGAAGAAAAGGACAAAACGAAGAAACTATGCAGGAAATAAAACAGGGACAAACTGAAAGGTAGAGAACTGAACTGGGAAAGCAGAATAAACCAGAGCCACGCCATAAAAAGGCCATACTGATATCTAATTCAAGGTTCATGCTGAAAGAAGTTTCACTGATTAAATGTTGTTTCTTCGTATCTCTCTGGATCACTACCTCTTCAGAGCCTGGTACCTTGGTGACAGAATTTGTTTTAACCTAAATCACATGTAATACAGTGTGTGTGTGTTTTCTCTCTCTAGTCACTTGTTCCTCCTGCTACATACATGTCGTCTGCCTTCATGTTGACTCCGCGTTGGAACCCAAACAGCATTTCTTTTGGCTTGTTCTTGCATCATTACATTTTCTAGATCGTTAGAAGAAAGCCCTTGGTGATTCATGTTTTTCTGTGTTTGATGCTCAACAGATGTCTGGATAATTAAAACTACACTGTCAATGACTTAGTCATTTCTGATAATTATTCCAGTAGCACATAATTTTCGTATTTCCCTGACCTCTGCGGTCAGTAACATGTCTTTTGCTTTTTCTTTTATTCTTCCTTTTTCTGCATTTGCACCCACATTTTTTGTGACAGTTCTAGTTGTCATTTTACATCTTGCTACTGTCACATTTGCTTTAGATGAAAAAGGCTGGTGTGGGAGAGGCCATCGCTGTCTGATTTCTGTTTGAGTTCCCAGGGCTAATGGGCCATGCTGCAACATTTTTATTTTTTTTTTTCTGAAACTGCTGGAGGGTGGATGCGTTTTTGGGGGGTTTTTTTGTGTGTGTGTGTTTTCTTTTACTTCCTGAAACTCCATTTTCTGGCTCATTTGTTCCGATCAGGACAATGACAAATTGCCTCCCATGACATGTTCCAAGCATCCATTGCTCTTCCAGTCGAGTTTCTTGTTTTGATGCCTGAAAAACACCCGTGTCTTGTTTTTTATCTTGTATTGATAACCTGCTCAGTCATTTTCTGTCATCGCTGATAGCAAAGACAAGATTCCTCTTGTTGTTCCTGTCTCTTTCATTTTGCAGATGAGCAACTTTTTCTCTGACTGTCTAAGCCCTGCTCCATCACAGCTATGGTGGTACTCCCTTCCTCAGCTGTGAACAGGGGTATTTCTTTCAACTTTCTTTCCATTTGTGTACTGGTATTTCCTCCTTGTGGTCTAAATAATACTCTTGTTCTGCCTTTCCTGGCTGAAGAGCTGCAAGTTCTCCTAGTCCTGCATTTACCACAGCTTTGAAGGCAAAATGGGTCAGAAAAGTACGATTTTTGTTCTTAAGACATTTAGTCCAGAATTTCTGCTGCCCTTCTGTACTTCAGGTAAATTCCTCCAATTTTCCTTCATGAAGCTGAACACTCTATGTTCACTTAATCGAGCCCTCATGTACAGCTCAGGCTCCCAATTCATATCCCACGTGAGTACAGTTCCAGCACAGCAGGAGCAAGCCATGCTTGGTTATAGCAAGGCTGACTTCAACATCTTCTCTTTAATTGCCTCAGTGATTTCTCCAGCCTTTCTTGTTTTCTGTCCTTGACTATCCACACAAAGCAAATTCTCCACTTTATCTATTCAATGTTCAGCCAATTTCACAGCTTTCTGGCTTGGAGTGATTTTATAATCTCTTACTGTGCTAATCCCAGAACAAACAGGAAGAAAATTTCAGCTCTGATAAACTAACATCGGGGAAAGCACAGCACTTCTTTAAGGCAGCACTGTCCCATCTCCATCTGCTTTATTTCTCTTGTTATTTAGGCCGAGAGAAGAAAATTCAGCACACTTAATGTTGGGGTTTAGCAGCACAGAGATTTTTTTCCTTGAAACACCTACAGGTAACGAACATAACTCAACAGCAATGGCAGGTTTTGAAATCCGTAATGCAAACTCTTAAGTTAATGCTTCTCTGTAAAATACTCTTCATTTTGAAGCAGAAAGAAAAAGGAAAGCTTGTAATTTTTCAGATGCCAGATTGTGTTTGTAATGCTGGCAGTTAGAACTACCGTGTTTTGCCAGGTAAACAGAACAAATCTGATACGGAAATAACCAGAGCAGAAGAAGAACGTGGAAAAGCAACAAATAACTTTAGTCACCTCCAGCCATAACCCTGACACACCAACAGCCTGTGCTTGCCAGCCCGGTGTATAAACACCCTTGATGTTGATTGCGCAAATCCAGGTGAACCTGGGGGAGACCGCTCACACTCTGAGATGCTCTTCAGCACTTTGGGTACAATCAAAGCCAGGGCTGAACAAATACGCTGCTACAGTGGTCTCACCAGAAGCAATCCTGGGGCAGGAGAATCGTAGGACCCACAGGATGGAGCCTGTGGAGGCCCATTGCTGGTATTATACCACACACCGCATGGGAAATGATGTTTGTTCGTCCCCACAGCTGGCTACAAACAGGGTGCCGTGCACTGACAAAGAGCACTCCTGCTCCCCACGCTATCCAAAATAGTAATCAGTTGTAAATTGTTGTGTGACTGATGTTTTCATTGATTGCAGCAGCTTACCCCCCCCCCACCTACTCCTTTCACTGTTTGATGCAGCCTCATAAATTTTACAGTGTGTGACCTCAACAGTGATGTCACTGCACTGTATGACTAGAAGGCAAATATACCTCTCATTATATTTTACTGTTTTGCATAAGTCTCCAAGTAACGTTTAAAAATAAGGAAGCTTATCAACCTCCATCTCTTCCCTTTCCATTAATGCTATCGCATTTAAAACAGATTACAGTTAACGGTTGAATTCTCCTAAGATTTCTGGTGGGAAGCATGTACCCTGCTAGTAACTTCAGAAGAGGATTAACGTGCACTGGGTACCAAAACCTCTATCGCAAGAGCCTCTTCATTATCCTTCCTTCCCTTTGTAAATTGCTCCCAACACTGAATCAGAAAAGGGTTCTTTTTTCGCTAAAGAAATGTCCAGCAGCAGCAGCGTATAGAAAAACCTGTGTAGTTTCAAAAAAAAAAAGACTGGTGCTAACCCGTGCAACACAGAGAAGTACTCAGCAGGGCAAGGCTTGTCTGTGACTGCTATGAAGCTTTTTAGTTTTAAATTTTAATCATTTGACTTAATTTACTCTCAGCAACCCAATTAAGGAACACTCCCCCCTCCCCCGTTACCTCCTGCAGCTTGATCTCGTCTGGCTGGAGGATGCTGAGGACCCCACTGCTCCGGATCTCAGGAAGATCCTGCCATAAGTTGAACCTGGAGTTGGAGTTCCTCAGCAAGCTGATTTGTGGTGGAGCTTTGTTTTCGGTTGTACTTGTAGGTTCTGCTTCAGATGGGGTTTCCTCACTGGGCGAGCTCTCCTCAGGGTCTGTCTGTGAATCCTGCAGTCGTCTGGTTTCAATCTCCTGGCGTGTGGATTTATCTCGATATTCCTGATACAAGAGCCCTAGGAGGCAACACCGACAGGTCTGAGAGGCTACAGCTGAACAAAAGAGTAGGAACGTATTGTGGGAAAGGATGTTTGTTTTGCGTTAGTTCACCTCGGCAGAGGTGAGAGAGATCCCCTCCGTGCTGAGCGAAAATGCCAATTACGGCATTCCTATTTCAGCCAGAAGTGGAGACTATAAATGGAAGGCCATTTCTAAATCTAAAGTGCTGTCAACAATCTGCTGTCACAAAACATTTAGTAACACAGTCAGATGAATCCATGATCAATCGGAAGACATAAACGGTTTGTTATGTTCCAGGCTTTGAAATATTTCTTTCAAACCTTGATTTTCTTCTGCAATATTATTATGTTATATAGTTCTACAGATTGATAGGTATGTGTAAGCGTGTGTCTGGAAAAATAATACTGCACACATCAGAAGTACTTTAAAGGGGCAATTTGATGGCCGTGAAAATCCTTGAGGAGGAAACACTGAGTTGCTGTTAAGGCATTGCACGGGTGAAGCATTGGGACAACAAGCCACAGATAGCAGTTTGTTTTGGTATTGACTTCATGGTTAGACTTGGACACCTCGCTTAATTTCCTTCTGCTTTCCTTCTCAGTTTCTGTGATGATTGAAGACAGGAAAATAACACTCAAAAGGTCCCTGAATGCCGCAGCACTAAGGAAGAGGCTCTGAATTCACACCATCTTGCGGCACATCAGCCACACGAGGTGTCTTCTGAGTTCCAGTTACTAACTTCAGGAGCAGACAAAATTGCACAGAATTTACCCCCACCTGATTTCATCTGACAGCACGAAAAAGGTAGGAATCCTTAAATTCCTTGGCTGTCTTTAGAAGATCTTTTGTCTCTCCCAGGGCTTTCTAACTGCCCCATTTCTCTCTCTGAGCCATCTGTAGGATCCAGAATATTAATTGCTTGAATATAAAATGTAATTTAGAAAATATGAAAAGACAAGAGAGCATGAGCCTGCTCTGAGTCACTCCCCTTACTCAAATTGAAGGAGCGCAATTTACGTTATCTCTCTTGGTTTATACTTGAATTGCAAAGTGTAGCATGAATGAATAAAGAGAAAAGTCCTTGATGTTAAAAAAAACAAACAAACAAAAACAACAACCAAAACCAGCAAAAAAACAACCAAAAAACCCCCAAACCCTACGTAATTTATTTTGTCCAAATCATTAGGGGTTAAAATCTATCTGGTCACATGCATTCACGACATTGGATCCCCGAAGCAGATTCTATGTGCAATACGGTGAGAGACAACCGGGTCAGGAGTTGGTCCAGGGAGGGCAGAAACATAGATGTCGCCACCTTTTAAATCTCTGGGCCAGTCTTCAGGAGGCTCTGTACCAGTCACTTAGGTTAAAACTATATCGAAAATATGCTGGGGAAAAGCACAGGCACAAAGGACAGCATTACTGCAGTCTGCGAGTGTATCCTGTTATCTGTTCTCCCTGGAAAGATGTTCAACACCGGATTAAAATAGCAGTAAGGGTAGCTGTGCCTAGGAAACCATACTGTCTTCTGTTAGCTTCCTACACGATAACCGGAGAGAGGAGACTTCCCCTGAAGTTCTGCATGCTGCCGCTACTTACATAATTCCTCTCTGCGTCAACCAGGCTTCTGTGGCTTTCCTAAGCATTTCTGCCCCTTATTCAGCATCAGTGAGGGTGCTGAGGACGCGGTGGGGTGGAAAGGCTCCTTCAGGAACGGAGGGGAGAGCCTGCTAAGTCGGAGGTGCTTGGAGTGGTACCGATCTGTGAGCTCAGTGGGCTTGAGGGCCCTGGGGCAGTAGGAGGGCACGGGGTGCTTTTGGCCCCACCGAGCTGCGCACCAGAGAGTGGGACAGGCTGGGAGGTAGCCCCCTGCAGCAGTGTGGGCAGCACTTCATCAAGGGAAAACGTGCTGGGAAACGGAAGCATAATCTATGTATTTTACTCATATCGGAGATAATTACACTTGCAATCTCTGATTGTACAGCCATGTTGTGCTGGTGGGTCTGCCCTGCAAGTCAAAGGTAATTAAGGATATTTTGGGTAAAGGGCATTTAGCGTCCCTTGTATAGATATGGAGGGAAGCCCTTTAAAAAAGATCCTCAAGATAAATTTCCTCTTTGCTTTTAAGGAAATAAAATCCAACTTGACTTTTTTTCCAGGTTCCCTGCCTGACCAACCAAACAGGGAAGACCTTTGGAGCCTTTGGTGGCAGACAAAGGCAGATACGGACAGGGGGAGATGGTCTTGACTAAAGGCATCTACCACCAGAATTTGGTCAGAAATGACAGCAAGGTAAGTCATTTTAAGGAGGGAGCTGAAGAGAGACTGGCTGAAGCTCCACCACAGACAGCAATACAGGGAGGAAGCAGAAAGGTGATACCAGCAGAAAGACAAACGACAGGTAGATGTTCAGGCAGAAGAAGGGTAGGAAGAAACAAAGAAGGTTGTGACAGCAAAGATAAAAGATATTCTCGCTATCTTGGTGTAAAAGGTCCATCCACATGTCAGTAAAGAGGTTACAATGGGTAGAGCAAAGGCTTAGATGACAGAGAGGGAGAGAAGCCATGCAAAAGCCTACTCTGGATGTAGCAGGAGATGGTCACGGCACATGTTGGGTGGTGTAGGAGACGCAAGGGCAAGGAACAGGGTTCTGACATGTTGAAAGGAGAGCGATACATCTGGGAACTGACTGAATGTGTAGAAAGAAGCTGAGATCAGTAGTTGAATGTGACTCAGAAGATACGATGCTTTAGAAAATGCTTACATTTAGTAAGTGAACAAGTACAAAATGTCAGAGACCCGTATGAGCTCCATCATTGCTTAATGTCCCAACTGTCCCCACTGTGACCTGGCTAAAGGTTAACCATGTGGTCAGACCTTGGGTTTGGTGTCGCCTGTTGACTTAAGTGGTTAAGGCTGATCTTCCTAAGGGGTGTTTACATAGTTTATATAGTACATAATAGACTTTTTCCTTTGTGTTTATTCCATTTAATTTTGCTGTCACAGTCTGCCTTCCCAGCTCCCTCAAAAACCGGGAGGGGAACTGAAAAACTAGTTACTAATTGTGGAAAATGCTTGCCTTAGAGAGTTCGCAGTGCTGTTAAAGTAAACGTTATTACATTGAAAGCTATGTAAAATCTCAGGAGGTCCAGAGACGTTTTCTCTGAAATTCTCTGCTCCAGTTTCAGGCAAAAAGTCCATTAATGCCCCAAAGGCAGGAGGGAGGGAAGGGAGCGATTGTGCTCCTGCCATTTGAAACAACCTCTCTGTCAGGGATTAGTGTAGCATCTCTAGTTGTCAAGACCCTGTCTTCTCCATCAAGGTGCAACAGACCTACTTGCAGTTACACTGATGTGTGCAGAGCAATCGCACGGGTTCCCTCTGATGCACAGCTCATAAAAATATATATAAGTATAGCAACTGGGTTGCTTTGAAGTTCTGCTGTTTTTTTTAGTATTTTTATCAGGCCTCTCAGCAGCACAGTCCCAGTAAACCGACAACGTACTGACACATCTGCCTTGGGAGAGTAGTACCTAGACAGCCAAGTAACTGATCTGGCAAACATCTATGCAAATTGTTCACCACTTTTGCTCCAGAAGGCCCCGAACTCAGCTGTTTTGTCTGACAGACGCTGGCAGGCTGCCGGTTTCACACCAGCCTCTTTCCCCAGCGCTGTCCCGGTGGCATCAGGTGCTCCAAGAATCAGCCCTGACACCAAACAGCAGCCGCTTCCCTCTCCCACAGACAGCGTGAGAAGCCTCCTCCTTCCTGCCCAGAGAAGGTTTGCCCTGCTGTTCATGAGAATTATCTGGTTTTTCCCATCAATGTAGCAAAGCGCTACATTCCTGCCCTCTAGATCCAAGTACCTTGCAGTTTCATTTCCTGAAATTGAACAGAACTGCTTAAAAAAAAAAAAGAAAAAAAAAAGGCGAAGCTTCCCACCATAAAACCTCCCTCAGGGTGTGGGGGTTAACCTTGCAGTTGCCCAAATCTCTCTGAGGGATGTCACCGTTCAGATGTGGGAAACCAAGAAACAAGCTGTGAAGGTCCCCTCTGCATCCCACAAAAAAAAAAAAATAAAAAAAAAAATTCAAAAATACCACAAGAGCCAAAGCATAACAGCCAAATAACCTCAACTCTGCCTTTACAAAGAGACCGCAGATGATAAAATAACTTACTCCTCCGTGGCAAACGCTACACCGGTGCCTGTCACAAATGCACACTGACCCCGGCATACAGCATTGTTGACCCGGTACTTTAGTCTTACACCTTTTTTTTTTGGCTACGCAAAATCAGATTTCAGCAGGAAGTTGGCTGTAGCCTTAACCGCTCGGTAATTACAAGAAGTAATTGTTGCTAATGAAGGGAGGTAAAGCTGCTCAGCGACGGATTTAAATCACCTGCCAGGCAGCCTGCAAACCTGATGCCCCTAAAGACGGCAAAAAAACACACCACCGAGGGTGGGATTATTCTGTTTTAAGCCGGCAGAGAGAGGTTTTCCTAGCGAGGACGGGGAACCGGGCTCCGGCGACACATCCCCCTGACCCCCGCCCGGGGCTCCCTCCTGCCGCGTCCCGCTCGGGGCTCCATCTGCGCTCCGCTCGCTAAACTCTGCCGGTTTGAGGGGGTTTAGGGGGGGTGGGAGACCCTCGGGTGAGGGCCCCGTCCCGCCGCGGCGGCACCTCTAGGGGCTGCTGTGCCGCCGCCGAGCGCGGGCAACGGGACAAGTTGCGGGAGAGCGCGGCCGCCGGACCCCCGACCTTCCCCCCCCGCCCCAAGCCCGGCCGGGGGGAGAGGCCAGCGAGGCGGGGGACGGCTCCCTTACCGATGTGCTCGATGAGGTTCCTCCAGGAGTCGGCCGTCATGGGGTGGGCAGGCGGCGGCGCCTCGGCGGTACCGGCAGGGCTCTCCTCAGCGGCGGCGGGGGGCTCCCTGTGGCAGGCGGAGGCACCCTCAGCCGCGGTGGCGGGGCAGGCCCCCCCCCCACCCCGCGGCCCCCCGCTCCCCCCTCCCTTTACCCCCCCCCCCCCCCCCCCCCCCCCCTTTCCCGCTCACCTGCCGGGCTGTCCCGCCGAGCCGTCCTGGTCGAGGGCGCAGGCGGCGCTGAGCGCCGCGGCCAGCAGCTCCATGGCCGGCGGCGGCAGGCGGCTGCCGAGCAGCTCCGGCGGCAGCGGCGGCGCGGGGCTGGGGGAGCCCGGGCGGTTGCCACGGTAACGGGGGTAGGAAGGCAGCAGCCTGCGCGGGAGGGAGAGGGGAGCTTGCGGCCGCCCCCCCCGGGGCGCCCCCGCAGCCTCCCGGGACCCTCTGAGCCCCCAAATCTCCTCAGAGTCCTTCCTCAGACCCCCCTCAGGTATTCCCGGGGACAATCCACCAAATCCCCTTAGAGCCTCCCCTCAGACCCCCCTCAGGTATCCCCAGGGGCTCTCCACCCAAATCCCCTCAGAGCCTTCCCAAACCTCCTTAGAACCCCCTTGGGCTCTCCCTTCCAAAATCCCCACAGAACCTCCCCATAGACCCACCTCAGGCACCCCCCACAGGTTCTCTCCCCAGAGACCCCTCAAAATCCCCTCAGAAGCTCCCCTCTGGCCCCCACAAGCCCCTCAGAGCCCCCTAAGCCCCTCAGAGCCCCTCTGTGTGTTCCCAGATCTCCTCCGGGGCCCCACGGAGCTCTGCCAAATCCCCGCGGAGCCCCCCTCAGCCTTCCTCACATCCCTTCCGAGACCCCCTCAGAGCCCGGTAGAGCTCCCCAACTCCACTCCCTCAGAGCCCCTTCAGAGCCCCCCAAATTCAACCCTTAGAGCTCCCACCTGACCCCTCAGCGCCCCCCCCCCCTCCTCTCCCAGCGCCTCGGAACCCTCCCGTGGACCCTCTCAGAGCCTCCAAAATCCTTTCTGAGACCCTCTCAGGTTCCCCCCCCACACACACATGCACAAACTCGTCTCTCAGAGTCCCTGACCCCCTGCAGCCCCTCACCCCGTGCCCGGCACCCCTGCCCGCAGAGACCTCCTCAGCCCCCCAGCTCCCCTCCAGCGCTCCAACGCAGGTCCCTCCTCCGCCGGGAGGCTGCCTCCCTCCTCCCCAAGGGCCCCCCCAAAAGGCAGCAATCCCTGCCCTGGGGGCCCCCCACCTTCTCAGGCACCCCTACCTCCATTCTCCCCCCTCCCCCTCAGCTCTCCTTCCTCAGATGCAGGGAAGCCCCTTCTCCATCCTCTCCCTCCCTCCCCAGCAAGGCACCCTCCCCCAGCAAGCACCCACACACCCCATCCCACCCCATGCACCAGCCCGGGCCCCGTCCCCTCTCCTCCATGCACAGCCCCCAGCCCTGACACTGACCTCTCCTCCCTCAGACCCGGGGCACAGCGCTGCCCCCCAGCCCCTCCACCTCTCTGCCTAGCTGTGGCTGGCGCCGGCTTTGAGGGAGAGGAAAAGAAAAGACAAAAAAAAAAAAAAAAAGGGGGTGGGAGAGGGGGGCTCTCCTGAACCGCTTCCAGATCTGGTGCGTATGGTGCGTTTCTTCTCCGGGAATGAATCCCCGAGATGGAGGAAGGTTAACTGGGAAACTCAGGCTAATCCCTCCTGCCGGGAGCTGCACCCCTGATTACCCCACAGGATTGACCGCTCTCCTCCTCTCCTCCTCTGGCAGGGCTTTGCACCCGCTCGGTCATTTCCCCCGTCTCCCCTTCCTTAGCGTCGCTACTTCCATAAGGATATATTTGTCTCGTTTAGGCAGCAAGTATCTCAGTACTCAATGATCTATATCTGTCTTCGTTCAGGCAATTGTTTTTCCGCCCCAGGGGTAAATCCTCTCCAGCTCCAGAGTGCGGTTACACCCTCGGATCGGTTCGAGCGCTTGCGGACAGGTTGGGTGCAGCTCTTCCCTAACACGTTAGTAACCCTCAGCAAAAAAAAAAAACCAACGTCATCTGCACCACATTGCAACCGAGGAGTTAACAGTCAGAAAAGCGCTCAGTGATTCCTTGCATTCGCTTTCTCCCTGTTGCATAAATAACCATGTTTTTTTTTTTTCCTGTATGTGATAACGTAATTTATGCAACAACATAAAATCTGTGTGTTGGGCTGTATGTGTAAAATGGTTTCCTCTTTATCATCTTTATATTGTTTTTTTGCTAAACGATATATCGGGATAGCTTCCAAAGAGCACATGACTGACTATACATTCAGAAAAACTCCTTCAGCTTATGTGAACTAGATCTTGATCTGGCACACTGGAGAGCTCGGTCCTTAAGTCATTAAGAGGCAGAACGGGGAGAGGAAAACAGCTGGAAATATCAGTGGAGGGATTTGAGGACTCGGAGAAGACTGTCAGTCCAGGTCTGGTCCTGGACTGGGAGGTCGGAAGGACCAGACAACCGATAGGAAAAATCAGGGTGAGGGTGAGAGCTGGAGCCTGTTTTGCACTTAGAGAGGAGGAGGAGGAGGAGGACAGCCTGACAGCTGGGGCTGCAGGGGAGGAGACTGTCACGGGGGAGATGGTCAATGTGGGATGAAAGTGGGTTATCAGCCATTAAACACCAGGGCTAAGGTGTTTGGGGAGACAGGAGAGCGAGGGGGCAGCCAAAACCTTGTGGAAGGGAATAAAGCGGCAGAGATTCTCTGAAACTCTGGCTAATGACTGGCATTTTGGTGGCTTGCTGCCAGGGCAAGAATATCGCCGAGGGTTTTAGTAAGTGGGTGGGATGCTAAAAAGCTCCTTCCTTAGAAAAAGAGAGGGAGGACATTAACTGTACTGAGACTCTTCGTTATCTTGAATTCTGGAAAAGCACTGTTTACTTGTTTCCAAAGGGAAGGACCGAGAGCAGTGGGGAGTTCTCCCTAGTATGCAAAGGGTCGTCAGTGCATGAGCTCCTACTGACACTGCTAGAGTGAACTTTTGGGTGTATCTACTGAAAAAACCCGCAGTCTTTCAAAAATTAAGAGTTTAATAGATTCTAACCACTCGCATTGCTTTACTCCCAAGGGTTAAATCTGTTGCAAATTGAAATTTCTTTTTAGAAAAAGCGTCTGGGTCATGGTATGAAAAAACACTCAAAAATAGAAAGCATCTTTTCAGGATCCCATAGCTGTCTGGTAATTTGATCCTGCCTGTCTTCCTTTTTCCTTCAAATTTTCCAAAATAATTTCACTTTTGGTCTGAGATGAAAACCAGAAAAATGTCACTAGAAGAAATAATGATAATAAAAACGTTGGAAGCTATGAAGAGGTGAGAACACCAGCTGAGAGTAAAATGCCCCCTGTGGCCACGGAAGGCCACAGCTTGCATTTTTGTGTCTCGGAGATCTGTTCCACTGTGCAGCAATAACTAATAGTCTACTTTTCCTTCCTTTAGAACTTTTTTTTTTTTTTTTTAATTGTAATTTGGTCTGTCAAAAATGTTGCTCTTTCTTCCTTTCCAGGCTTATTCTCATACTTCATGTCGACATACAGGGAACGTTCGTTAATGGAACAAGTGCCCGAGAAATACTTTTTCTCCCAAGTGAGGTGACAGAGTGTTCCCAGTGCTCCAGGACCACAGTAAAAAGTGGTATTTAGCGAGAATGAGATATTTTTGTCCTGCAAAAATTGCCGGGATTTTCCAAAGCCTGCTCTTCTGTTTGGGGACAAAACAGAGAGCTTTCCAAGTTTGTCATGAAACTGAAGGCAGGCAAACAAGTGATTCTCTCACAGCGCCCTGGTGGCTGGAGTGTTCGTGCTGGGTGTGGGGGACCCGGGTTGGAGTCACGGCTGTGTCATTCCCTCACACCCCACATGTTACTGCCTGTTCCAGGGTGGATCAGTCTCTCCTCCTGGAGCTGCCCCGTTTTCTCTGGTCACTGGGAAAGGCACTTGAACCTGGTGAATGCCTTATTCATCAGATGCCACTTTAGGTCAGTCAATACTGGGCTATTTCTGCTAAGCAGAATAGCTCTGGCATTGCTGCCTCTTTCTTCCTCCCCGTTTCCACAACTGTTGGGACTTTGTGTGCAGTTTAGGCTGACCTACCTGCTCAATTCCACTTTTCACTCCGCTCCCTGAGGCAGATTTCTACCTCCACTTTTATGCCAGCACTCACGCTTGTCTCATTCTTGGTGAGCAGGTTTGGGCAGCTAAACTGGTGCAAAATGATTCTTTTTTTTTCTCTTCTTTTTTTTTTTTTTTGGTTGCTAGAACTAGTTTTGTGTGTGTCTGGATTGTCTCACCGCAGGGCGAGCGCAATGCAGGTGCCAGCACAGTGGAGGTGGCAGACATGCAGATGGATGGCAGGACCGTGGCAGTGCCACCTTGGATTATTTTCCACTGCTGCGGAACTGCAGGCTCAGGCAGAAGTTCCCCCTCCACCTAACCGTAACCATCTGGGTAGGAGTTTGGAGGAGGTTTTCTTTTCTCTCTCGCTGGATCAACAACGAATTTGATCTGGAGCCTGAAAAGCTTCCCCCCGTATCATCAAAATCAGTAAAATCTCAGCATGACAAAACAGTTTTTGGACAAAAATCCCTGTATTTCAATCTAAAATTCCCCGTTGTCTAGTTGTAGGGGGAAAGAAGGAATCTGACTGCTAGAACAATGTACGTTAAAGCAAATAGTTGAAAATCCTACCCCAGCACCATGCAAGTGGTGCTGTGTGCCCAATGCTCTTGTTGGTGACAGAAGCCATGCAATGCCACGGCAGACTAAACCCCCATTTTCTCTCAGGAATTCTTGGCATCCCCAAGCACACAGGCACTGGAAATGACCCTCGTGGCCATCATTAGGTGGCCACGCTCTGGTGACATGGATCATGATCACGGTTCCGCTCCTTGTGGGCAAAGGAGAGTGGGTTTGAGCTTGCGTACATTCTGCAAAGAAGGAGTGCGTGTGGTTGCCGACTGTTCTCATCTTGGAAAAGATTTTAAATGTTGGCTGACCTGGCCCGTGGTTGCATTAAAAATGTGATAATTGCTGTGAGTTTATAATTAGTTTATTGCAATTATCTCATTTAAGTTAAGTTTGCAGGATGAATTTACAATCTTGGCCTATGTTTTGAAGCACTAGTAATTTTGAAAAATAATTAATCATTTGAATTAAGATTTCTAACATGCATCTAAACTCAAAAGCAATCCTTAGAATAAAGCTGTTGCAAGAGCTTGTTTTCAAATGACGCTGAAAGGCATTTTTTTTTCATGTTCTCTTATAGCAGTTTTTAGAAATTAGACCTCCTCTTCCAGAAACTAAAAAGGGAAGAGTCAGTCCAGCAGATCTTATTCATTAAAAATTCCCCAAACCCTTCTAGTCAGTGGGAGTTTCACACCAAGAAAGGCCACAAGATGAGGTAAGAAGCACTGTTTTAATCTGAGCTAACTACATTTTTGGAGAAGTGTGAAGTTAGTAATAGATTTGAATAATGTTATACCTAGTCAAGGATATTTTCATGCTTCAGGTTCATTCAGGCTCTCTCTGTTCACGTGTGGTTTTTAGCAGTGTTTTTGACGATGGGTGTGTCTGTGCAATTTTTATTCTTGGTTTTCGACTTTTTAGTGGGAGGTAAGAGGAACTCCTCATCCCTAATATTTTTAGATCCTAAAGGCCAACAGCACATCTGTTTTCCTGAACCTCCTTAAGTTTTCATCAAAATACCTTAATTATACCTGCTGGGGCTGGCAGGCTTACTGATAACTAAAAATGCTCAGAACTTCCTATTATGAGATCCTTACCTTTAGGTGCTTCTGAAGCTCAGAATCATCAGGCTCACATTTTTACTCACTGACCATCTGCCATAGACAGGTTATTTTTTAGATATTAAAAACAATTAACAATTTCTTAGGCTTAGGAAAATATTACTGGATCCCTTTTAAAGGAAAACGGAAAGCCTGTTCTGTCCTTTGAGAAGCTTTGGTTTCTGTTGAAATACGAGTTGAAATTTGGGGGTTGCCAGGGCTTTGTCTTTGCCACATATATGAGAATCCATAGAAATTATAGGCCCTTTTCCACTCTTTGCAATACACATGAACTTTAGGCTTTGATTTCAGCATCTAAAATCCCTGAGCTGCTGCCAATGGAGAGAACGTGTTCTCTCTGCTCGGGGCTGAGAGAGGAAACGTTTCTGATATTGCAGCTGTAAAAGCTGCCTGGTCCAGTTCTAGGCGATGTGAATAAAGGCCATTTCTTGCTGTATCTTCAGTGATCCTTGTGCTGGGTCCAGGCAGCATGAAGAGAAAACTACTTGACTGAAAAACAGAGGGAGCAAGACTCAAGCATGGAGAGGGAAGGGTCTACTTCTGGACCGGGTGACTGCTATGAAGAGAGGAACCCTCCTACATCTGGGTGCTTCAGGACACGGTGAGTCGGAAAAGGCTGTAAAATGTAGCACTGGGGCTAGGAGGAGAGGTGGGAAACTGAGACTGTATGAGGGTGAAGAGCCTGGGGAACAGCAGGCCACTGAGATACGAGCCGCAGGAGGGAAGAGAGAGGAATGATATGTCTGGGAAACAGAAGGCTGAGGAAATCTTGTGGGGAATTACAAGTTGAAGCTGATAGAAAAGGAGTGAAACAAAGAGATTGGTTGAGGACCTGAGGCTCAGGGTATGTGCAGATGAAGCAGATCAGATTGGGAGAGCTGGAGGACAAAGCCTAGACCTTGTTGGATAATGAAACCATGACTGGGCTGAAAAACCTGACAAGCAGAGACTGGGTGGAATAGGTGGGCAGACTGGGAGTGGGATCTCTATTGGCTGCATGCTGGAAGAATATTTAATTAGAATTGTGTATGTTATTGCTTACTATTCTGTGTGATCCTGTGAACTATGAGATCTGGACAGTAATATTTCAATACCTACAATGGCTATTTTTACTGAAAATTTATTAGTTTTTTAAATTTTCCTTGCAAATACTGTTGATCTTAAAATTTTTAAGATTCAGATCATGCAGAAAAAGGGATAGGAAAAAAAATACCTATCTCTCTCTAAAAGAGCAAAAATTTGTTGTAGTGTGACAAAATATAAAGGTTTGGTCAATGTGTCTGCGCCCTCTATTCCTGACTTCACCACTTGCAAATTGAAGCACCACTGGCAGCATAGAGAAGAGGTAGCTATAAGAAATTTATTTCCTGAGAAGAAAGAAACTGCTGGAGTATGGTATCAGACCTTTTGCAACGCGTGTCCCAGCTGAGGCTTTCCTTGCTTTTCTGGTTAAATCAGGCTATAAAAGCAGTGCCCTCTGCTGCCCAGGACAAATAGTGCTGTGCTAAGGGATGCTGACCCCAGTTCACACAAGCATCCTTCAGAGTGCTCTGCTATTTTCATGCCTAGTCTTTCTTTCTAATACACGCATTTGCATGAATTCAAACAAGTCAGATTCCCTCTTGCTGCAGAAGGTGACTATTTGTATTCACCGTTGTACTGCTTTTATTCTTTGAGCTCAGATCAAACGTAATCAAATGATTTTTCGGTGATCCTCGTTTCGCTGAATTGGAGGTTTCATAACCAGCCTAAAGAAATAGTTTGCTCTGCGCTGGTGGGCCGGTGACCTTGCAATGAGCTTTGCAACATGAAATTTCATGTTGAGTTTCTCTTCCACCGTGTCTAGTGGCCCATAATAAAGACATATCATTTTTAGAGTCTGACTCAGTGGGAAACGGTAGGTAAATAATAGTCATGCTGCTAAAACATCTGTATTGTATTAGAAACGAAGAGAAGTCAACATCCTATTAGCTGGTAATATACAGTAGATGCTGATTAGTGAATCTTCTTTCTAGGGTTTGAAATGACTAATTTTCTGGTCTCTGTGGGAGCTGCTTTCAGCGGAGGCTGACAGTTGTGGATGGACACCCTGGGTGGTTGTTTTTCTGTGATGGCTTTCTATGATCTCAGTCTGCACAACTGCTGCCACTCTGAAGCTGGAAGGACTGAGCACAGTGGGAAGGAGCAGCTTTTGTTGAGTTCAGTTCCTTCCAGGTCTTTCGCTCTGAAAAACAGAAGTTGTGCTAGAAGCTTGGCACTGAAATGTTCAGGGCAAGTCAGCCGAGTTGTCGGAAAGCAGCTCGTTGTGCCAAGGGTTTGGATCTTTGGACCATGCAGAAGACTGGGAAGGAACCACGTGATCTTGTGGAAAGCTCTAGAGTGCTTAGGGGGAGCTGGGGATCGCACAGGAGAAAGGTCATGGGGAAAAAAAATCATTTGAGAGTAGTTAGGCATAAAAATGCTCTTAAGAAGTACATTATGGAGGGCGTACGGCAGATTGTGGAACACCAGCACTAATGTTCAAGGTCATCTTGATTTCAGACATCAATGTTCTGAGATCAATGAACTACTTCACTATTCTCAGAGCTTTGAAGGACGCATAGATTCAAGTCACCAGTGGGTTTGAAGGTGCTGTTCCTTAATCAGTGTGTTAAAGTCCACACATATCCCATCTGAGTACGGTGCAGATAACGATACCTTTTCCTGAGCCATTTGCTACGTTGCCCAGCTGTGTTTACTTCCTCTCCCAAATTATGGAGCATGGCTGTATGTGAAGTGACATCCCTACCTGTGAAGAACCTGTTTGTGTCAGACCTGCTGGTTGTCTTCAGACCATACAAGGAGAAGGGGTTGTGCCTGCCCAGCCTTATCATTTATAGAGTTGCTGCAGGTCACTGCTGAACGTGGAGAGATGCAGCACTGGTGCCCTGCCTGCTCTCAGGACTGTGGTGGTCCCCATAGGCCTTCCCAGTGCTGGTCGGAGGTGCCTGTAATGTCCTTTCTGCAGAACTGCTATCTTCTGCTTTCAGAAGAACTCTTAGCTGACAGTTAGCAGTTTTGTTCTTTTGGGGAGGTATTAAATGCATTTCTTGAGAGCAGTGATAAATATTTAGGTGCCTTATCTACACAATGGCCTGTTTCCCTGTAGAAGGGGGAGAATAGTGATTATTGCAAATAATGGCAGTATCCTTAGGCTCCTGCAGACTTTTCACAATGCAGATTTCTAGTGGTTCTCTTATAAATTACAGCCGATGTTTTGGAGCAGGGAAGAGGAGGACATGGGCTCAGTTTGAGCTGGAACTCTGGTCTCATTCTCTGCCAAATTTCTCTGCTCAGTTGCAGGAGACGATGCCGTTCAGCAGCGCTGGCTGCTTTTAGCAGACACATGACTTAGAACCTGTACTGACCTGTCAAGCTCTGTGCACAGCAGCATCTTTGATAAAACTGACTCCCAGCACAGGCTCATTGTTTCCAGCTCCAGGGAGAATCAGAATTTGCAGGTTTCAGAGCTGCCTAAGTGGCAGTGTCAGGATGTCACAGGCTGACAGTGATGATTATGCCGCAAGGAGAGGAAGACAGATGGGTTTGACATCGCAGCAGACTGTAACTGTCTAGTTTCATATGCTCAGTTCAATGCCAAAGTGCAATCAAATTTTAGCCAGGGCAATTAATTAATTTAAATCCAACTTTACAGTTTGGCTAAAATGCTTTTCACTGGAGTCCTCTTCATAAAGAAAGGTGCCTGGAAAGGCACTATGCATTACAGCAACACAGCTGAGCTCGCTAATTAGGACCATGCAGTGCAGTATAAGGCATGCACCTTTAGAGGGCAAGTATTTATCTTGATCTTCTACACTACAAGTAGGGATTATCATACTTACACACAAGAGATAAGGAGCTGAAGAGGGAGTTTGGGAGAATACTTCACTGATATATTAGAAAATGTAAGGCTAGGTAGCTGCTCCTCCCTCTGCCTGGCTGCAGTGGCAAGAGACCAGGGGTGAGGGTAAATTTATGGGATGTATGTGAATTTATGGGTTGTGGTGTCAGGGCCTTTTGCTGGACCTAAATCATTGAGGGATTTGAATGAAAAAGGGCTTCCTCTGTTTGGCTGAAAGCCTCTGTTGCCTATCAGTTCTTCAAAGCGAACAGCAAACAGAAAGTCAGAATACTTTAGAAAGCATCTTTGTAGCTACTTCTTCAGCTATAAAATCTTGTTTTCCATGTAGGGTTGTATAACAGGCTTCAGGAGAGCCCCCTGGGAAGGCCGAGAATGGCATCACCCTTGTGTTGGGATGTTCCATAAGAAAATGCCTGCAGGCTCCCCTTATTCTCTCGTGAAGCTGCTTAAGGCAGTCTGCCCTCTTTGCTTGCGCCACTGGGTGATCCTACATCACATTTCCCTTTTTTTTCATTCTTCCCCACTGTCGTCTTCTTCTCCCCTTCTCCTTCTTTCCCCCTTCTCCTTCACTGTCTTTTCCAAACTCATACTGATCAGTCCCTTTATGCCACGGTGCTACGCAATATATTTCATTAGGACTGAAAACAGCACTGCACGTCAGGGTGAGAAAGCACAGACCAGAGCTACAGCTTAGTCCAGCTGTCCTCCACAAAACAAGCACTCCGACTGTATTCTTCAGCGGAGGCACTGAGTACCCTGCATGTGCCCTTCCTTACCTTTGGATCCATAGTTCGTCTATAGTTGTCTTATCAGAATTTACTGGGGATGGCGATCCCTTATGAGGTAAAACGTTCAGAGGCTCTTTGACAGGCTCGTTGTTTTTGAGGGAACCTGTGACATAAGAGAAAGCCGAGAGAGCGTTAAAACAGTTGTTTTCTTAAGGGTCATCTTTACTTTTACTATAGGTAGTGGTTTGCTTACATCAAAGGCAAAAGGGAGACACAAAGATGTCTACATTTTAGCCTGGATTTGCGAACGAGATTGTAGCGTCAACAGCTTGCATAGTGCAAGATTGTACAGCCTTCGTCACTGCTGCAAATGCAATCGAGAAGAGGTGAAGGTAGATATGCAATGTCAGTCCTTATGTACATGAATAGCACTCTCACCACTGAAAACTGCATCCCAACTTCAGTTTTTTTTTAAGCTGAAAAGGTTTCTTTTCATTCTTTAAGCGGAAAAGGTTTAGCTGCGTGTGCCTGTGCATGCCTATATTTGGTCTCCCAAGTCAGGGCTTCATTACTGCTCTGCACTGAGGCGCACAGTAGATGTTCAGTTTACTGGATAAATCAAGGCTAGATTTGGGTGAGACAGGAGCTTTACTTTTAATTGCTTCTCCAATTTCCCTCAGATGAACCTCTGGTCCTTTCACAGGGAGCCAAAGTTGTATTAAGTCCATGGCTTACTACTGCAGTACTTGGCAGGAGAGGATGCATCTCACTTTTCAAATGAAACCTCCTGTTGTTTGAGGCCTGTTGATAAATGGCCTTGTTGTTTTTTATTAGAAATATTTTGGTCTAAGTCATAATTCTGTTTGCATTTCAAACCGGTGACAGCACAGGCAGGTCTATGCTCTGACTGAAGCTGCTTTCTGACGCACTCTTTTAATCAATGCTACGGATTTTCAGAGGGAAAGTGCAACCCAGACTTTTAAAACTCCCTAAAACACTGCCAAGGGCTTATGAAACACTAGTTTGAGTTATTCTCTTTGCCTTTTGAATAGCTTAAACATTTTATCCTTCTGTCAGAGGAGATTGCTTAAAAAAACAAACTCTTTTTTCCAGTTAAAGGAAAGCATCTATTATGTTTTACAGCTCCTAGGCTATAAGCCAAAGCTAGGCTGGTGCAAAGGGTGCCTATATAGAAGCCTTTCTCTCCGCTGGATTTACATTCTTTTGCATTATTTTTCTTGTTCTCATTTCTCAAGTCTTTTTTTTTTTTTTTTTTCATTTTATATCCTACTCTGTATTTTTCCCTATATCTTTCCCTCTCTGCCTTTCTTCTTTCCTTCCCCTCTCCTCCCCCCTTGTCATTCCCTAAGCAAAATGCGAGCAGGTTAACATTTGAGCTTGAGTCAGCCTCTTGGATAGCTGCTGTTCAAATGGGTTTGAAGTCAAGATAAAAAGAGCTCACCCATCCCTTGCTTCCATGCACGTCAGCAAATGCTGTCAGAAGAAGTTCCTGCTATAAATGAGGCTGGTGTAGAAGCTGTCCAGATTCGGGGAGAGGGGATGGAATCAGTGGAGAAGAGGGAGAGGGTAGAAGAGCTGCTTACACAATCCTAGCTGAATTTAAAAGCTGTAGCTCTGAGCTGGACTTGCTACAGTCATACCGGAGAAAGAGAGCTATTTTCTCCTAGCCCAGGTCTTGCTGTACGGACTGGAGAAAAAGAAACGCTGTTCCCAGTGTGTCCTGCTGAACAATTGCAGATACGGAAGAAAAAGCCCTGTTTGGAACAGGTCCCGTTTCAAGCAGTGGTAACACAGAGAAGGGGGTGCAGGAGGGAGGTGCAGGTCAGCTTCTGCAGATGCTCTAGTGAGCTGCTAAGAGCGGAGCCCTTCTTTTAGCTTGTCCTTCCTCAATGACACTGGCTAGACAGGAGGGATGTCCCCCTGTGCCGTTGTCCTGATGCTGTGATGCTCCAGATGTATGAAGAAGGTGCCTCCTCCTGTGCAGGTCCTGCTGCAGCAGGTGACAGTGGAGAAGGCCTCCTGGGCAGCAGCGTGGATGGGATGCTGTGACGTTCGGGGAGCAGGAGAGAAGTCTCTTCTGTGCTTGCTCTGCTGCAGGGCTCTGGGAAGGTGGTGAGAAGGACGGCTTTGCCCTGGTCCTGCAGGGTGGAGAACAGCTCTGCTCTGGCACAGACGACGCTCAGTTTATCCACAAACCTCATTGACAACAGTAGCAGAATATTAAACAGGAGCTCTTTGCTCTGCTGCTGTCTGCTTGGAAACTTGGAGAAGGGAGGGAACTTTCCTTCTGTCAATGCCACAGGGTTGAATGGGCCTTTATACTGCTGAAATAGCGTGTCTCCCTTGACTAGGCAGGCAGGAGACACCTATTTTCTTGGGGACATTTCCCAGACCTCCTTTGTTTTTGGGGTGGAGGATGTCTGTTCTTTGTTTTCTTGGAGAACTTGGTCTGCTTTCAGGGGCTGAAGCTGTGTGCTTTGCTGCTGCATAACAAAGCAGTGGCTTTCAGGGGCTTGCATAGCACCCAAACATCAGGAGCAGCATTGTATGTCTTGACTCATGCAACTGGCCAAAGTTCAGAGTCCGGTGCATTGTTTCTATTAGATTATAATCCGAAAATAGGATAGGTATCTTCACTGCAATTCCTTTTACTGCCAAGGAGTTATAAAATTCTGTTTCTCTGAACACGTGGGAGTTGAAGCAAAGGGCATTTTCTGTGTTCGTAGTTCCAGGTCTCTCTCATTTAGCGTTTAGATTAAAACCGCTACCATTTTTTTCTTGCAGCCCTGTTTCCAAGTGCTGCTGAGCGAGTGCGTTGCGACAGCTCCTCTCCTGGCTCTCTTTTCAGCTTCTCGTATCTTCATTTCATTTCTTGCACGGAGAGCTAGCTGCTCAGACAAGGTGCCAGCTCCGTGAAAGCCTGGCCTTGCAGTCGTGCTCTGTGCTGTTCACGCTTGGGGAAAGCCAACTTGTTCCATTTCTGCTGAAGCCGTGCCTGGGCGCATGTATGTTCTGGATGGTGTTCCTGTTATTTCAGACTTCTAGTTCAAAGGGAGCTTAGGTGTTTCTTACAGCTTTATTCAGTGCAAGGTGGCAGTAACTGCATTTTCGGAGAAGTCTTGCTCCTCTCTCACAGCGGTCCGTTGCAATTTGCACAAGCTTGGTCCCTAAACGTTTTTGCCTTTTTCTTTCTGTGCTGTTCAGCTTGCCATACAATTACTGGTGTAGATCTCACTAATTTTGAATATGTCCTTTCTCTATGCTAAAGAAGTTCCTACTTCGACACTTTATGCCTTTCCCTGTTTAAATTATTTTTCTCTTAGAGAGCAGAGGGGTGGCAGAGTCCCATGTTGGTTCAGATTCTCCACTATGAAGTGTGTTTAAACATCCAACCATTTTGCATTTCCAAGCTGAGCAAAGAAGGATGGCACCCCTGTGCCATGGGGCAGGGGTGTTCTGTAGCATGCTGACCACTGAGCCTGCTTTCTACTTTCCCTGTCCCTTTTCTAATCTCAGTGACTCCTACAGTTCCTCCTCTCACTGGAAAAGGAAGCATACCTCTGTTTGGGTCAGTACTCACCTGTAGCATGCCCCATGTGCGTTGCCTCTCTCGAAGTCTTTCTTTTCCCTCTGCTCGGCAGCCTCATGGACCGGTAGTACTTGGAATTTCTTTGAATGGCAATGTACTGTGTGTGCGAGTCCCTCTCCTGGGTCACCGAGTTAGCATCTTCTGGCTCTTCCTCACCTTCAGAGACTGAGCCTGACTCTCTCAATACCTGCTGAGAAAGGCCCTGCTGGAGATTGCCGGCGGCTTCTCTCCCGTGCCCATCCATGGCTTCCAGATCTTGTCTCTATGGCAACTGAGAGGATGGATCCGCAGCAGAGCAGCAGAAGACAGGTAGCCTCCACAGCTCCATCAGCTTTATCTGAATTAGAACTGGAGACAGCCAAACAAAAAACAACAAAATAGGAAAAGAGAGGACAAGCCTCAGGTTAGTTCAGCGTCTACAGTGCATTATCTGTTTAGGATACTGGGGACTTTCCAGGATTTTTTGTCTGAGATCATCACCTTACAAGCCTTATTCTAACGTCCTGAACGTTGCTCTGACGTGCTCATGGTTGTCCTGCCATGACACATTGTAGTGCTGCAGATGTTACTGGAAAAATGACTGGATTTGCTCAGTTGATGACCGCTCCCTCTTGTCACTTGTGAGCAGTAGATTACTAGTTGATTTAGAGTAGACACAGGTAATGACCGTGTCCTTGTTTTTGAGGCTGAAAACGTTATGGAATAGAAAACAGAAGCTAAACAGAAAGCTCTGTTAATCTGTCTATTGTTTGTGTACTTCCTCCTGTAATAGAAGAATTAATGCCTTTTACAGGGCTGGGTGCCTTCTAACACTTATTAACAACACTCACTCCTGCGGTGCAGATAAGTGAAGAAAAACCCATAGCTGTTGAGAAGTGAAGGTAGAAGATGATTATGTAGCAATGGAGAGCACAGGGACTTAATTTTGTTTCCCGGAGTTGCCCTTAAGGACCAGTGTGTCCCCTGTGTGACCCACTGCTCCGTGTGTGGGTACAGGGACTCTGCCAGCGCTCCCAGACATTTTCTTAGGAGGCGAATCACTACAACAGCAAAGCAGCAATTGATCCTTCAGCCTTTGCAAGGCTGGGTTAAATGGGAACCGATGACTTAAGCGTTCGCTGCTGCCTTTGTCTTGTTGAATTCTTACAGCTGTCAAAGCCTTTCTAACTACATAACGTGATTCTGTGACTGACGGGGCTCACATGAACAGTAGAAAGAGATGCTGTATAGGAAATGTGAATATAAAATTGACAGTTTGCTGAGAGAAGGGCATAAAATAGTGCTATGGATTAGTCATTAGATGCTGTTTTGAGAAGTTACATGTATCACTGGTTTGTTGCATTACAGTACATCCAATATACGAGATACTCTACAAGGTAAGCATCTCGATTTTTGTTCTGGGTCTTCTGCAATCTCTATGAACCCATCTCTGCCACAAACCTTTTCCTTGCTTGCCCCCACGGTCACTCCAGCTGACCCTGGGACATCAGGGACAGTTGAGACATCATCTGTGAATCCTCTGCTTTCCAAAATTTTTGAGGGCTTTATGTTTTATCCTTATAAAGGGAGGGTCACTACCTGAAATCCTGCGCTGGGCCTGAGTCGTTCTGCTTCCTGGCTCTACAGATGAGAAGTTCTGCTTTCTCCTTTCATAACCTTAACCACAGCACGCAGCTCAGACCTGTTAAATTTGGATTCTGACTTCAATTCTGCCAAGACTTCTGGACTGTTTGGAACTGGTGGTTTCTCTGGGATGGTTTCCAGTGTTACTGGAAGTGTATGAAGGACCCATTTGTTGGTTGTGGTGTTAAGTTTGGTTTGTAAATTACTCTGAGGTATAGAGATTCACTAAGCCTCTTTCTGTTTCTGTGGCTCACTGGAACAGCAAAATAAAAACGGCTGCTGCTGGAGACAGCTTGAAAAGAAAGAAGAGGACATTTCTTTTCCTGCACCTTTCTTACTGTCCCATGACTAAAGCCCCAAAGTCTTGATCCTTGCACGTGATGGAAGCATTTTTGTTAACTGGACCACAATTAAAGTTACACCTCTCATCCTTCCTAACCCTAAACTCTAACAATTGCTTATTTTTTGCTGCCTCTATAAACTTTTTTATTCCTTGCTGCTCGAGGAGATGAACCTGTAACAATTTCCTCTATATCAAAGTTCCTCTGTGCTTCGAGTGGCCACCCCTTGTCCATGTTACTCAGACTGGGGCAGAGACCTGTCTCTCTTTTGTGGCCTTTGCAATGTCAACAATGGTTTGCAACACTGAGCAAAATGCTGTTGGTGTTTTCTTAAAAAATACATTAAATTTTTCAGAGGAGCTGCTTACCAGTGAGGAGTAATTTCAAAACCATGTAAAGGTCCAAAAGAATCATTAGGCAAATAGCTGGGATGCGTGTATGTGTGAGTGCATGTGTACACGGAAAAGACTATTTTCCCCTTTCACTTGCCTGGTGAGTATGAAAGTACGTGGATGTCCCTGTTGGGCTTCTACAAAGATACTTGGTAGAGAAGGAGCCTTCTGCGTGGCTGAGAGAAACTCACTCAGCTGGGTTGCCCAAGGACGTAACTATGTGTTCAGTAGCCCTATCAAACCAGCATTGTTGTCTTTGCCAGACACTTTTTTTGGTCCATCAGAGGAACACAGGGTGTCCATCCTGAACAGTCAGCTTGCTGCCAGACTGCCAAACAGTCCTTAACAAACAAGATGTTTGATGAGAAGTGAATATGGCAGTGGCTTAGAGAAAGACTTCCATAGTTTCCAGGAGGGGCAAGGGTGAGGGGGCACTTGTTTATTATGGTGGCTATAAAAAAATTTTTTTTTTTTTTTTACTTTTTTAATGAACAATTCAAGAACAGAATGTCTTTCTGAAGGCCAATTCCAAAATTGATACTCTAAGAAATTATTGAGAAACAATTTACTAATGTGTCAGTCAAAGAGTCCTGGCTTTTGCAGTTGCTTTAGGTGTACTGAAAACTAGGGATGAGTTTCAAGGATACATTCACATTTAGTATTACATGATTCTGGTTGCAGTCAAGCTACCAGTGATGGAGAATGAATGATTCAAGCGGGTGTGGACCGTAACTATCCCTGTTCTGAGTGATTGTAGTGAATTTTTGAAGAAGGTATTCTCCTCTTATAGTCACAGGTAGGCGAGTGTCAGGTCTTGCGTCAGGGGTAACCCATCCCCAGTATATTCACATGCCATCTGAGATCACCTGTCTGGTTGCAGCGTCACCACCTACCTGAATGTGCTTTGCAGGCAAACATACTTCCCCGTTGTTCAAGAAGACCAAAGGAGCAGTCTGTAGGGAAAAAGAGGAAGGTGACAACAGTAAAACCAGCAAGTGATGCCCATACAGCAACAGCAGAGATAGGCATTTTGACTCACACATAATTCAGCCTCCAGGAATTTGACTGTATAGAAATTTTACTTGCCAATGTAAAAAAAATGTGATTTACCAGCAAATGCCATTAAGTTGTACAAGAGCAGTTGAACTTGGGGATGCCAGGTAAAATGCTAATAGGAATTTTAAAAGAGACCAACGTTCCTTGAGCAGTGTGGACCTGGATGCGTGGATGTGTGTGAGAAGCAGGGACTCATGCTTAATGATTTGCAAATGAAAAATGCTCAATTTGCCAATGTTATGCAATGCTATTGGTGTAGTCTGGAAGGGTAATGAAGGTTGCTTAATTAATATCAGGAAGAGTGTGGCCAGCAGGTGGAGGGAGGTCATCCTCCCCCTCTACTCTGCCCTGGTGAGGCACCATCTGGAGCACTGGGTCCAGTTCTGGGCTCCCCACTTCAAGAAGGACATGGAACTGCTGGAGAGGGTACAGCAGAGGGCTACAGAGATGATGAGGGGCCTGGAGCATCTCTCTGATGAGGAAAGGCTGAGGGACTCGTGTCTTTTGAGTCTGGAGAAGAGAAGACTGCGGGGGGATCTGATCAATGCCTATAAATACTTCAAGGGTGGGTGTCAAGAGGATGAGGCCAGTCTTTTTTCAGTGGTGCCCAGTGACAGGACAAGAGGTAACAGGCACAAACTGGAACATAAGAAGTTCCATCTAAACATGAGGAGGAACTTCTTTCCTGTGAGGGTGGCAGAGCCCTGGTACAGGCTGCCCAGGGAGGTGGTGGAGTCTCCTTCTCTGGAGACATTCAAACCCTGCCTGGACACGTTCCTGTGCAACCTGCTTTAGGTAGACCCGCTCAGGCAGGGGGTTGGACTAGATGATCTCCAGAGGTCCCTTCTAACCCCGTATCATTCTGTGATTCTGTGATTAGAGAGAGGCTGAAATCTCCAGCTGTGCAACTTCGGGATGTTTCAAAGCAGGAAATAATAGGTATGAATACAACTTGACTGTATGGTTGTTCCACATGGGGCACAGAGTCACAGAAGACGAATTGCCCTTGTCTGACTGTATAACGTGTCCCTGCCACCACCAGGGACAAGGTAACAGTATTGATGTGCCTGAGTGGCTGCAGAAAATATGTGGGGATTGTGTCCCACCAGCAGAGGGGCAGGTGCTTTCAGCACGGAGGGCAGTGAAACTCTGCACTGAGCTATCTTGCGGTGTGTCAGTTCTGCCATCACCTTAAATCCATCCATGACCGGATACCCCTTTAAATTAGCTCAACGGAAAGTTTTGGGGCTCAATGCAGAAATTGCTGTCTTGGCTACAGGGTTTTTATGCTGTAGAAAGGCAGAAGGTCATATCATGTTTTCATTCTTTTTGCGTGTTGGAAGTTTTTCCAAGCCCTATTAATGACTCATCTGGAAGGTTTTGCACACTGAATGTAGGGATGCACCTTTCATGTATATTTGATGAACCAGATGGAGCCTCTTTTAAGGCAAGATTTTTGTCTTCAAGCCCTCATAGTTAACATGCCTCCTTTAATATTTCTTCCTTAAATATAATCCGAATGCACGTGCAAACGCCAATTTTGCTGCATCTTATCAGTTTCTATCTAAAATGCTTTAATTATTTTGCAAGTCTTGTGCAAACTGACAACAAACCTCTGCCTCCCACCACCATCAGTCCCCCATTACGTCCCTGCTCACGTATTAAGCACTGATTTATATTTCCCCCCCCTCCCCTTCCTCGGTTTTAAGCGGAGCGGATTGTCATCTCTAAATCATTTCGCTCTGCATCGTAATGAGACGAGAACAGCTCTACAGGGATGGGGCAGAGTCCGAAATCCAGCAGGAGGCTTTACTCATCGGCGGCCGCTGCGGCTCACGTGGGTGCCGATCCCTTAAGGAGTGCCACACGCTGAAGGGGCTGGGGCTCCACACAGGCTCCGGCCTGCCTTTGCATCGGGAGATATTTCTGTCTGAGTCAGGGGAATAGTAACACCCACAGACTCAGCCCCGGGCTCTGGCAGATTTAGCTCTCGGCAGATGTAGCTGTGAATTCATTTAGCCTCATCGGTGGTTTCAGCTAATGCGGAGACTTTAGGCCGCTGTGAGACACTCGTGTGTGTCCCCTTGAGCCACCCCTGCTTCAGGGGGACTACCTTCCAGCAGAAGGATGGGCATGGTAACACCTTAACCTAAAGTCCTCAGGCCCCTGAGCTGCCTAACTATACCTATATTTATGTTTTCATTGTCACCGCTGGAATAACCCTCCTTGGAAGTGTTAACAATCCCAACCCTTTCTTTTAGGTGGTGGCAAAAGACAGTTGAGCACATGTCCCTGTCCAAAGCAATGCACATGACATTTCACAAAGGAATTTGAACTATCTAGGTGCAAGGCCAAAGTATTATTTGATTAAGGCACAGGGGTGGAGAAACACAGGAGGAGCAGATTGCCCAGAGAGTGAGACACAGTCCAAAGAGGTTCATAGCAGAAACCAGGAAAAGTAGGCGATTTATTTGGAGATGCTGGCTGAAAGAATATCAAATTGTTTGACCCCACATGTTTCCAGAAAATAAACATTTTTTACTTATTTTGTAAATAAGATTGAGTTCTATCACCAGTTCTAACAATCAAACTACAACCACTCCAATTTTGAGATAGTCTTTCAGGTGAGAAAGGTAACGGAATGGTTTTATTGCTGTGATTTAATAATGGTACCTTATTTATAGCAAGCAAAACCAAGAAGAATTATGCAGTTCATTACACGCTTGTGGCAATAAAACCTTTATGTCTTGCACATATGTTACAGAGAACCTGTTTTAGAAACACTTCAGAGACTAAAAATAAATACATTGGATCCGTTTAACATAGCCTCCACAGCCATGTGCTTTAGATAGCATGAGACCAAGTGAACGGGGCTTGCAGAGAGAAACCAGTACATTTAAAATGGCTAAAAATGACTCAAATGGCCTTGCTAGTTCTAAAAATGTTTCCAGAATTAAGTGCGGCGTCGTGGGACCTTCTATGGGTAGAGGTAAGCATACGTGTGTAAACATAGGCACAAAATAAGTGTGTCCTATAAATATAAATGGTTACTTACACATAACAGAGAAGGATACATGCCTTCACGCAATTCCCTCTGCATCAAACATGGAGTATTTATAGCAGCCACTTTGTGTTAATTAACTAATACATATCAATATATACTTAATGCATAACAGTAAATAACTGCATATCTTTCTGCTGCCAGCATGAGTTATCTTTTTGACTGGTTACAATTCTTTATGATCCAAAAATAATAATTAAAATTATGTGCTTTCTTGTATGCCACTAATAATTGTCATCTCAGCTCAATCCATGCATCTCACGAGTAGTCCAGCCCTATCCCATTGCATTCCATGCAGATCCCCCAGGTCTCGTGTAGTAGACATAGCTATGGGCTATAGCAAAGATGTTAAAGAATTCCCCCTCTGGAGCTATTCTACATATATGTGTATGTACACATACATATGCATATATAAACACACAGGCTCTCCAGCTGTGTAGGAGTCAACCTAATTTTTAAAGCCTACAGAAGAGCAGAAGTGGAAATCTACAAGCCCTTCTGGTTTTCATTATAAGCTCTTAAAACTAATTAAACAAAAACCCGACCTTATTTTTATTCCTTTCCTTAAATTAGCACACATGCAATGGTGAAAGTAAATCCTTGCTTGAAGCTTTTGAGAGTCTTAAGGAGTAAAATGTATAAAACTCATCCTGTTCCTCTGACATCACTGACATCTCTCTATACTAACAAGAACTCCTGCCTCTAGAGGAAGCCCCCTTTTCTTTTTCTTGCTGATTATGAAATGTTGTTGCCCCCGATGCCATCCCATTCCATATTTCTGCTTAGAGGATACTAGTGAAATTGTTGCTAAGTAGCTGTGGTCTAAAACTCATGAGGTTTTCCAGGCTTATCCCTGGAAGGTAAGTGAATAATTAAAACCCAAATCACTGCGTCTCCCAGGCTGGGGGCAGTACAAGACTACCAACTCAGGGCTAGGGGCAAATCACAGGATGTAGCCTCAAGTCGTAAGATACCAGTGTACGATGTAAGTACCCAGGAAGGCCCTCAGCATTCTGCCTGGCCATTGCTCCTCTTTTACAGGGTGGCACATAGGAGCTGTGAGTCCTTGTCCCTTTTTGTTTGTTCTCTTCTGTTTGGACCACGTCAAGCCTTTTAGTCGTGGGAAGGGTATGCAACATAAAGCTGGCACTTAAAAAAATTAAAGGACTCAGGTATAGAAAGTTTAGTCTGCAATGAAATGGCTTAGTCAATAAGATGGTACGAGAAATAATGTCCTGGGTATAATGCCTTGCTGAAAGCAGGGAGGTTTGGCAATGCCAGGATACCGATAGGAAGAGGTTAGCAGATGTCGTGGTTGGAAGATTTTTCAAGCCAGCACGTTACTAAGCAGGCAGCCCTGGTGTCCCCAGGGCAGACATCACCTGTGCCGCTCTTGGGGAAAAATATAATGATACCCACTTCTATTTCCAGATTTGCTGGTTGCGTATGAGACACTTCTTATGGAAGAAATGAGCACGGGTGGTTATTTGAACTGCAGAGAGGTAAGAACTCAAAGGGGTTTTGATTTGAAAGCTTCCATACAGAAGCAGGGAAAGAGGAGGGATGAGGGAATAGTAGAGCTTCTTAGTTTTTCCTCCCTCGTGGTTGTTGGGTGGAGGGTCCAAGGGGTGCCTGTTTGGTGCATCTGCTTGCAAATTTGTAGCTGCAAGGGAGCCAGAAGTCAGTAAGACATCAGAATCTTGTCAGAGTGGTTTCTACTGGTGTGAAATGCCAGGCAGGTTCAGAGCGCTGCTGTGCCAGTCTATCCTTGTCAACTGCATCGAGCTAATTTCAGCTAATTTCAAACCTGACATAAACCACTATTATTCTTCTAGCCTGTTACACTGATTGCACGTGTCTTTAGTAACTCGGGAAAAATACTTGACAGACAACTCTGGAAACAGTGCAGCAAACAGCATCAGTTATGCAAACCTCCCCATTCCAGAGGGGCTCTTTTTAGCCCCAAGGGGAGGACCCTGGCAGGAAGGGAAGCTCACAGGACTGCAGTTCCCATTGCAGAGCAGCCTCTTCTGTCCTGGGGCTGAGGCACTAGCCCAGGGCTTAGGTTCTCACATCCAGAAGCCCCACCACCACTACCACTTGCCTACAGTTTGCCAGCTACAGCACTGGATGGTGTTGCACCGCACAAGTAAAAGCACGTGTGCAGTGCTCTCTGCCTGCATGAGCATCCACATTATTTTTTTTGGCAAACAAGCAACGTGATCTCCTCAACCGTAACCCTGAAGCTCACTCTGCCCACGTGCCGTGAAAGATTGGCAAACCTTTCCCTTTCAGACCTTTCCTTCTGACAGCAGTTGTTACCCTCCTCTTTCCTCCCCAGTTTTTCAGCATGGAAAGAGGAAGGCTGGGATGCAGGTAGTGGATCTCATGGCTGTGGCACAGAATTGGGTCCTGTGAGAGCAGATTTCATTTCTCAGCTCTGCAGCAGTTCCCTGTGCGATCTTGAGCACATGAGGGATTTTATTTTCCTGGGTCTTAGTTCCCCATCTCTAGACTGGGAGTGGTATACTATAGTTTCTGAATACTCCTATATTTCTCCCATAGTTTTTATTCTGAGTTACTTGAGTAGGAACTCAGCGTAAGTACAAGAGCATGACATGAGACAGGCTCCAAAGAGCTCTGGACAATACTATAATTAAAGAAAAAAAAAAAAAAGAACCAGTTTGGGTATTCTCTTTTTTGGTTATTTTTCATTTGATATTTCCTACATTTCTGTCCCCAAGTGAAAAGTAGGCATTTTGTCTAGATTTCTAAATCCCTAGTGTCCCTATTACTCATCCTAAGTTTTATTTGAGGTGGTTGCAGTTTCTCCTAAGAAGAGGTCATTGTTTCAGGGATTGCTCCCTTTTGGAACAGCAAAGTCCAAATTTTGCAGATTGAGTAACCTGCTAGACCTGTTTTTTCATAGACATCTGTTTCAAAGATGATTTTGGCTAGGAAAGAGAAGGCAGGGAGGAGACGAGGTTTCCAGATTGTTTTAGGTTTTACTGAGTCTGGTCAGTTTTTCTTATTTTAGATCTAATGGGGCTGCTTCCATGGGGAGCTGCTTGGAAACATGAAACATTGCCTCCAGGCACTATTGTGGGGAAAATGATAATTGCCTATAGAAATCACAGAACAAGCTACTTCCAAAAGGAGAATTTGAGTGAAAACCCAAGGCATTGGGCATATACTCAGATAATGGTAATTATATAGTTAAAGCATTTTACATTGTCTTGCAAATGTCCTCTCCAAATTATGGCAATGTGGGACAATGGGTTCTTTGTCTCTGGGCTCTTCTTTCCTGGCAATTACTATGGCATTTCACACATACTCCAATATTTACAGTTGATCTTGAAGTGGATGGGTTTATCAGTCCCAATTTGAGTCTGGAGAAAATTAGACCTGAATAAAATTTCTGTCCCTCTCTTAAAATGAATGCCAGCCTATTAGTCCTTTTTGCAGGTTCAGCAAAATGTTTTAATTTTTTTTTTGTTGTTGTTATTTTAGTGCCATTTCCTACTGTCAACTAGATCTGGAAGTGGCAGCTCTACTATAACGGTTGAATCCGTTGGTACTTTAATATCTCAAGCACTAGCTTGATCTTATGAAATCTGAGTCCCTGTTTATTTGGACATTTAAAAATATACCTAATTGCTGGGACAGAGTTCACAGCTACGCTGGATACACAGCAATTGGTCTCCTGAGAACGAAAGGAAAGATTGGCTAAGGGGAAGGATCAGCCTGGCATTAGGAGGAAAACAGGCTGTTTTTCATATTTCCTGTCTTTATTTTATTTATGTATTTTTTTTAAAGCAAGATCACACGTAAACATTTGCCAGGAAAAATCACAGCTTGTCCTGCCCTTGGAAAAAGACACACAGTTTGGTTGGTCGGTTGGTTTTGGGGGATGTCTGCTGTTTAGTTTGCCACATTAATGCCCGCTCTGTGCAGGCTGGGTCTCCTCTCGGACGAGGCTTCCTCCCTGTGGTGGCTTTCATGCCTGTCAAGCTGTGCCAACGGTGCCTCTCCTCTCCCGCGGCCAGTATTTCAGTGTCACGGCTGTGCTCCGTCTGGGTCGCACAGGACTCCTTCAGTGTGACTTTGCTTGTACAGCAAAGTCAGTTCTTTGTGGGGCGCTGGGTTTGTGCCTTTGTTTGTGGTCTGAGGTTTCTTCCTCAGACCATTCCTCTTCCAGCATCTCCCCCCCTGCCCCAGAACAGGATTTTACTCACCTGACAGTCTGGGGCTGAACCAGTCTCTCGTTTGCCATCGGGATGAGGTTATGTCCAACAAATCCGGACTGAACTCCTCAAAATCGTTCAAGATTTGCAATTCAGTTGTGAATCCTGAGGCAGGTATGTCCTACTGAAGATCCCTGTCCTTCGGTCCTCGTACCTTCTGTCACTTCTGCTTGAGAGTGAAGTTTCCCCTCAGACTTTGTTTGCTCAGTTTCCAGAGTCACAGCAAACATAATTTAAAGGAACAGCTTTCCCTTTGCCGAGATAAGTTAGTACAAACATGCCCTGAATGTCCTTTGCACTGCTTGTGCCAAAGGCTTAATCACAGGACATTGTTAAACCTACCGTATAAATCTTTAACAACTGGGTGAAACTTTGGTCCAAATAAGCAAACTCAAATAAGTGGAAACAGTAAATGGTATTTGCTTACACTTTTAAGGCCCACTGGCTGAGAAGCTGCTCTTGCTTTACATTATTTACAGCCATTTGAGATGAAAAGACCTAAATGCTTAGGACTATTTTTAGGTTGCCGATTTTTAATTTCCTGTGAGTTCACATACCTGGGCACCGGGGTGGATATAGCAGAGACAGCCTTGTTTTATTTTAAGGCTTTTTGGATCCGTTCATCCAAATGCCTGTTATAATTTTCTCCCTTGAAATACTTCGATTTTTTATTTCAGGTTGTGCTTACATTTGCTCTTCTCTCCACTGGGCTCGCCTGCTATTATTTGCATGTCCCTCTTCCGCTTAGAGCCCAGCGCTTCAAAGGAAGCCAAATAAGCCTGTAATTCCTGTAGATCCCTACGCAGTGCTACCCCTAGGAGAGAAGTTCTCCCTCATCCTTGGGTAATGCACTTGGTATTTTTAAGCCTGCAGTTTGAACATCTCTTATAAAAAGCATCTGCTGAATTTGATGATAGTCTTTCCTTTGATTTTCCTTTTTTCTTTCTTTCTTTCTTTTTGAAGTTCACTGAACTTGTCAAGTGCCTTCTTCATCTCAAAATATTTTAATTGGTCACAACATTACCCTGTTCCTTTTAAAGTGCAGCTGGATGCCCAGCCTACTCTGTGGAAGGCCAAATGTTCATTGAATAAAGCTTTGGTTAGTCTGCGGTCAGACATCGCAGCTTCACGGTCACTAGTGTCAGGGTCCCTTTACATCAGCTGAGAGCCTGGCCTGGCCATAGAAACCTGTCAGCAATTAATCCTGTAATGATTAATCAAGGTCACAGTCAGACCTGCGCCCTCCTGGTCTGTGAGCTAGCAGGACACGGGAATGAGGGATGTGCTGGAATTTGGGCTCCCCTCTGTCGCAAGAGTCCCTCCAGGGTGAATCTGGCCAGCCCTGTGCTTCAGACTTGCTTATCTGAGTGTCCCAGCACTGGCAGCAAAGGGACTCCGGTTTTATTGCATTTTCCAGTCATTAAATTGCTCCAGTGACTCCTTCCCAGTGTTGCTATTTTGAGGGCTAAATAAATCCTGCTTCTGCTACCCCATTTCTGCATGTAAATCTCACCACCTCTCTTCCTTGGCTTCCCGTAGATTGTGCCATTCCTCTTGTTACAAAAATAAAGCATATAGATTTTTTTTTTTCTGTTCCAAATGGGCAAAGTACATGGAAAAACGGTATAATGTGTATCATACGCAGGCTGTTTATGGGACGTTGTTTCTCTCAGAGTAAGGAAGCTTCCCTGTGACAAACCCACAGCTCACCGTGGAGTGTCAGAAGGCTTACAGGTCCGCTATGGGGTGATGCTGTTGCCCTTTGGGTTGAGGAGTATTTTTTGGATTTTGCCCAGTTCTTTCCACAAGGAGAGGAAATAAGTTGTAAAAGGCTATTATTTACTGGGAAAGAAACACTGGCATACAATTCTTTGCTTACTCCTCTTGATGGAAATCAAAAGTAACTTAACTGGAGTCAATGGGGTGTGAAACTGTAGGAACCCAAAGAGTACCTGCTCCTCATACCTGTTGCTCTTACAGCTGGTGAGGATTATGAGGTGCCGGTTTCAAACGTGCACAAAGGCTCATTTCCTTAACTAGAATTGGAATTAAAAGAAAACAGCAGACGTTTCCTTGTCCAGCAAACCCCATTTCCCAAAGACCTCTGCCCTTAGCATTTGCATGTTACATTCATTATTATTATTATTATTACTTTGGCTTTTTCTTGGTTTGGGGTGGTTTTTTTTTTTCTTTTTTTTTCTTTTCCCCTGACAGAGCAGACTTTCATTCAGACCCCAGCTCTACAGGATTTATGTTCTGCAGAAATGATACCATATTCCCACATGTCTGGAGAGCAGCCCTGAGTGTTTTAACTGAAAATTTGCAAAACGGTGTAACTGCTGTCTTGCATGGCCTGAGTCTGTAGAAGACCTCTTGATTTTAACTACAATTGCTTGACAACAGCTGCTACACTGTATAGCATAGCAAAAACACTGAATTAGCTGAGCCAGGCTTGCGAATAGAATAGAATAGAATAGAATAGAATAGAATAGAATAGAATAGAATTGTCTAGGTTGGAAGGGACCTTTAAGATCATCTAGTCCAACCATCAACCTAACCCCAATAAAAACCATCACTAAACCATGTCACTAAGCACTACGTCAACTCGTCTTTTAAATACCTCCAGGGATGATGCCTCAACCCCTTCCCTGGGCAGCCCATTCCAAGGCTTAATAACCCTTTCCATGTCAAAATTTTTCCTAATATCCATCCTGAACCTCCCCTGGTGCAACTTGAGGCCATTTCCTCTTGTTCTATTGCCTGTGACTTGGGAGAAGAGACCGACCCCCCCTGGCTACCCCCTCCTTTCAGGGAGTTGTAGAGAGCAAGAAGGACTCCCCTCAGCCTCCTTTTCTCCAGGCTGAACACCCCCAGCTCCCTCAGCCTCTCCTCACAAGACTTATTCTCCAGACCCCTCACCAATAGTTTAAAGAATCAGTGGATTCAGGTTTGAATGTTTTTCAAGGAAAGTACACAATGATAATTTTTAATGGACTAGGTATCACTCATTAAATGTAACCTCTCTTGTTTTCCTACTGATTTCTTTTCACAGATGCTCACGAGCATGAGCTTCTCAAGTCTTTTTGTTAGCCTTCGTTTGCAGCTATTGCTATATCTTTCCTAAGAGGTGGCACCCGAAATTGAACGCGGCCCTCCAAATGCAAATGCTCCATTGTTCGGTATTCTGTCGTTATATTATCTCCTGCATTATTTTTATATCCTCTTATTAATGCACCCACACACCCCATTTGCATTTTTTAACCTTTTTAAAAACGCTTTCATTACAACAATCAGATATAAGGGCAATGAAGTAAGCGTGGAACAATAGAAGCAAAGAGCTTGATTCTCCTCAGACCTATACCCATTTTAAACTTCACTGGTGACACTGATTTTGATTTACACCACAGGGAAGGAAGGGGAGGGGGGAGGAAGTCAAACCCAGCACATCTACACCGAAGCATCCATTTTTTTATAGTTAGCAAGGAATGGTTTTGTGAAATAGCTGCGGTGCACAACCTGTTGTTTGGCTGCAGAGGATGGTGGGGACCTTGCTTGGGGAGGAAGGGGAGCTAGGTGACAGGAGGTGGCCAGAGGCACGGCCTCTGTAGAGCAGGGAACCGTGGCCACCACAGGAAGCCGCATTTGGGACTTCCCACTCTTCAGAAGAGAGGGACAAGCAGTTTTAAGCTGCATCTGGGCAAGGTGATTTCTATTAAACAGACGAGCATTTGTTGGTTGTCTGGCTGCAGGAGTGAGTTGTGTGACTCAGAGCACCACCTCAGTCACAGCGCTGTGAGCCAGGGAGCAGAAAAAAGGTGAAGAAAGCCACAAAGCAATCGTTCATGTCTGGCTTTCTGGCAAGACCGTACCTTCGCAGCCTCTTCAGTGTCTCTCTCCCTTCCTTAATTGCTTCTGTTTTCTCGATTCTGGATTTTCTCCAGGAGTCACTGCTAAAAGTTGTTATCTGGTGGATATTGTCATTGTCTCTGGAGGGACTTTTCCTCCCCTTGACTATTGTTTGATTCCAGGTGAAACAGTGAGATACAAATGCCCTCGGGCTTCTCCCGTGTGTCTCAGTTGAGGCGATACTTCACTTGCCCAGTGAGGCACAGTTTGGTAAACACGGGGTGTGGTTTTACACTATGGCTAATTTGATCTAATGGCCAGTTGCCAGTCGGAGAGGTGAGGCTGCTCCTCCTGTCAACAGCTTCGTGCTCCTACTCCCTCTCCTGCTGCAGATCCTGCTGCTTGTCTGACTTCTGCTGACGCAGTCCAGGACCGTGACCTAGCAGAAAACTCTTTTTTTCTCCCTTCCTTTTTTTTTTTTTTTTTCTTGTGGATTAGTTTTCTGCCAGACTGACATCCTCTGATGGCTTGCCAAGGTAAGATGAGCATCAGTGCTGGCACAAGAAGCGATACAGGGTTGCTCAAGAGAGAGGAAAGATAGTAATACAGAAGCATTACATTAATTCGCTTGGTTGATTGTAAATCCACATCTTTGCAACTCCCTGTTTGGCTTGCAGAGATCAACCACAGCTGCCATCCAACGAGGAGACTTTTCTTCCTCCTTTTTCATTCCTAGCAAGATCTGGTTGCAGGATTGTTATTTTAATTTTTTCAGATCATTTCAAAGACAAGAAGCATTAATGGCAGCGATGGAAACCCTGTAGAGAAGAGGGGAAAGCAAGAGAAACAGCAAGGAAGGGGATAGGAGAGGTCATTTCTGACAGCAGCAGCGCCACATTAGATCATTAGCACAAGGTAGTTGTGAAATCATTTGCTTGGGTGCTCCCAGCAGCTGCAGGTGCTGCTTCTGAGCCAGCCAGGGCACAGATGGGAGAAGGGATGAAGGTGCCGTCCTCCTCTTCCTCAGCTGTGACCCTGGGCTCATCTTCTCCCTACTAGTTCATTGCCTGCAGCTGCTGGGATGGTTTGGCCCCAGTAACAGCTCCACAGTGGCTGCTGGGAGCCATGTGTGCCTGCACCAGTGGGTCATTCCTGTATCCCTGCCAGGGGATGCCTGGGTTAACCCATTCTTCATCCAGAAGAAGCACGCTGATGGCTGGGAGAGGTGGGTGCAGCCAGCAGAGCAATATATCAGACTGTCACAGCACTGTCACTTGCTGGCTATAACCATTTTCTGGGTTCTTTTGGCGAACTTTCCCTGGGCTCAGGAGCGCTCTGAGAGGAAGTGCTGGGAGTCTGTGTGTTGGGACCAGAGGAACGTTCCTCTCCTCAGCACAAGGGGATGAGAGGACCAAGAAATAAGACAGCAGGCTGAAATGTATATCCATTAGAAACAACAGCTGTTCCACGGTGCTGTCAACCCATGCAGGTAGAAATATGCTGTTTAATTAGTATGTTAATTTAGTCTTTCCCCAGTGCTTGTCCAGCTCACATGGAACCTCCCCCTATATGCAAAACAGGTTTGCTATTTAAATGTCAGCTTGTGTATACATACCAGCTGCTAGCTCTTCTTGGGAATACAAGACAATTCACGTTGCTGCCAATATAAATAATTTTGCAGGTTGGAGACTTGTTGGTTAGAGTGCGGTGAACCTCCCTTTTATCTAATCCAGTAGGAGTGCTTCTTGTNTTTAAAAAACAACAACTTTTTCATAACAGTGGATATTGGTTGCTAGGAACTAAAAAGGTAAATAAAACATTTCACGGGTTCAGGTAGGAGTGCAGTTTGTGTATTCCTCCACCAAACATATGCTAAGAAAAATACTGCTGTTTCATGTAATTCCTCTCTAGTGCTAAGAAAACCCGTATACTTTAAGGCACAGGAGCTACTGCCAGGCTGAGCCACAACATTTTTAAAGCAGAACTTGATTGATTGTTCAGGAAAGCATGTAGTGGGGAGGCTGAAAATCCCCTTGTAAGTGTGGTATGAAGCTTTTACCACAAGAAAAACTTTCTGTTTCTAGTGTGGTTAAAAAATTTAATCCAATTGGCTGCTGGATTAAAGTAATTCCAGTTTGGCGCCTTTTCGGTTTTGAATTCTGAACATTTCAGTTTGTTTCAAGCTTATTGTTTGGCAGGTCTCGCCGATAACTCTCCTTTCTAACCTCACGTATTTGACTAAATGTGTGCTGTCTGGCTTGTCAAGAAATCCCATCGCCTAGATTTAGCGTAGCATCTGGTCTAGGGGCATAAGAAGGCTGGAGATGGAGCGCTCTGATGCTGGGCTTTGGTAGAAATAGGCAGAGTTGTGTTGTTTGTATAGGAATAAAGGCTTGCACGTAGGGGTAGGCTGTGTAGCCAGTATTCTAGAAGCAAACGGTCACCTATTTCTTAGTCTTATACAACTGGAATGTGGCTACTCCTGGCCCCACTCTATACAATATCCGAATGGAAATGGCATATTTTCTTTAAGTGAAACAAGAAATGTATTTCAGCGTAGTGCTTGGTTGACTTTTGTAAGTTTGGAAAACACTGTAAGTCCAGGTCTGACATTGAGTAGAGACAAGTGGACCTGGATTCTTGTGCTTGCCTTGAAAAGCAGAATTTTAGTTGGGTTTTGTCCTGTCTCAGGTTTTTTTGTTTTGTGTTTTCCCTGCAAAACCTCCCTGGATGGGTTGGTTTCATTTTGGGGGATCTATCTGAATTCCTTCAAGAAAAAGCTGTCACCTGCACAGAGTGCAGAGCACCCTGAGAGAGACCCAGGGACAGAGATTGAGCATATTACCTCAGTTCTGCTTGTTTGTTTTAAAAGACATACTGTCATTCCAGCTGGGATCTGAACATGCGAAGGACAGGTTTTTACAGAAGCTGAGGGCAGTGGAAATGTTATCCTTTTTAGTCACTGTTCTTGGAGAGGGTTAAAGCAAACAAACATGCAAGGGCTCATCCTTCTGTATGGACAAGTCCATGTGAGCTACCTTGAAGGACCAAAATGGAAGGAACATATACCCTCTCCTGGTGCCTACAGGCACCCATCCCTCACTTCAATTCGGGCTCCTTCCAGCCATCAGTCCATCATCGATTCATTTGTTGACAACTGTTACTTCTTTTGACCCTTCTGGTGTGCGGGAAACAGTCTCTGCTTTGGAAATCATTACAGCTGTATGACTTGCAAGCTATGAGTAATGGTTTCCTCCAGTTTAACCCCCCTCCCCTGTCTCCTCTTAGGTGTTTCCACCGTGACCGTCTTTCTCCCTGTCCGCCCAGCTCTGCCTGGAGGTGAGGTACTGGATCTCAGTGCAGCAGCTTCCCTGGTGCCTTGGAGAGGAATTGCAGGTAAATGTCAGTCTGAACAGGACACTTTGCAAGGATAGGCCTGGGAAATAAATTTACAACTCCAGTAAATTCAAAATGCAGAAGGGAATACTGGCTTACCGGCTACATGATAAATTCCCTTCTGCTCACTAGCATCTCTGTCATCTGGAAGGAGGTTACCAGCTGCCACTTTTTCTCCTAGGAAAAAATTACCACATCAACTCCGCTTCCCCTTTCTCCCCTTCACCTCACAAAGTTACAGCTGACTTTTCTCTCCAAGGCGACTGAATTGATACAAGCCTGAGCAACTGTTGTCAGTTTGTGTACAGCTCTCCCATCTCCAGCTTGTATTTCAGGCCTTTGTCTTCCCAGAAGTTTGTCTTTTTCCCAGTTGTAGCTCTTGGTCTTTCAGAAGTTACTGCCATGGTCTACGAAGTTTGTCTTGCCAATGTCCTTAGATCATGCTGGCTGCAACGCTGCCATCTCCTTCTTCCCTGCAGTCCAGCCAGTGCTATTTCAGGGGGGTTTAGGAGCAAAGTAGCATTGTGGGCATGTGCATCCCTTGGCAATTTAATCTCGGAGAGACTGTGGTGTATGATTTTAATTCCTGCAGTGCTAGAGTGTGAGCTTTTGAGTACTCTTTGTGTGACTGTCCTGTTGATGATTTACTAATTTTAGTTCCCTTCAGAAGTGTGTAGTTGGTGTTTTTGCCTTTGAAAAGGGGTAGAGATCAAGATAAAAATGAATTCCTTTTAATTGGCTGGAGAAGTAACTAAAGCAGCACTGGATTTTTTTTTTATATATATATATATGAGAAGATCTTTAAGCTTATTTAAAGATTCTGCATTCTCAGTGCTGTGTGAAACTAAAACTGTTGTGGCTCAATCTCTGCTTGAGTATCCATGAGGGACAAGGTAGAAGAAACTGAATACTGACTTTAAGTGTGTTTAAAAAAAGGATGGAAGAGTTTCTCTGCAGATGGATACATGGTGTGTATGTGTGTATATATGCAAACAGATGTAATACCCACACTGTGTGTAGGGAGTATATATACAAATGTGTGTATTTGTGTACACACACACACTCACAGATATCCCTTGTTTAGTCTCTGAATAGATGGAAGAGTCACTTGGTTCTAGTATTTTCCTCGATTATAGTTGCGGGTGCTGTGTCCAGGAGCCTCAGTCTTGTTTCTATGGCAGCTATTCCCAGCCTTTTAACATCCCACCTTCCCTCGATCCCCATGTGGCAATAAGAGGAAAAGAAGACTGCTGTGACACCCACAGCAAGCATCTCATAAAGGGACCAAGAGCATGGGCAGAGATGTCTGCAGGGGACAGGCACATAGAGGAGGGACTTGGGCGCAGTAGGCTGCAGCACAGCCTCCCATGGCACTGGCCTCTTGGCATCGCATCGGGAGCTTTGTGGGGCAGCCCAGATCTCTCGCTCCCTTTCCTTTTCTTTTCTTTTTCTTGTTTGTTTGTTTTGGTTTTGGCTGCCTTCTTGCCCTGCCCTAGAGCAGGACTGCAATATCAGAATGGCATCACAAGCAGGAATGCTAGGGAACCTGTGCTGCACCAGGCAGGCTGACTAATCTCCCTTTAAATAATCTCCCTTTAAATAGTCTGGAAGCACTCTAGTGTTCTTCTGTTTCGGGAGCTATGAGAACACAGCCACGGCTGTGGTCTGTATAAATAGCCAGATCCATGCTGGTAAGTAGTGAACAGCACAGTTATTTCTTTGAGGAAGGCCTTCCTATTTTCCTCATGTTGTTGCTTGGATAGCTGTGATCAAATTCTGGTAACGTTTCTGTACAGTAGCAGTTCTGCTACCTTTTCTTGCTGCCGTATTGCCAGCGACTGCGAGGAGCTGGCAGCTACCCTTTGGAGGTAGACTTGTATCTCCAGTGGCTTTCCATCTGAGTGGCAGTGGGGCTGTGGCTCACTGGGGTCTGTACAGCTAGCTTTAGCTAAAACAGTGCCATTCGGGCCTTTTTGGTCAGTGCTGTGAGCTCAAAAACCTCACTGATATTTATAGCATCTAGAAGGTGAAAGCAAGGGATATTTGAATGCTCGCTGCCTAGCTATGGATCTGTAGAGAACATAATGTGATGGTAGTGTCTGAGGAGGACGAACTTAGCTTATCTGTGCTGTCCTTACTCGGTAATCAGCGCTGAGGGAAAATAAAATAAAATAGTTAATCAAGTCTGTTTTACTTATGCTGGCTAATATAATCTTTTCTCTTGTGATATGGAAGAATGGAAACTATTGTCCAGGTAGGCTCTTCCACTCTGCAGCTGCATAAGCAGTCTTCAGTTTGCCTCCATCTGGTCCTGAATTATCAAGACAGTCTTCAAAAACATAAGGAACTGACACGTGGCCAATAGCCACTCTAGCGCTTTCCAAGATTTAGGTAAATAGGAGAATCCTCAACGAAGAGCACTGCAAGTCTTGCCTCAGCCAAGGTAGGAGGCATTTGAATTTCTTACTCATAGTGTATTGTCATCTTCTCCCTGCCATTCCTACCCACTCAATGCGTCAGAGATCTAAGGCTTGATTTTTATTTTTAATTTATTTTTTTACTTCCCCCCCAACCCCGCGCTCCCCTCTGCTGAGCAGAGGATATTCAGGCCAGGAATTCATGGGAGAGGTTTGGTGCAAGAGGAGAGAGAGGTCTGAGGAGAGGAAGAGAGGCTCTGTGGGGGCATAGCACACACCGGTTACATAGAGGCAGCTTCCCTAAAAGTCCCCTCATGTTTTCCTAGTGTGGCTTTTATGTCACTGTACAGGTAACAAGATTTTTGCCTGGCCAGAAGTCCCACCCAATGCAGTGGGACATCATTCAGACTGTTCTTTAATCTTAAGGGGGAAGGGATGTTCTTTTTCTCTTTTCATGCTCAGTGCTTACCATCCTCACAGAGGGGTCAGGGATTGCCTCAGTGTGTCGCTTCTGTGGGATTTTTAAGTCATATTTGGCAAAGCTGAAGCTCTGTGCTGGGTTTTTGAAACACCATCAACAAAGACAGGTCTTCTGGGGGAAAATACTATCATGTTTGATTATCAACATCTTCTGAATTACAAAGCAAACCTCCAAAAATCCTAGCCTGTGAATTTAATTAAAAGGAAAAAAACAAACCACAGACAGCTTTTTCTTTAATTGTATTTAGTGTACTTACCTTACGTCACTCCAGTAAGATCGACCAGGCTGTTCCTGGGGTAAGCCTGGTCGGCGTTGCCAGCTAGCATGCAGCACGTGGGTTCCCTTTGGAAAAGCACAAGAAAAAGACAAAGCTGAAAGTAGCAGAAATTATGTTTCAACGCAGGACGGTCCCCACTGAGCCGGGGGTGCAAAAAGCAGTGGAATCTGCCCCGTCGCATTTTGCTGGGGTAAGGATGGGTCAAAATGCAACGTGTTTTGCCTTCTTCTCCCTAGCACGATGGCTTCCTTTCCTGTCTTGAAGCAAGAGACGTTGTTCCAGAACGGCACCTGGAGCTATCGAATTCCAGCCCTGCTCTACCTGCCACGTTTCGGCATCATCCTGGCGTTTGCTGAGGAACGAGAGGATGTGGTAGATGAACATGCCAAGCTAATAGCGATGCGCAGAGGCATGTACGACCCAGCCACGCACCGTGTTCAGGTACCAGTGTGGGGAGAAAATAGGGGGGAAGGGGGGGAAGGGATGGGCTGCCCACCTGCACTGCTCCCCTGTCCCCAAATCATGAGTTGAATGTGGGGAGAGGGCAGCTGCTGCTTCTCCCTGGTTATAGGAAACAAATCTGCTTGTAAGTAATGCATGTGTCGTTATAACTGCTGGGATTCAACCCCATCACTGGGCAGCTGTTTCACAGTATCATAGAACTGTCTGGGTTGGAAGGGACCTTTAAGATCATTTAGTCCAATCATCACCTAACTCTGATAAAAAAACATCACTAAACCATGTCACTAAGCACTATGTCAACCCAGCTTTTAAATACCTCCAGGGATGGTGCCTCAACCCCTTCCCTGGGCAGCCCATTCCAAGGCTTAATAACCCTTTCCGTGTCAACATTTTTCCTAATATCCAATCTGAACCTCCCCTGGAATATATTTTTGGGAGGACTAAAGCAGGCAGGAGCAGCAGATTTTCTGGGGATGTCTTTGACCCATCATCACAGAGCTGGGGAAACACAGAGATGGGACAAAAGTCCTCTTGCAGCAGCAAAGATGTGGAGGAGAGGCAGGGATGGGGGGGAGTGAATTAGCAATCAGTGACTTCTCTTTTTTTTTTTTTTTT